>OZ018324.1:48369502-48872160 GCA_963969495.1 Ceratothoa steindachneri | reverse complement strand
ATTCCACGGAAGATGTGAAGAGGGTGTGCTCTGAATTCCTCGTGTGCTTCGATTGAAGCCTCGGTTCTAAAAATCGCACCAAAATTCCCATATCCAAGGCCACGGAGCCCTTTGAACGTCTTAGTTTGGATTTCAAGGGGCCCTACCCTCGAACTCCCAGAAACCGCTATATGCTCACGGTGGTGGATGGTATTCTCGTTTTCCGTTTTGCATTTGCCTGTCAGAACATGCCTACTAGTACATGCCTACTGGACTGTGAATTAGGGGCTACACTATGAGAAGTAACATAATTAGGACCTACTCTCGTATGGTCGTTGCAAAGAATTGTGAGAGAAAGTGGAATTAACTAAGTATGATTTGTTTGGAGGTAAGTGACTAATTGTAGAAGGAATGATTACCGACTTTTATAGGAAGAAAGCTGCGAGTCGACTGGGGCAGAATAGTGTGCTATTTAGTCGAGCTGAAAGGAGGTGTTTGTTTGTTTGTGTGTGAAATTTTAAGAGATGTTGTTTGGAACAGTATTACGTTAAATGAATTGACAAGTAAAATAAATTAATTAATTATTTAGTTGTACATAAAATGATTTAATTTACAAAAGTTAAGTAAATAAATTGAAAGATTAGATTGACAAAGTTAAAGTAAAATAATTGAATGATTAAATTGACAAAGTTAAAGGATTGCATAATATGAATTTTACATAATAATTGATATATATATATATATATATATATATATATATATATATATATATATATATTTAAGTTTCCCAGGAGGTTTTTATTATAGGAATGCTCACAGGCATTCCTATAACACTCCCCCCCCTAAGAAGGTTACCCTCCATTTTTACTATTTTGAGATTACAAGTCCGAGTACCGACGAGGCCTCCTGACAACGCGATCAGAGCGTGTGACAGTGCCATTGGTCTGGCTGCGGGTACGGGGACATAAATTTGCAGTGGCAGTGCCAGTAGCGAAGATGATCCGCTTGCTGGTTCCTTCCGAGATGGCGTCAAACGAGATGTGGGAGTCTTGAGTACCGTTGTCTGCTGACAGAGTGACCAATGGGGGAGAGATTTACTCCCGACTAACCACTTCTGCCGACGAGGGTTCCTGTATTACTCCTGACTAACCACTTCTGCCGACGAGGGTTCCTATATACTCCTGACTAACCACTTCTGCCGACGAGGGTTCACGTACAAGGTTATGTAAGTATAAGGAAGGATCTAGGTGAGAATGTAGAGGTCTGTCAGAAGAAGAAAAGAATTGACCAGGTTGACGAAGTTGAGTACCGTAAACTAATTCTGCTGCAGAGCAAGCCAAATCCTCTCTCAAGGACGAGCGAATGTCAAGGAGAATCAAAGGTAGCTTGTCCACCCAACGTATGTTTGGATCGGTGGAGCGTAAGCTTGATTTGATGGTCCGATGCAAACGTTCTACCTTATAGTTACTCTGAGGGTGATAGCTTGTAGTACGAAGACAAAACGAGCCAAGGACTGACATGAGTGCATCCCATTGGTGGGATTCAAACTGGCTACCACGATCAGTCATGATCGTTGAGGAAACACCAAAACGAGCAACCCATGCTGAGACGAAAGCTCGAGTGACAGTGGAAGCTCTGATGTCCGAGATAGGAACCACCTCTGGCCAGCGAGTAAAACGATCGATCATGGTGAGAAGATAATTGCAACCACGGGAATAAGGAAGAGGACCTACTAGATCGATGTGAACGGCGTCAAAACGTGACGAAGGAAGAGGAAAAGGGACCAGAGGAGCTTTTGTATGGCGATGGACTTTAGCACGCTGGCATGGCAGGCATGAGCGAGTCCATTGGGCCACGTTGGCATTCATATCTGGCCAAACAAAGCGTTGTGCAACGAGCTTGCGAGTGGCATTGACGCCAGGATGAGAGAGGCCATGAATTTGGTCGAAAATGTGCCAACGGTAAGCGAGAGGAATGAGAGGACGTGGAAGGTCAGGAATTGAATAGTCAACCAGGATGCGCCTGGAAGGACTGTCCAGCAAGTCCATCTCGCGAACGACGGATTGAGAAGAGTGACGCAGTGTTTGAGTGTCTTCATCTTGTTCCTGGGCAAGCGCTATTGTTGCATGATAGATGGGCGCAGTGTAAGAGAGTTGCGTGTCCGAAATCGATGAAATGCGAGAGAGCGCGTCCGGTACGACGTTTGAAGAACCAGGAACGTAGCGAATATCGTTCGTCATCTGCAGGATAAAGTCAAGATGACGAGTGTGTCGTGGTATGACATTATATTACATCAATACCATATTATATATATGGGGGAGGGACCAATAACTTACAAGCGAACCGACGAAAGGGATGGAACACCACTAGTTTATACGGGCTGAGTAGCGAGAAAGCGTGCAACGAGATCAGGTAAATTATGGACAATGGCAAAGTTCAAGGTTATTTAAAGAGGCATGAACAAAAATATAATTTTATTTACATAAAAATAATGAGAGAATTGATGGGCAAAATTACCTCAGAGAATTAATGGGCAAAATTACATCAGTAAACGAAGGGGGGGAATTGTAGTTATAAATCAAACTATGGAGTTAAAACTTAAGGTATTACAGGAGGAGATTATTCAAATGGGGGGGGATTAACTCAATTGGGTTACTGAAGGGGAAGAGGGGTTGGCTTACGGATGCCTTTTGCACGCGAGATGAGGCCGCTCGGAACTTCTGAGCGGGATGTTAAAGTGATTACGGTTCTCCAAAAAGAGGGGGGAGGGCGGTAAATTTTGGTCCAGGGCAGAGTATTCCGGCCACCCGAAAACGATGGGCAAACCAGGAGGGCTTCGACAGGAGTTGATGAGAAAAGTCGGAAAAATCACTCGGTGGCGATCGTTAGCTGGAATTACCTCACTGACTGGGGCTAGTTCCAACACACAAATAGTTCAGCTGTCACTTTGCTTTGTTGTTAGCACCTGACTTGGAACTAGGGGGAATCTTATTGGGTCCGGGTGAGACTTCTCAACTCTTTCCTTGTCTCATGGGACGCGAGCAATATATATGTCTGAGGCTCTCATCGCGAGGGGAGGCTTATTCTGAAACAGCTCTACTCTCGAATGGCCTTGAATCTTCTTGCCAAGGCTATTCTAGCCCGTGTAAAGGTGAATCGTGGTGGACGCAGTTCGAGGCTACCGCTTGTGGAAGTGGGGAGGGGGGGTAGGCTTACCAATTTAAGCCTAAAAGAACTTTCTACAGCGCAAGGAAGTCATGTGCTGGACAAGAAATTCCACGTGGAATTCACTCACAGAGTGTCAACTGCAGTGTGTACTGACGAAGTACTACGAGACGAACATGCACCGACCAAGGGCTTATGGTCAGTAAAAATGGTAAATTCACGCCCTTCCAAATGATGGCGGGAGTGGCGGACAGCGAGATATATTCCGAGGAGTTCTCGAGAGAACGTTGAATATCTCTTTGGGGGGTTTGTAAGAGCGTGAGAGAAGAAAGCAAGAGGTTGCCATTGGTCACCAACCTTCTACTGCAAAGTTGCACCTACATGAGTTAAGGATGCGTCTGAGGCGACGCTGATGGGGGCTCCTGGAGAAGGATGAGACAATTCCACAGCGCCGGCAATAGCCTCTTTGGTTCGAGAGAATGAATCGCACGCCTCAGCAAACCATTCAAGAAGAGAGTTCTTTTTAGTCTTAGTGAGCATAGAGTTGAGAGGCTGCATGACCTGGACACATTTAGGGATGAATCTGTGGTAGAAATTGACCATGTCACAGAAACTCCTGAGTTGTTTGCGTGATGTAGAACGAGAAAAGTTTCGCATCGCGGTAACTTTATCTTCGAGTGGGCTAATCCCTACACTCGAGACATGGTGCCCCAAGAATGAGAGTTGCGGGAAACGAAAGAGGCACTTGGAGGTGTTTTGTACGATACCGTACTCCTGAAGACGAGAAAAAACTTAGCGAAGGTGAGAAAGGTGTTCCTCCAGCGAGGAATATGATATTAGGAGGTCATCGATGTAGCAAAATACAAACGGAAGCCCCCTAAAGACTTGCTTGATACATAAAGCGCTGGGAAGTTTGACCAGAGTTACACAATCCTTATGGCATCTTGACCATTTCAAAAGCACCAAACGGATTGTGATGTTAGTCTTTGCGACATCATCTGGGTGAATAGGGATCTGGTTGAAAGCAGGAACCAGATCCAAGCGAGAAAAAATCGCACAGCCATGGAGAGAAGAGGTAAAATCGGCTAAGTACGGCAAGGAATAATGATCAGGAATTGTTATAGCGTTAAGAGCTCTGTAATCTCCAACTGCTCTGAATTCCCCCGGCGTGAATTTGGGCACAGTGTGAAGTGGAGAGGCTCACGGAGAAGAGGAAGGCCTACAAATGCCTGAATCAATCATGAATTGGAATTCATCACTCATAGCAGAGAGTTTATCAGGTGCTAGACGGCGTGGCTGTGAGAATACAGGACCTCCTGTTGTCTCGATCCGATGCATCACACTATGTTTAATGGGCCTGTCCTTCGAAGGTGGAAGGATGAGCTCAGGAAACTCCTGAAGGAGGCGCTGAAACGGTGGCTCGGTTGTTAGGAGACGAATAGAGAGGAGGGAACTCTGAGAAGGTGAGTACGAACTTGAGACAGTAAGGAGAGTTTTGCGGTCGACAAGATTGCGTTGTCGAGAATCGACTAAGAGGTCGTGAGCCGAAAGTAAGTAAAGGCCCAATATTGGACAATCTACCTCGGCCATGATGAAAGTCCACTGAAAAACCCGACGGAGACCTAGTGAGACTTGAAGGTTACGCCTTTCATAAGTCCTAATATTTTTTTCGAATTGGATGCCTTCAGAACTAAATCAGAAGGGGCAGAAGCTTTGTTGGCCTTAGAAATTGGTATGACACTGCATTCAGCACCAGTGTCCACCAGGAATGAAAATTCAGAAAGTGGATCAAAAATACGAAATGGACGAGCTACTTGAGGAAATTCGGTGTATTTAGGCAGGGGATGTAGACCCTTTTGTCCCATGCCTTTCTAGTTTAAAGTTTGTGATTGAAAGACTGGAGTGAGAGGACTGCAAGAATTTGAAGTTTGAGGATTTAGAGAAAGTGGTTGAGTTGGGTGAAGTGAGAAAGCTGGAGGGTTGAGGTTTCAAGAAGGTACTGGGTCCAAATTTGTGCACGGTTACAAGCATTTTAGAGCTTTTGCACCATATTTGTTGTGGTAGCAACACCATTGAGTTGGATGACAGATAAAGGAAAAGTTATGCTTCGGGAGACTACTTGGCGCAGTATGTGAAGAAGCGTAACTGTGGCTACAAGGCTGTGTACAGTGTACAGCGTTGTGTCTATACCTTTGATGATACCAGCAAAGGCCCTGATGGTGTGGAATATGGTGAAAATATGTAGGGGTGTGAAGATGTATTAGAAAAAATATTCCTTCCAAAACGATAATATAAATAGCCCATTAAATTACCAACTCAGAACAGACTAAAGCCGGGCGTGAGGCTAGAGTATTTGCGTTAGTATTCAAAGGTACCGCGTTCGAAACTCAAGAGTCCCAAAACTTTTAAGAAAATCTCTCAAGAAAGAAAACGGAAGAAAACGGCTTGAAGGACCAACTCAACTAGAATCAACAAGAAGTATCAGGAAATCAAGATAAATGGAAGAAAAATGAAGATGCATCATGAAAGAAAAACGAAGATTAAGGACCATCCCAGCCAAGTAGAATACGGAAGTCAAGTAGAAGAAAAGGATTCGAAGAAAGCATTAGCAAGATAAAATGGAAGAAAAATGAATATGCACCAAGGAAGAAAACGACTTGAAAGACTAACTCATCAAGAAGTAAGAAGAAAATCAGCCCAGAAGATAAATGGAAGAAACTGAAGATGAATCGAGAAAGAAAACGAAGATTAAGGACCAACCCAGCCAAGAAGAATAGGAAGTCAAGGAAAAAAAAGAAGAAAATTCAAGGAAGCTGCATGAAGATAAAGAAAAGAGAAAGAACAAGATGAACTAAAATAAATAAATCAAAATTATAATAAGGATATGACCCCCACCCCTAAATAGTTGGAAGAATGAGGGTGAAAATTTTCTGTCTCTCACCTCT
The DNA here is from genome assembly GCA_963969495.1 of Ceratothoa steindachneri. Lineage (NCBI taxonomy): Eukaryota > Metazoa > Arthropoda > Malacostraca > Isopoda > Cymothoidae > Ceratothoa > Ceratothoa steindachneri. Next base: position 48,866,071 of record OZ018324.1, on the reverse strand, counting down.
TGCATCGGAATGCTCTCGTTGGTTTCTCTTTCGTGAACCAGAGCGGGACCTGCGCCTTCGATCGTCAAACCCGTGTCCTGCTCGCTCTGGGGTTCACGCTGCAGCTTTAACCGCTGGATGTCGGCTTCTATCCTCGGTATTGAAGCCTCAAGTTCTCTCGATATGGAAGATGGAACTCTTGAACGCTCGGCTCGTTCGTCAGAGGAGCTCGACGTGCCTCGAACCTCCGAAGTTGAAGCATTGTTAAATAGGCCGTGAGTTTGGCCGTTGGCCCAATTCACATAAGGACTTTTATGCAATTTATCTGCGACTGCAACAACCTTATCAATGCTCGTGGGATTCGAGCTTAGGATTAATGGCCTGATTCACACGGGGACTCCTCTCATGAAAATTTCGGTGAGGAGAGGGCTAAAGAGTTCGCTTTGAGCACCTTTTACCCTGATAGGGTCCTTCAGATGAGTTAAAAAGGAAGTAGGACTCTTATCTCCAATTTCCTGAGTATTCAGGAGCTCTCTCAGGTCATATATTTGGGACCTACCATATTTATCGAGGAAAGCCTCCTTCAGGCGGTCTAAAACATCAGCCTGTTCCCCGTTAATTAGCACTTGCCTGAACTGAATAAAGGTATTTATGGGCAACCGCTGGATTATTGCTGCTACTTTCTCCTCCTCTGTGATGTTCTGTCGTTTAATAAGGAGGGATAAGACTTCCAACCATGCAATTGGGTTTGCAGGATCATACATGGGAAGAGAGAGGTACGCATGTGGTTGTCTATGAGTGAACTGCGGGTTCAATGCAGACGGTTGTTCATGATGAGGTTGGGCGCTAACTGATGTCCTTAGTTAGTGTGTTTGGTCCATCATAGTCACTGTTTTATGTATACTTGTGCTAGTTGAATAAAGGGGTTGACGTGAGAAGTAGCTGTGGCTGTGCGCACGTACGCGTGTGTGTGTAAATTAGTCACAAGCGCAGGAATATGAAATGAAAAATAATTGAGAAATAAAGGAAATTGTCCACTCGTTGAATATAGGGGATAATATTAAATTAAAATGGCATGAATTATGATAATTGGAAGAAGGATGTTAAAAGTAACACGCGATATAAAATAAAATGAACACGTAAATAAAAAATGCTCAAGCCAGGCTTTGGGACAAATTGACGCATGGAGTCAACAATTATTTTAACGTTTAAACTTATTTATTGATTGACGGGAGATTACTAAACTTTGGGCACCACTTTATAGTATATGGTTATTCACGTGATTTATTTTCTGTTAATAAATCGGCCTAAATAGCGTTTCAAAAACCATAAACATAAATTTGTTTGATCGAAGTTATAGGCGGATAGTTTTTAGGCCTAAGATGACAGTGAACTAAATTTTGGAATGAAGTGGGCTTTAAGAAAGACAATTACACAAATATAAATATATTCATAGAATCAACGAATGTACAATGAGATAAGTAGATTAGGTTTACAATGTAAGATACTGTAATATATGATTTACAGTAAAAAGATGCGAAAAGAATTGAAGTACGTGAAATAAATATGAAATAATATGGTGGAATAATATGGTGAAATAATAAAAGTAGTGACTATGATGGACTGTGAATTAGGGGCTACAATATGAGAAGTAATATAATTAGGACCTACTTTCGTATGGTCGTTTGCAAAGAATTGTGAGAGAAAGTGGAATTAACTAAGTATGATTTGTTTGGAGGTAAATGACTAATTGTAGAAGGAATGATTTCCGACCTTTATAGGAAGAAAGCTGCGAGTCGACTGGGGCAGAATAGTGTGCTATTTTGTCGAGCTGAAAGGGTGTGTTTGTTTGTTTGTGTGTGAAATTTTAAGAGATGTTGTTTGGAACAGTATTACGTTAAATAAATTGACAAGTAAAATAAATGAATTATTTAATTATTAAGTTGTACATAAAATGATTTAATTTACAAAAGTTAAGTAAAAAAAATGAAAGATTAGGTTGACAAAGTTAAAGTAAAATAATTGAATGATTAAATTGACAAAGTTAAAAAATTGCCTAATATGAATTTTACATAATAATTGATATATATATATATATATATATATATATATATATATATATATATATATATATATAAGTTTCCCAGGAGGTTTTTATTATAGGAATGCCCATAGGCATTGCTATACTATAATCCATTGTCTAAATCAGATTTTTGCGATATTTGGTCTGCCTTCCTACCTGCATTCTGATCGCGGAGCCTCGTTTATGGCCAAGGATCTACTTGAATGCTTGCACAATCTAGGCATCGCCACTAGTCGAACGACACCTTATAATCCTCGAGCGAAATGGCAGTGTGAGAGGTATAATACTATAATCTGGAAGCATCCAAGAACCATCAAGAATGTCATTAGGAAACAGTGCTGTCTGACGCCATTCACTCTATTAGATCTCTGCTCTGCATACCCACCAATGCTACGCCACAAGAGACGCTCTTCCCGTACCAGCGTCGATCTCCCAGTGGCCATTTGTTGCCAACTTAGTTATCTGTTCCTGGACCCGTCTTACTACGACGTCACGTTCGCGCCAGTAAATATGAACCCCTCGTGGATGAGGTTCAGTTGTTAGAGGCAAACCTACAATACGCTCATGTAAGATTTGCCGATGGGCGTGAATCAACGATATCAGTGCATGACTTGGCTCCAACTGGCAACGTATAATTATATGAGAGGCAAGAGGATCTCAACGTCGATCCTTCTACAGAGACTGGTTTGGTGGAGATTCTTCCGGTACCTACTGTCGATTCATCTGGGTTGAATTCTTCCAATGCTGCAAGTGATCAGACTATACTCATCAAGAAAGGAGATATGAAGGTGGAATCTCTTCCGCTCCGGGTATCTGGTGCTCGAGCTAATCTTCAACGTAGGGATGAACCTTCCATCCATGCGCATGCTGGCCACGAACAACCGCGCCAATCTACGCGAGAATGGTCTGGTGCTCCAGCTTTTCTCCACCGTAAGAATGAACCCTCTACCCTTGCGCATGCTGGCCCGGAACACCTGCGCCGATCTACGTGGGGACGTCACAAGCATCTTCGTTATATAGAACAATGATTCTTCAAGGAAGGGGAGAATATGGTGATCTAAATTTTATGTAACCTTATATGTATAATTGCCTAATGGGTTACACTATATTACTTTGTTTACTTAACCGGATTAGAATGGGTATGTTTACTTAACATAACATAACATAATTTCAGGTATGACAAAAGCCACAAGGGCCTACCAAAGGTCATCCGCATCTGTCAAAACCCACCCACAAAATGCATCCATAGGATTGTGTCAGATCATGTATCTACAATATACAATTTAAACAAGCCATAGGATTGTGTCCGATCATGCAGCTACAATATACAATTCGAACCATACACAAAAATGTGTCAAAAACAAAGAACATCATCATCAAGACTCGTCAACATCCAAATCAATCGTAATATACAATAATAAAAAATTGCATCCACAGAAATGAGTCCAGAATACATCCAAAGTTGACCCTTCCTCCCCATAAAATCATCTAATCTGCGTTTGAAAACATTCAAGTTTGGATTGTCTACCGCAGGGGTGGGCAACCTTTTTAAGTGGGTGTGCCAAAATTGGCCAAATCTTTGCTACAAAATTTTCTCACGTGCCAATACTTGACTAAAACACAATGAAAGGATATAAAATTAAAGATGTTCTTTTTATTCATTCCCAACCCTTTATGATGCATAAAAATTACAAGGAAAAGATAGTCATTTTACCTAAAAATATACATATTATCATATTATATTAAGCAGAATTGAATCTTTATCATTTCAAGCGGAAACAACAAATGCAAACTAGAGGACGAAAAATTGTGGACCTTTTCATTTATTTACCATCAATGAGACTTCTGCTGCTGCCTCACTGATAACATAATTTATAACAGGTTGTACACAATGCGGTTGCTATATAAAATAAATTGGAGATACATTTATTTAGTATTCTTAAGTTAAGCATTTGGCTTCGCGTGCCTGTAGAAGTCATTGGCGTGCCTCGTTTGGCACGCGTGCCAAAGGTTGCCCAGGTCTGGTCTACCGTCTCAGATCTTGCAAACTATTCCAATAAGGTACCAATCTATTGGTGAAAATATATTTTCGAACATCCAACCTGCACCTTTGTTTTTTTTAAATTTTTAAGTGGTGACCCCTAGTCCTATTACTACCTTCCAACTCAAATAACTTGCTAAAATCCAACTTATCCATTCCCAAAAAGATTTTAAAAAGCTCAATCATATCTCCCCTCAGACATCTTCTCTCAAATGAGAACATATTTAGTACCCTCAGTCTATCTTCATATTCAAGATGCTTCAGGGAAGGTATTATTTTTGTTGCCCTTCTTTGAACTGACTCTAACAGGTTGATGTCATGTCTAAAATGTGCTGACCATGCGTGTATACAGTACTCTAAATGTGGCCTAACATACGAATTATAGAGTTTAGGGATAACCTCTTTACTCTTGTAGCTAAGATTCCTGTTAATGTATCCTAGCACCCTATTTGCTCTATTTTTTGCCTATATACACTGCTTTGAAAACTTCAGTGACCTATCTACTACTACGCCTAAGTCCTTCTCATCCTCAGCCGAATTCAGCCAATGCCCATCCATTTCATTGCTAAATTTCCTATTATCCCTTCATATGTTAAGAACTTTGCATTTTTTTAAGGTTAAAAGTTATCTGGCACTTCTGAGCCCAAGCTAATCACTTATTTAGGTCACTCTGCACTTTAAAGCTCCCCTCAACTTCTTTGATTACAGCTGCCGATTTAGTGTCATCAGCAAAAAAATCACACCTTGCTTTTTACAGCCTCCCCAAGATCATTTATATAAACTATGAATAATAAAAGGCCTAGAACGGATCCCTGAGATACGCCACTGATGACGTCCCTCCACTGTGACCTCACCCCATTCAGCACAACTCTCTGTTTCCTGTCTTTCAGCCATCCAGTTATCCAATTCAAAACTTTACCACATATCCCATGGATTTTGAATTTATGAACTAGTCTCCTATGTGGAACCTTATCAAAAGCTTTGCAAAAATCTAAGTAAATTACATCAACATTCTCTCGCTTATCTAATTGTTTAGTAACCTAATCCATAAAATCCAGTAAATTTGATAAACACGATCTACCTCTTCTAAACCCATGCTGAGCATCATTTATTAACCTACCATAATCTAGATGGTCAAAAATCCCCTTCTTATCTATCTTCTCAAAGATTTTACAAGTGATAGAAGTTAAACTTACCGGCCTAAAGTTATCCGGGTCCTCTTTACTTCCCTTTTTAAATTCTGCACTACATTTGCTAATTTCCAATCATTAGGTATTTCTCCAAACTCTAGTGATCTAGTATATATCTTCTCAAGAGCTACTGCAATAATATCTACACCTTCTTTCAGTAACCTAGAATGAATGTTGTCTGTGCCAGATGACTTACTAGAATTTAACTCCAATATAAGCCCTTTAATTATTTCCCTGTTCATATTAACGCCATTCAACACTACTTCCCTTAGCCTAGAATTATCATCAATTAATCTATCTCGATTTTCTTGTGTAAATACTGAAGAAAAATGATCATTAAAAACCTCTACTATTTCCACGTCAGATTCTTTCAAACCCCCTTCATATCTAATAGGCCCTATTTTATCACTGTTAGATTTGTTATTAATTTTACAATAGCTAAAGAATTTTCTTTGATCTTTATTATTATTTTGAGCTAAATTAATTTCTGCCGCCCTTTTGCTCTTATTAATAATCTTATTTAGGTCATTTCTGGTTGACCTATAATAATTTAAATTTTCAAAAGTACTTTCTCTCTGTAATCTCTGGTATGCCCTTTTCTTTTCAGAAATTTTCCTAGCTATCTCGTGATTCCACCACAACAGCTTCCAACATTTCTTCGTAATAGCCTTCATTGGAATACACTGCTCCTGGACCATGTTTAATATTGTCTAAAAAGTGTGCCACATCTAATAAGTATTCTTTCCCCTGAATTCTATATCCCACCTAATCTGATTTAGCAGGTTTCGGAATTTATCGTAATCTCCCCGATCAAAATTTTGAGTTTCTGTGAAGTTTGTTGATCTTCTACCTTTCGCTATTCCTAAGTTAAAACGGACCATTTGATGATCACTATTTCCCAATGCTTCCCCGACAGTCACTTCATGAACCAAGTGATCATCATTTGAAAGAACCAGATCTAAGATATTGGCACCCCTTGTTGACTTATTTACAAATTGAGTCAAAAGGTTATCCTCAAAACATTCTATAAATTTACAACTTGCTATATCCCTTCCTATCATATTTTCCCACTCTAAAGAATTTAAATTAAAGTCACCAAGAATAACTGTATCTACTTCACATCCTTTCATTATTTCCCTGATCATTAGCTCATCAATACAGTCTGTCTGTCCGGGTTGTCTGTAAAAGGCTCCCAAGTGTATTATCCTATTTTTACTCACCCTAATATTATAGCAATGCCTCTTGGCATTTCTATTATAAAAACCTCCTGGGAAACTTATATATATATATATATATATATATATATATATATATATATATATATATATATATATATATATATATATATATATATATATATATATATATATATATATATATATATATATGAATAACGTTACAGCCACGAGGAAAATGAAACAACGGAGAACTGCGAGGCCTTTCGACTAATGGTTCTTTACTAATAAGAACGAGTAACTAGTTTCCCGCCTGCAAAGACCCAACGACACTATCTAGTAAAGGACCATTAGTCGAAAGGCCTCGCAGTTCTCCGTTGTTTCATTTTCCTCGTGGCTGTAACGTTATTCATTAATTCCTCACGTTCCTTATTTGCGTGATTCAGTTATACATACATATATATATATATATATATATATATATATATATATATATATATATATATATATATATATATATATATATATACATCAATTATTATGTAAAATTCATATTATGCAATCCTTTAACATTGTCAATTTAATCTTTCAATTAATTTACTTAAATTTGGTAAATTAAATCATTTTATGTACAACTTAATAATTAAGTCATTCATTTATTTTACTTGTCAATTCATTTAATTAATACTGTTGCAAACAACATCTCTTAAAATTTCACACAACGACAAACAAACACACGCTTTAAGCTCGATTAAATAGAACACTCTTCTGCCCCATTCGACTCGCAGCTTTCTTCGTATAATGGTCGGTAATAATTCCTTTACAATTAGTCATTTACCTCCAAACAAATCATACTTAGTTAATTTCACTCTCACATTCTTTGCTACCAACCATATGAGAGTAAGTCCTAATTATATTTACTTCTCATTGCAGCCCCTAATTCACAGTCCATCATAGTCACTATATCATTATTTAACCATATTATTCCACCATATTATTTCATATTTATTTCACGTACTTCAATTCTCTTCGCATCTTGTTACTGCAAATCATATGTTAAAATATCTTACATTGCATACCTAATCTACTTATCTTATTGTACATTCGTTGATTCTATGAATATATTTTTATATGTGTAATTGTCTTTCTTAAAGCCCAGTTCATTATTTCAAAATTTACTTCGCTGTCATTTTAAGCCTAAAAACTATCCGCCGACAACTTCGATCCAACAAATTTATGGTTATGGTTTTCGAAACGCTATTTAGGCTGATTTATTAACAGAAATTAAATCACATGAATAACCATATATTATAATATCTATCAACAGTGACTCAACTTATTCTTGCTTTATAGAATTATTTAGATTTGAAGAAATGCTATCTCTGATATAAATAATCAACTCACCACCAGTTTTATCTCTCCTTTGACTAATGTACATATCATAACACTGTAGTGCAAATTCACTCACATTGTCATTAAACTTATTTTCATTAACCCATGGTTCTATTACACATATTATATCTATATCGTCATCAATAATATAACTAAATGACTCATCTTTCTTGTTTCTAAGGCGACGATCATTGGTATAAAGACAACTCAGCCCTCCTGTCCCTGAAGCACCTCTTTTAGAATGTATACCTTCCACTCTATCTCATCTGCATCTCTTTCCTTTCCCTGCCACACCATGTACTTTTATATTTTCCTGAGCCCTATCAGTAACTAATTTCCCGCCTGCAAAGACCCAATGACCCTATCTAACTCCTGTTTCTCTTATATTTTCAGACTGTATTGATGTTTTTTTAGTTGAATGATTCCTAGAGAAAGTTATTGACGCTTTATTATGATTACCACATTAATAAAGGCATCTAGAATATACTCGTTCTTATACGTTTCGGCATTCACAGCCTTGGAAGTGCAATCCAAACTGAGTGTGTGAATAGCACATACATATTAATGAATCGTTTTACCATTTGATTGTTTACGAGTCGAGAGCTCGTGTCGCGCCACGACCTCATTCACAGGTTGAATGAAACCGCTTTTGGGAGCAGCAAGAGCATCATCGAAAGTAGTACATTCTGAAATTATCTTTAAATTTTCAGGAGAAACTGAAATGGCTAGGAGCCCTAAATACAAATCGTTTGTACCTTCCTTTGACGCTTTGTACCACGAGAAGACAAATAACCAGTTGTTTAAATACAGATGCAGCTCGTGGCGCAGTTGGAAGAACATCCAAACGATTGGGACGAAGACCACGTTCCATTCTTCTTAGCGAAATATACTGAAGTAGCCCAAAGATGAAAGAAGATTCCAAACATTGGCTTTCTTTCAACGAAATAAACAATTACAGAACAAAAGTATACAAACAAATAATACATATAATAAACACATTCTCGCATTAGCGCGTACACAAAGAGACACACATAATGCATATAATGAATATACGCTCACAAAGCACACTCAAATATAGGCACATGTACATTTCTCAAACAAAGAATTATTAATGTCATTATGTATAAGTGGCACGATGTTGGTTTTACAAATTTAGGATTCTATTTAGTAGGAAACTGAAAGATCTTCATTTTTATAGATTATCGTCAGTCATATAGAAATAAATCTATTTCATTTTTTTACTTAATATTTGAACCTAATAAAGAAAGAATCAGGTTAGTTATGAACTTAACCCAAAACTTAATTATAACAGACCCCTCTTCCAGACCTTACCTTACCCGCTGTGCCATATCCACCAGGACGTCGGCAACCAAGGACTCCCATCTTCCTTTGTCCCGCATAGTTCTGATGAACTGCTCGCGCGACGTCCTGTCTCCAATCAACTTCACCATCAATCCATGTATTTTTCTCTTGGCCTCCCTCTTTACCCCCTTTCCTCCACCATTCCAGTTACAACCAAATTTTCCCTCCCTTCTCTTCTCATAACATGACCGAAGAATCCCAACTGTCTTCCTCTCACCATCTTCATCAATTTCGTCTTCTCTCCTAGCCTTTGCAAAACTGCTTCGTTCGTTCTTTTTGCTGTCCACGTGATCTTCATCATTCTTTTCCAGCACCACATATCCATCGCCTCCAGTCTCTTCACCATTGCTGCTGACAATGTCCAGCTCTCCACTCCATACAACAAAGTTGATCACACGTGCGTCTTTATTAAACATTTTTTCGTTTTATAAATAACTTCATGTTCGCTAATATATTTATAATATTCCCGACCGCCATATTTGCCATTTTTATCCTTCCCATGATTTCATTGTCGCTTCTTACATCCTTCGTCACCACACTTCCTAGGCATTTGAACGACTCCATGTGCTTCACTGTCTGGTCTCCACAACTTAACTCAAATCTTGGTACGGATGTATGTTTCGATATAGCCATACACCTCGTCTTTCCTACATTAATTTTTAGCCCTATGTTCTCCCTTTCTTATTTTACTCTTTTGAAAATTAGTTGTAAATGTTGCCTTGAATGAGCTATTATTACTGTGTTGTCCGCGTATCTTAAATTATTGATATTACATCCTCCTATTCTTATCCGTTCGTATTTTTCAATATTCCTCGTTATTATCTCACTATATAGTGAGGACAGGTCTGGTGGTGACAACACAGCCTTGTCTTAGCCCTCTTCTAATTGCCTGGAAGTCAGTTTCTTCATTTCTTACACATGACCTGTATAGGTTTTTAGATGAATATTGCAGCAATATCCTAGGCAGATCTGCTCACAATAAACATAAAAACCTATATTTTGTTATTGAAGGGAATGAAGTTAAATGCTAACCCGAAATCTAATTTTTTGCAGACGAAGTTCCTTAGGCCTAAATTTGAGGGACGTTAGGAAAACGTGTATTAAAAACAAAGAGTTAAGAAAAATATATATTATTGCCTAAAGAGTTATTATTAAAAGGTGAATTTATACAGTAACAGTTTATGATTGGATTAAATTATGCGTATGAATTAAATCTGCATGAATTAACGAGAATGGATTTACAATCGATAAATATGGTTTGGTAATTAGAGTACAACATATGATCATTGATAATTAGAATATAATTGGTAATTGGATAATGGTTAAATATATTGTATTATAAGTAATTTGTAAGTAGTAATTGTAAAATGGTTTGATAAATATTAATTGGTAAATTAGATTGGTAAATATTTTGATAAATATTAAATAGATTATAAATTGGTAAATGGGTAAATAGTTATATGTGCAAATAGATTATAACAGAGTTGGAAGGGTCTGTAAATGAGAAAAGAATCAAGCATTAATTCGGGATTCTTTTGGGAAATATTTAGCTAAACAATTAAAATTCACATATTTATAGACCTGATTCACCGATGCGAGGCAAGCAATGCGAATGAACCTCATGGGTTAATTTTAGACGCTTGGAAGAGAAGGAGTAGCAATCTCACGATTTATGTCAGGGTTACCAACACTTCTTGAAGTTATATATATATATATATATATATATATATATATATACGAATGAATATTTACATTTTGTAGGGGTGGAGACCGCTACAATATTGCCCTACCGAAGAAAAAGCTCTCACAACATAAGCTATTTACATTACATAAATTTTAGTCTATAAAGCGGCGAGGCCTCCTTACAACGCGTCTAGAACGGGTTATGGTGCCAATTGCCTGCGTCGGATTGCAGGTCAGGTGGCGATTAGTAGTGCCACTCGATTGAGGCGGGAGATTGTCGCGAGCCAGGACCGGGTCGTCGGGTGACGATTGTTCTGGGCCTCCCGAAAAGGCAACTGTCGAGAGTTACGCGTTGGTCGCTTGGTGTTCTCCAGCTGCTATCGAGTGGTCCTGCAACAAAAAATGGAGGCGGCAGCAGTTGGGAAGAAGAATTAGGGGGTGCAAAGATGGTTGGCAGAGGGTTTGCGAAAAAAGACGTGGGTAGAAAAGTTTCAGTTTGATTCAGAACAGGCGACAAAGGGTTCGGAAATGGAGATAACTGATTGGAAAGTGTTGATGGAATAGTTGGGTGCGGAAGGTAGGCTGGGATGACCACTGGACCTATATTAGTGAAAGAAAGAGGTAGTGGCTCTTCCAGATGAATGGCCTCTATGGAAGCGGTTTTTAGCCAATCGATGGAAATCGTCTCCTGCTTGGTGCCAAACTGCAGTACAAAAAAATTTCGGCTTCCTGGAGACGACGAGAAAGTGTCCATCATAGACAGGTTGCAAGGATGTGGGAGTGGAATCGCGACGGACAAACACATGACAGCAGGTTGCCATTTCATTTGGCACGAAAGGTTTATGATTAGCAGGCACTCTTGTGGCGGTCGGCTTTACCTCAGACATCGCCCGTACTAAATCGTGTACGTATGCAACAGGTTGTATGTCGGAAGGAAGAGGACAGTCAGCGGAAGAAAAGAATTTGCCTGGAAGACGAAATTGCGTTTCATAGACGAGTTTCGCAGCAGAACAAATCGAATACTCTTTCAAGGAGGCACGAATTCCCAGGAGAAATAAGGGTAGCCCTTCCATTCAAGTGATGGGGTCAGTAGAACGTAAGCTTCCCTTGAAATTCCGGTGAAAACGTTCCACTTTAGAGTTACTCTGGAGATGGTAGCTAGTGGTACGGAGACGAAAGGAGCCCAGCACTGACATGAGTGCATCCCATTGGCGGGATTCAAATTGGCTACCTCGATCAGTCATGATCATTGATGGGATACCAAAACGAGCAACCCATGCTTAGACGAAAGCTCGAGTTACAGTGGAAGCAGCTCTGATGCCCGGGATAGGAACTGCCTCTGGCCAAGAGGTAAAACGATCGATGATGGTGAGAGGGTAAGTGCTTCCACGCGAAAAGGGCAGAGGACCAACCGGATCGATGTGAACGGCGTCAAAACATGCCGATGGAAGTGGAAAAGTAGCCAGAGGGGACCTTGTGTGGCGTGGAATCTTTGCACGTTGACAAGGTAGACATGCGCGGGTCCATTTGGCCAGTCAGCGTTCATACCTGGACACACATAACGTTGTGTGATGAGCTTGCGAGTTGCTCGAATGTCAGGATGACAGAGATCGTGAGTCTGGTAAAAAATGTGCCGACGGTAAGCGAGAGGAATGAGTGGACGAGGACACTCAGACAATGAATAATCAACCAAGATACGCTTGGGGCATTATCCGGCAGGTCGATTTCGCGAACGATAAGCTGAAAAGAGTGAAGCAGTGTTTTCGTGTCTTCATCTTGTTTCTTGGCAAGCGCTATAGTCGCGTGAGCGATGGGCGCAGTTTGGGAGAGTTACGTGCCCGAAATCGATGAAATGCGAGAGAGGGCATCTGGTAAGACGTTTGAAGAACCAGGAACGTAGCGAATATAGTTCGTCATCTGCAGGATGAAGTCAAGGTGACGATTATAAACTGCAGACTGCACAGAGGAGGGGCTACTAGAGGCGAGCACACCAACCAATGGCTTGTGGTCGGTAAAATCAGTAAAATCACGTTGTTCCAAGTATTGCGGGAAAACGTACTGTACCTCTGTTGGGAAGGAAGAAGATTCTTAGAGAAAAAAGCGAGAGGTTGCCAAGAGTCACCAACCTTCTGCTGTAGCGTCGCACCGACATGAGTAGCAGACGCGTCCGAAGCAACGCTTATGGGAGCTCCTTGTCAAGGATGGGCCAGGGTGACAGCGCAAGCCATAGCCTCTTTGGTGCGAGAGAAAGCCTCGCAAGCTTCGGGGTACCAGGAAAGAAGAAGGTTCTTCTTGGACTTGAAAAGCAATTCGTAGATAAGTTGCATAATGTGAGGGATGTTCGAAATGAACCTGTTGTAAAAGTTTACCATCCCACAGAATCTACGAAGTTGCTTTAGCGAAGAAGGTCGGGGAAAGGCCCAAATAACTTCAACTTTGTCCTCGGTAGGACGAATTCCCTCAGGAAAAATGCGTTGTGTCAAAAAGGAGAGCTGTGTGACACCAAAGATACACTTAGAACTGTTGAGTACGATACGATACTCATCTAAACGTGCAAAAATCTTGCGAAAGTGAGAAAAATGCTCCTCTAAAGGCGGTTATGCTATCAAGAGGTCGTCTATATAACAAAATACGAAGGGAAGACCTCTCAGAAACTGATCCATGAATCGTTGGAATGTCTGACCACTGTTACGGAGCCCGTAAGGCATTCGGTTCATGATTAAGGAACCGAATGGAGTGGTGATAACCGTCTTAGGGATATCATCAGGGTGAATCAGGATTTGATTGAAAGCGCGAACCAAATCGAGTCGCGAAAAAATCCAACAACCGAAGAGAGCGAAATTAAATTCCTATAAGAAAGGCAGAAGATACTTATCCAGAACTGTACATGCATTGAGCCACCTGTAGTTACCCAGCGCTGTGAATTCCCCAGGAGTAGACTTAGGTACTACATGAAGCGGTGAAGCTCATGTGCAGGTGGGTGGGGAAGCGATCCTGGCCTCAATCATGAACTTAAATTCCTACTTCATTAGGCTAAGTCTATCCGGGGACAGTCGATGGGGACATGGCAAAATTGGTGCTCCTGTCCTCTCTATTATGTGCACCATATTGTGATTAATAGGTCCGTCCTTAGAATGAGGCAAACAAAGGCTTGGGAACTCCCGCAAAAGTTGCTGGAAGTGGGGGACAGTTGCAGGAAGACTAACAGAGCGGATAAAGCTGGTGGGAGGAAAGGAACTTGCCACAGTTAGTGTCGTGGTTCTGTCGATAAGCTTGGGGCTACGAAAATCGACGAGAATGTCGTCCACGGAAAGGAAGGCAAGGCCCCAAATTTGAATGTCTACGTCGGCAATGATGAATGTCCATTAAAAAACACGACGTAATCCGAGAGAGAGCTCCAAAATACGCCTCTCATGAGTCATTATGTCCGATGAATTGGCAGCTTTAAGAACAAGATCAGAAGAGGTGCAAGCTTTCTCGACTGAAAAGCCTAGGATGAATGACACTGCATTGAGCTCCAGTGTCAACCAAGAAGGAGAAAACAGAGAGTGGGTCATGGATACTGAATGGAGGATTGACCTGATGAAGGGATGAGGTTGCAGGTGTGACAGACCCACGTATCATTTGCGAATTTAGTTCAAAGTTTCCTGTGCTGAAGGTGAAAGTTGGGTGAGGAAACCCGTAGAGCTTTGTAATGTCGGAGGTGGTAAGGTAAGGGTAGGTTTAGATTGAGCATTTTGATGGTACGAGCATGGCTTTGAGCATTTTCTGCTCTTGTACCAAATTTGAGGTGGTACCAGTAAAAGCCTGAAGGCTCAAAAATAGCAGTATGGGCAGCCCGACCAGAATAAAGGTTACGGTTGTGGGCATGAGATGATGCCCGTTAAAAACTGCAAGGCTGAACACAGCGGACAGCGTTTCTCCCATAATTAGAGTGGTACCAGCAGCTACCTAGTGTGTTGTCAGGATTGGGGGAATTAGGCCTAGGTTGGAAATGAGACTATTGTGCGTCACCTCTTGTGCTGAGTTCCCTCGTTGTGTTGCTTTTCCTGGAGGAGGAACAACGTCTGACTCCTGCGTGCTGCTCACGATTGTACTCTCGGTGAAGACCCGTTCGCACCTTTAGGGCACGAATATCCATTTCAATCCTGTCCACAACGGTAAAAAGAACCGAAGCCTGGGCGGATTCATCCTGAGGGAGTTCTGGCCGGTTGTTAGGAGTTTCGGCCGGTGACCTAACCTGAGAAAAGGATACTTGTGAGTCGTTTTTACCATTAGAGTTGTGTGATGTGCTATGCCCCCTATTTTCATTGGTTAAAGACCTAGTATCTGCATTCACCCAGCTGACGAATGGATTGTTATACAGGGAGTCAGCCTCCTCTGCCATCTTCTCCACATTCCCAGGGGAGGACATTAGTTTGAGGGGCTTAATTTGGCCCCGCATCCCACGCATGAATATCTCAGTTATGAGTTGCTCGAGTTGGTCGAGTTGTGCTCCCTTGGCATGTGCCATGGTCTTGAGACGGTCCAGAAAGTGCGTGGGTCGCCTGTCCCCTATCTCCTGCGTATCATGAAGGATTTCCCTGTCCTCATTTTGCGACCTTCCAAATTCCTCCATGAACGCCCTCTTGAACCTTCCCCAAGAACCATAAATTACCCCATCAAGCAGAATACTCTTAAAAGTGTGGAGGGAAAAATACTTAGAGGTAATTTCTGGGCTACGACGATTGTTTTATGGTCCTCAGGCACTGCCTGGTGTAAGAGGATGAGCTCCACCATTTCCCACTAGCCAATGGGATTTTGTGGGTCGAATGGCGGTAGCTGAACCGAAGAGGGAGTGGGGAAGTGGCGTTATTGAGTGGGAGGCGAATGAGGGAGAATGCTTGCGTGGGGGCGAAGGTGAATGAATACGTCGTTGTTGTTGCGGGGGAGGATTTTTGACTCGTTGTTAATATGCCCGATGTTGGGGAGTAACTTTGGGCTCCGTTATAATCGATTTAAACAAAAATAAAATTCTGTGTGTGTGTGTGTGTGCACAAATTCAATTCACGCGATTGAATGTAAAAATTTGAAAAAAAAATATTGAAAATTGCTCACTCTTTGTTTTTATCACTGTATTTATATTACAATTAATTTTATGAAATTACTAAGAGAACACTTAAGGATTTTAAGGTGAATGAAGGATGGAAAATAAGCACGTGTCGATAAGTCACTCCTGAAAAAAATGGAACCGAGTGAGGCGGCGGAATGCGTCTTCCGAAAAATACCCCACAGTGACGGTGAAATGTAATTTAATATTACGAATGAATGGATGAATGGAAGACAGTTAAACTATTATGGGCACGATTTATAGGTTTTTACATAAATATTGCAGCAATATCCTAAATAGCTCTGATCACAATAAACATAAAAAACCTATATTTAGTTATTCAAGGGAATGAAGTTAAATGCTAACGCGAAATCTAAATTTTTGCAAACGAACTTCCTTAGGCCAAAATTTGAGGGACGTTAGGGAAACGTGTATCAAAAACAAAGAGTTAACGAGAATGGATTTACAATTGATAAATATGGTTTGGTAATTAGAGTACAACATATATAAGTTATGAAAAGTATAGTGTATATATATATATATATATATATATATATATATATATATATATATATATATATATATATATATATATATATATATATATATATATATATATATATATATATATATATATAACTTCAAGAAGGGTTGGTTACCCTGACTTAAATCGTGGGATTGCTACTGCCGCTCTTTCAAGCGTTTTAAAATTAACCCATGAGGTTCATTCGCATTGCTGTCTCGCATCGGTATATCAGGCCTGTAAATATTTCGCAAAAGAATCCTGCATCAATGCGTGATTCAATTCTCATTTACAGACCCTTCCAACTCCGTTATAATCTATTTTCACATATAACTATTTACCACTGATTGATAATTAGAATATAATTGGTAATTGGATAATGGTTAAATAGATTGTATTATAAGTAATTTGCAAGTATTAATTGTTAAATGGTTTGATAAATATTAATTGGTAAATTTGATTGGTAAATATTTTGGTAAATATTAAATAGATTATAATTGGGAAATGGGTAAATAGTGGTAAATCGTTTGCTAAATATTTTAATAGATTATAAATTTTTAAATGGGTAAATCGTTGATAAATATTTAATAGATTATAAATTTGTAAATAGTTATATGTGTAAATAGATTATAACGGAGTTGGAAGGGTTTGTAAATGAGAATTGAATCACTCATTGATTCGGGATTCTTTTGCGAAATATTTACAGGCCTGATATACCGATGCGAGGTCAGCAATGCGAATGAACCTCATGGGTTAATTTTAAGACGCTTGAAAGAGCGGGAGTAGCAATCCCACGATTTAAGTCAGGGTAAACAACCCTCTTGAAGTTATATATATATATATATATATATATATATATATATATATATATATATATATATATATATATATATATATATATATATATATACTATACTTTTCATAACTTCCATTAAATCCACATGTCTGTAGCAACTGGCGTGTACGTCTAAAATAGGACACACGCGAGAGTCGATGCACACATAAGGTGCAAAGAGAGAGAAAAGTAAAGTTAGCGCCGTTTACGAGAATGTCACACGGTAATAAACGGATCACAGTTATCTCTGTTAGAGTTGGTTGAGGAAATCTTATACAAACATATTAATCAAACCAGAATCCAGAATAAACCGCTTAGCTATCATTGTTAAACAAATAAAAGCCAGGTCAGAAAATTGTCTCCATGGCAACATGCCACCGCCCACAGAAAGTTTTACCCAATAGTCGGAGTACTTTTTTTTCTCAATATGTTCGGCAGTAGTCAGTCAGAAGTCGAGTTATGTTAATACCCACAAATCAACAGGCTGTTACATAAGAGTGAGGTGTGGCTTAGTTGGACGAGGAACTTGATGGGCGTGGCTTAAATTGAGTATATAACTGTATGAAGCCAGCACAAAAAAGAAGAAGAAGATTACTGTTTTATACAGCAATATATCGTGTTATATATCATTCAGATCAATCTCTCGGATCGCGTAATTTATCTTTGTATATAGTCGTGTACATAACGCAGACATTAAGGTTACTAACTCTTATAGGTTTTATTCGTCCGGCATCCTTTGAATTTGCTCGCACTTGACCTCAAAATTAAGTTATGTCATAACCTAGAACTTAAAAACATAATTAAATAACTTTTGTAACGTGCAATAAGATCTGGTTCAATACTAATTCTATTTTTGCTTTGGTGACTTCAATATCCTGACGTTATTCAATCTTCCTGCTTCAAGGCCTTATTAATCGGAAAAAAACAGCCGTTGCGCAATTCTCCATGTTAATCGCAATCCCTCACGATTACGTAACTCCTGAAATACCGGTGTACTACCCTCCCCCTTTCGCTAGAATAAGACCGCCCCTCGCCTTAGGACACCCTATAGCAATCAACAAACAACTCTGGTGGGAAATAAGGAAGGGCAATGCAAACCAACCGAGGCATCTGTATCAACCGGAGTCCTTGCTAAAAGATTACGCGATAACTCGGTAATCTATCACCATTACTGGCAACAAGCTTCCCCCTTCCAAGACTCTTGGGTTGTCCTCACGATTACCTTCAAGGGTTCCTCATAATTAGGGACAACCTTCAAGAGATCCCCCATATGTCTAACTATATCAAGAGCTTTCTCATAATCAATAAAACAAACATATAGATATCTATGTTTCTCTATTATTCTTTCTGCCATTATTCTGAGGCCCCACATTGTTCCTCAGATATTTCTCGCTTTATTTTTCTCTTATTATTTGCAGTATTACTTTCAGTATGATTTTGTTATTTGGCTCATTATGCTGATTGTTCTGTCCTTTTCAAATTCAAGTGTTCCACTTAATTTGGGAATTTTAGTGAAAACTGATTCGCACATTTTTTTCTGTTTTCTGACCTGAGTTGTAACTTGGTTTTCTATTTCAGTTATACTCCTTATGCCGTGTCACCGGCAGTTAGTAGCATTTCTATCGTAACTTCTCTTAATATCCCTCATTACACCTCTTATTTCCCTCTTAATAATTTATGGACTTTCTTCTTCTCCTTTGGGCAATATAAAACAGCTGAAAGTAATGGATTGATGAATAGGTTCTTGCGGTTTTATTAAATTTATTCATTACCATTAACAATTTTAGAAAAACTTTACTTTGAATTGATAACAATATGCAATTTACTTAATAATGTATTCTCCGTTGTTAGTTACTTCTTACCAACGTTCAACTAGTCTTTCGATGTCTCTGCAATAAAAATCTCTGGATTTTGACTAGAAGAATTCGCCTAACCGGGTTCTTAATTCCATATCAGTATTGAACGAAACGCCGCGCAAATTGTTGGAGAGCGACCGGAACAGATGGAAATCCGATGGAGCCAAGTCTGGCGAATATGGAGGATGCGGCAGGATTTCCCAATTAAGCGTTTGGACGGCGTCTTTTGTAATATTGGCATTGCGTGAACGAGCATTGTCGTGTTGAAGAAGGACTCCATACCGTCGATGAGGTTGCTTTTCACGAATAGCTTCGGCGAGTCGTTACCTTTGTTGAACGTAGAGTTCTGCATTGACTATCTCGATGTTCGCAAGGAGATCATAAAAAATGATGCCTTCACAATCCCACCACACACACAACATCGTCTTTCGTGGATGAAGTCCTTGCTTTAATCGCGGAAGTGTTTTTTTTTATTGAGGCTAAGAGATTGTTTTTTTTATGTTTCATGTTGACATAAACACACCACTTTTCGTCGCCAGTGATGATGCGGTGAAGAAATATGTCCTTATATCCACGGGTAGCCTTGTGACAGGCAAGCAAACCTGCGTCAATCGTGGAGCGTTGAAGTTTGTTGCTTTCGCTCAAAGCTTGCGGAACCCATGCACCGAGATTTTGAACTTTCCCTATCGAAGGAAGGTGATTCACTACAGTTTTCTGATCACACGCCAATTGTACAGCCAATTCTCTAGTCGATTGACGAGGATTTTCATGAACAAGGTCGTTCAATCGATCTTCATCCAACTTAATGGGGCGACCAGAACGTTCTTCGTCATTAAGATTGAAATGAACGTTTTTGAAACGTGAAAATCACTATTGAGCTGTCCTTTCTGATAAAGCATTTTCTCCGTACACAGCATAAATATTGCGACGAGCTTGGGCTACGCTTGCATTGTTCCCGTTTCGATTGAAAATGAATAACAAGAATTGTCGAAAATGCGCCTTTCTTTCAACTTGAAATTCCATTTTGAGAGTACATAACAAAAATGCGTAACACTTCAGTTTTGGGGCGAACTGCAGGTGGCGCTGTTTATAGGCTACAATTTTGGGGTACAATATTTGTCTTATGACGCCACACGGTAGCGTCAGATTGAACAATTACGGAGTTATATATTTTTTGTATATGAGTATATACTTGGGAGCTGCGCCCCCAGACCCCCCCAATTAATTGAAATTTAGGCTCATCGCAAGGTAGTCTCCCCGCTGTGATATCTTCCCCACGAGAAGTCCCCTTGAATTTTCTGTTTTTTCCCCCAACTGCTTTTTACTGGCAGAAAAACCTGACAAACAATACTTACTTCTATATGTTTCTTCATTAGTTTATGCGCCTCTAAATAATCTAAAAGTTTTTCGCGGTCATGCAAAATAAACCCTAATTCGAATAACGAAGAAGCACAACTAGAGCACAAAAAAAGCCATAACGAAACAGAAACAAATGCTAAGCGGGTTCTATTTATAGCTACGACTTTGCCAGAAAGAAGCTGCTATCGTTCGCGGCAAAACAAAAAATCAACAAAAAACAAACAAATACTAAAAGACATCAATAAACATTACCTAACTTAGAAAAAACTATATACGAGCAGAGGCGCAAATATTTAGTAAATAATACAGACTAAAAGTTACAAATTCCCCCCAAACAACAAAAAATATAAAGCCGTGTAGGGTCACATCTGAAGCTACCGTCTGCCATCATAAGGGATATATTGTAGCCTACTAACAGCGCCATCTACCGTGCGCCCCTAATCCGAAGTATTACAAAATTATAACGCCGGAATTGGTCACATCTGAAATTACATTCAGACGTCATACGAGATATATTGTAGCCTACTAACAGCGCCACCTACCGTGCGACCCTAATCTGAAATATTACCCCAAAATGAAATTAACACAACTTTTAAATAAACCCCCCTGGCTTATTACTCAACTTTAACACGTACCCTACGCAAAACCCTAATAGTCTATGCTAATATACGTAGCCTAACCTTTGCAAATTTTTCTCTCATTATTTATTATTGTTTCTTAATATGTGTACAAATCACGTCAACAAAACTTAAATCAACACAACATTAAAAAAACAAAAACGCCAGAACTTATTCCTCAACCTAATACGTTTCATATTGGATTTTATTATTGGGATCAGCTAACTATGAATAGGCACAAATGTCAGCTGAGGGGGAAACAGAGAAATTTTACTAAAACTGAAAACTGCCCTTTAATTTCCCGCGTAAAGTCTTTTGTTTATCTTTGCGTTTTTGAATATTTCTTTTGGCTATAAAGTTGAAACTAACAAATTTGCTTTAAGAAACAATGTTAACTCATATTTTGATTTTAAATATCGAAATCGTCAATCGAGTAAAGTAGTCTAAATTGCTCATGAAATTTTGATTTAAGACCCGATTGTTTTTTTAACCATGTCCCTAGATGACTGCATGTATTTAGAAAATCTAAATGAATATATATATGATGAAAAAAAAATTGTAAGTATATACTTCCATTTGAGGATAATTTTGAAGATCCATACCCCATGAACTTTCCCGCTCGCGCTTCCATAATATTTTGTCCACCTCTCAACATGTTTCACCCAATTGTGTGATTAACTTGTTTTATTACTTGTTCCTGAGGTCTAACATAGCGAGCGGGGTAAACATGTAGACGAGCGGCCCGGCCGGAAAAATTATTTTGTGTAAATATTATCGTTGGTAAATATGTAGATTAGCGGCCCGGCCGGAAAAAAATTTGTGTGTAAATATTATCGTTCACTTGTGTCAGAATATTCATGCGCGTTTGAGCCCTTTTCGAATTATTATATACTGGGGGGCTGAGCCCCCCAGACCCCCCAATTTAATGAAACTCAGGATCATCGTAGTGTAGTCCCCCCCATTGTGTTTACCCCCACATGAGCCGTCAACTTAAATGTACTCCAAAAACGTGAAACATTTTGGAACACGGACGAAATAGTATGTCCTATCGTTCGCGCCGATAATCTACATATTTACCTTATCATTCACCCTGGTCATTTCTGACATCATACCCCACCCCCAACCCCTATTATAATTCACAAAACGATTAAAAATAAAAATAATGACCCAAAATGGATGACAGATAAAATTTAGCATTATATTGGCATTAAAAAGGGCATTTATAGGAAAATAAAAAATGGAGAGGATCACTTAAGGCAGAGATATAATGAACTAGCAAGAGATGTTAAAAAGTTAATTAGAGTAGCAAGGAGAAATTATGAAATTAAAGTGGCAAATAGGGCAAAGGAAGATCCTAAAAGTTTTTATCAATTATACAAAACTAAGGTTAGAGATAAAATAGGCACACTTATAGATTCCAATGGAGAATTAGTGAGTGATAGGGACTCAATGGCTGGAATGCTAAATGACTTTTTTTCTCTTAGTATTTACACAGGAGGATACTCTAAATATACCCGAGGTGTCAATGATCTTTCGGGGTAGTGATGAAGAGAAATTAAAGGATATCTTGATCACAAAGGAGATAGTGACAAGGGAAATTGATAAAATCAAAAGTAGTAAAGCACCCGGTCCTGATGAGCTCTTTCCTAGAATTTTGAAGGAATGTAAGGATGTGTTAAGTGAGCAGCTAGCATGCATCTTTAGAAAATCATTGGAGAGTGGCATTGTGCCAGTGGCATGGAAGAAAGCCAATGTGATACCTATATTTAAGAAAGGGGATAAAACAAATATGTCTAATTACAGACCAGTAAGTTTGACATCAGTGGTAGGGAAAATGATGGAATCTATTATAGCAAGGAATATTAGAGATCACTTGGATAAGCATAAGTTGATAAAAGAATCACAGCATGGCTTTAGTAAGGGTAAATCCTGTCTGACTAATTTGCTGTCTTTTTATAGTAAGGTGTATGAAGCAGCAGATAATGATGAAAACTATGATATTTTATACTTGGACTTTAGTAAGGCTTTTGATCAAGTGCCACACTTACGGCTTCTGAGCAAAGTTAAAGCACACGGGATCGATGGCAGTATATTTAGGTGGATTCAGTCATGGCTTGGTGACAGACAGCAAAGAGTGAGTATAGATGGAGTTAAATCTGAGTGGGGGTGTGTTAGCAGTGGAGTTCCGCAAGGATCTGTTTTGGGTCCCTTGCTATTCTTAATTTATATTAATGATCTTGACATAGGTATAAGTAGTGACCCGAGTAAATTTGCTGATGATACTAAGCTAGGTAGGGCCATTAGGGCTGATTCTGATGCTGTTGTAATGCAGGAGGAATTGACCATTTTGTCCAATTGGGCCGAGAAATGGCAAATGAAGTTTAACATAGACAAATGTAGTGTACTTAGTATAGGTAGAAATAATCCATTGAATAGTTATAAATTAAATGGGAGAATTTTAGGGAGGACCGATTGTGAGAGGGACTTGGGTATTTTGGTAAGTTCAGACCTTCGTCCTAGAAGGCAATGCCTAAATGCTAAGAATAAAGCTAATAGGATTTTGGGATTCATTAGGAGGAGTGTAAGCAATAAGAGTGCTGAAGTCATTCTAAAACTGTATCTGGCGCTAGTTAGGCCTCATCTAGACTATGCAGTACAATTTTGGTCACCATATTATAGGAAGGATATTGATTTGCTTGAGTCTGTGCAGAGAAGGATGACAAAGATGATTGGTGGGCTAAGGAACTTACCTTATGCTGAAAGGCTCAGAAAACTAAATCTACATACATTGGAAAGGAGAAGAATCAGAGGGGAATTGAATGAAGTCTTCAAATGGGTAAAAGGATATAATAAAGGGGATCTGGGTAAGGTTCTTATACTTAGTGAACATGACAGGACACGTAGCAATGGGTTTAAGCTTGATAAGTATAGGTTTAGGAAGGAGATTGGGAGGAATTGGTTTACAAATCGTGTGGTAGATGAATGGAATAGGCTCACTAGACATGTGATAGAAGCCTCCTCTCTGGGTAGTTTTAAGAATAGATTAGATAAATATATGGATGAAGCTGCTAGATGGGACTGACTTTTTTTTATATACATATGTATATATTTTTCTAAGGAGTGGGGAGATTATATTTTGCGGTTGCATGAATGGACATAATCCTCTGTATGCATTTTATGTATATTTTAGATTAGATCTGACAAACTCCTGTAAAGGGTGACAATGTTGATGACTTTTCTCTGGTAAGAAATCTTTTGTGTATTGACTGGAACAGGAGCTGCCAAGTGTAGGCCATGAATGGTCTTTTGCAGTCTCCTTCTTTTCTTATG
Source organism: Ceratothoa steindachneri (assembly GCA_963969495.1). NCBI lineage: Eukaryota > Metazoa > Arthropoda > Malacostraca > Isopoda > Cymothoidae > Ceratothoa > Ceratothoa steindachneri. The sequence continues at coordinate 48,841,557 of OZ018324.1, read as the reverse complement.
TTCTTATGATGTAATTAAAGCATTCACCTCTGTAAATGTCAGAACATTATAAAAATTAGGATTATATACTGGGGGGCTGTGCCCCCCAGACCCCCCCCCAAATTTAATGAAACTCAGGATCATCGTAGTGCAGTCCACGCATCGTGTTTAACTCCCCATGAGCCGTCCCCTATAAATGTACTCCAAAAACGTAAAACATTTTGGAACACGGACGAAATAGTACATCTTATCGGCCGGGCTGCTCGTCTACATATTTACCGCGAGCAGGGGGGGGGGGTATGGCCCCCATATAGCAACCCATAGTACAGCTCAGGGTATGGATCTTAGATTATTTGGTAAATATGTAGACGAGCGGCCTGGCCGAATTTTTTTTTGTGTAAATATTATCATTCACCCATGTCAGAATATTCATGTGCGTTTGAGTCCTTTTCGAATTATAGCTGCTGCCATTTTTGTTAAAGCATTCATCTCTGTAAATGTCAGAACATTTACCCCCCTAATTTAATGAAACTCAGGATCATTGCAGTGTGGTCCACACATCGTGTTCCCCCCCCCCTGAGCCATCCCCTTAAATGTACTCCAAAAACGCGAAACATTTTGGAACACGGATGAAATAGTACATCTTATCGTCCGGGCCACTTGTCTACATATTTACCGATTATTTTAAAATATCTAGCCTATATTCTTACCTGGTTTGCCTCCCAGATCCCCACCAATAGTACTTAGAAGGGAAGCCACACACTGCTGATCCGCCAACCCATAATAAAGAACAATATTGGGTAACACTTTAGATTCAGGGCGCAAGGTAGATGGCGCTGTTAGCCGGCTACAATTTGGGGCTACAGCTTATCTCTTATGAGTCAGACGGTAGCGTCAGATGTGAACAATATCAACGTAATATTTTTTATATGAGTATATACTGGGTGCTGCGCCCCCCAGACCCCCCCCATTGATTGAAACTCAGGATCATCGCAGGGTGGTCGCCCTGCAGTGATATCTCCCCCATGAGCAGTCCCCTTGAATTTACTGGGATTTTTTTCTCCCCAACAGCTTTTTACTGGCAGAAAAATCTAACCTAATAACAAACAATTCTTACTTTTATAGGTTTCTTGATCAGTTTATGTGCCTCTAGATAATCTAAAAGTTTTTTACAATCATACAAAGTAAAGCCAAATTCGAATAACAAAGAAACACAATAACAAAAGAAAAACATTTGCAAAACAGGTCCTATTTATAAGCTACGATGTTGCCAGTAAGAAGCTGTTATTGTTCGCAGTAAACAAAAATACGAAAACAAAACAAAAAACAATAAAAGACATCAAGAAACCTTACCTAACTTAAAAAAAAAACTATAAATGAGCAGAGGCGCAGATATTTAGTAAATAATAGACTAAAAGTTACAAATCCCCCAAACAACAAAAAAATATAATGCTGATATTATTCACATCTGACGCTACCATCTGACATCATAAGAGATATATTGTAGCCCAAAATTATAGCCTACTAACAGCGGCATCTGTGCGCCCCAAATCTGAAGTATTACCCAATATTGTATACAAGAGGGATCTAAAGGTTGGAAAGCAAATCATAAGCAGCTATTCGGAATGAGATTCAGTAAAGAGATAATTGAAGAGAGACTGGCAGAGTGTGATAATCATACAATTGATTAGCTTGGTAACATAACATAATTTCACACATGACAAAAGCCACAAGGGCCTATCAAAGGTCATCCGTATCCATCAAATCCCACCCACATAATGCATCCATAGGATTTTGTCAGATCATCCATCTACAATATACAATTTAACAATATATAGGAATGTTCAACCATGCATCTACAATATATAATTTAAAGCCTCCATAGGAGTCTGTCAAAAACAAAATCAAAGTCCCCCAAAATATACAATAAAAAGAAACTGCATCCACAGGAATGAGTCAAGAAACATATCCCTATGCCAAAAAGTAAGAAATTAACCCTCCATCCCCATATAATCCTCCAATCTGCGCTTGAAAACATTCAAGTTTGGGCTGTCTACAGTCTCAGGTGGCAAACTATTCCAATAATCCACCACTCTGTTAGTGAAAAAATATTTTCTAACATCCAGTCTGCACCTGTGTTTTTTAATCTTTAAGAGGTGGCCTCTAGTTCTATTACTACCTTCTAACTCAAATAACTTGCTGAAATCCAATTTATCCATCCCAGAAAAGATTTTAAAAAGCTCAATCATAACATAACATAATTTCATGGATGACAAAAGCCACAAGGGCCTATCAAAGGTCATCCGCATCTGTCAAAACCCACCCACAAAAAGCACCATCACTAGGGGAAAACAAAATCAAAATACCTCACAATATAATAGAACAGATGACAAAAGCCACAAGGGCCCATCATAGGTCATCCAAGTCAAACGGCCTCTTTTTTAAGGCACCCAAACTTCCAAGAAAACTACATCCAGAGGATCACGTCCAGAAACAAGGATATCACCAATCAAAGCTTGTCAAGAACTAAATCATGCAGCTATAGATATATACAAACAATATTAATATATACAAAACTTAGGAACCATCACAACCTTCCCTCCCCATAAACTCATCCAACCTACTCTTAAATACATTTAAATTTGGACTACCTACTACCCTCTGCGGCAATTTGTTCCACAAGTCTACCACTATTGGTAAAAAAATATTTTCTTAAATCCAACCTACACCCTTGCTTTTTAATTTTCAAGTGGTGACCTCTAGTCCGATTTCCATCATCTAACTCAAAAAACTTGCTAACATCCAATTTATCTATCCCAGAATTTTTTTTAAAGAGCTTAATCATATCCCTTCTCACACACCTCCTTTCGAACGAGAACATATTTAATACCCTCAGTCTATCTATATATTCAAGGTGCCTCAGGGAAGGAATAATCTTTGTTGCCCTCCGTTGCACTGACTCGAGAAGGTTAATATCGTGTCTAAAATGTGGGGACCATGCCTGTATACAGTACTCTAGATGAGGCCTAACGTAAGAGTTATAGAGTTTAAGAATAACCTCCTTACTTTTGTAACTGACATTTCTCTTAATGAAACCCAGCACTCTATTTGCCCTATTTCTTGCTTCAATACACTGCTTAGAAAACCTTAATGACTTATCTATTACTACTCCTAGATCTTTCTCATCCTCTACTGAGCTCAGCCAATGCCCATCCATTTCATAGTTAAATTCTCTATTATCTTTTCCCATGTTAATAACTTTGCACTTATCAAGGTTGAAAGTCATTTGCCACTTATGTGCCCAGGATAACAATTTATTTAAATCCCCCTGCACTTTAAAATTTTTATCAATATCTTTAACTACAGCTGCTAATTTGGTATCATCCGCAAAAATTGACACTTTATTATTAACTGCCTTCCCAAGATAGTTTATAAAGATGACAAATAATAATGGACCGAGAACTGATCCCTGAGGAACCCCACTGATAACATCCCTCCACTCTGACTTTACACCATTTAGCACTACCCTTTGCTTCCTGTCTTTCAGCCACTCAGCTATCCAATTTGAAACACCCCCACATATCCCAATCATTTTTAATTTATGAACTAGTCTCCTATGTGGTACCTTATCAAATGCTTTACTAAAATCTAAGTAAATTATATCTACATTCTCTCCCTTAACTACTTGATCTGTTACAAACTCCAGAAAGTCTAGTAAATTAGTCAAACATGATCTACCTGATCTAAACCCATGCTGAGCATCGGTGATTAACCCCTCCCTCTCTAGATGTTGGCAAATCCCTTTTTTAACTATTTTCTCAAGAATTGTACAGATTACAGGAGTTAGGCTAACAGGTCTAAAGTTATTTGGATCCTCTTTACTACCCTTCTTGAAAATGGGGACTACATTCGCTCTCTTCCAATCATCGGGTATTTCTCCATATTCCAGTGACCTAGTATATAACTTGTCCAGAGCTATTGAGATACTTTCTACCCCTTGTTTAAGTATCCTAGAATGAATATTATCATGGCCGGAGGCCTTGGTAGTATCTAACTCACCTATTAGTTCTTTTATCGTCCTCCAACCCACACTAATGGTTGTAAACACCTCTTTCCCTGACCCATGAGTACTATACATAAGACTATTTAGTTTCTCCTTTGTAAATACTGATGCAAAATGACCATTTAGTACCTCAACTATTTCCTCATCAGTTTCTCTCACAACCCCTTCATATTTGATAGGCCCTATTTTAACTCTGCCAGACTTATTATTAATTTGATGGTAACTAAACAACTTTCTAGGATCTTTGTTGCTATCCTGAGCTTATTTAATTTCTGACACCCTTTTGTTCTTCTTTATAATCTTATTTAACTCATTCCTAGCCATTCTATTATCACTTAAATTTTGAATATTATTTTCTACCTGTAATTTTTTATATGCCCTTTTCTTCTCTGAAATTTTTCTAGCTATCTCCTGATTCCACCATAATGGTTTCCTACTTTTGTTCCTAATGGCCTTCATTGGGATACATTGCTCTTGGACTACATTTATTATATGCTTGAAAGTATCCCACATCCCATAAGCATTTTTACCTCTGAATTCTACATCCCAGTCTACCAAATTTAGCAAGCTTTGGAGTTTTACATAATCTCCCTTATGAAAATTTGGAACTTTTACACCATTCTCGGTTATTTTACCCTTCTCAGTTCCCAAGTTAAAATGAACTATCTGATGGTCACTATTTCCCAATGCTTCCCCAACAGTCAATTCTTGAACTAAATGATCACTGTTAGAAAGTACTAAATCTAATATATTGTCCTCCCTCATTGGCTCATTAACAAATTGATTCAAAAAATTATCCTCAAAGCATTCTATGAACCTGCCACTTGTTCTATCCCTACCTATCATATTTTCCCAGTCCACAGAGTTTAAGTTGAAGTCCCCAATAATAACCGCATCTGTTTCACATCCCTTACTTATTTCCCTTATCATTAGTTCATCCATATCATCAGTCTGCCCAGGTGACCTGTAAAAAGCTCCCAAATGCACCATTCTATTTTTACTGAACCTAATGTCTAGCCAAAGTGACTCAACTCCATCCTGCTTTATTGAAGTATTTAAACTTGAAACAATGTTATTTTTTATATAGATAATTATTCCTCCACCAATCCTACCTGTCCTTTGACTAATATACATATTATAGCCCTGTAAATCAAATTCACTTATAGTGTCACTAAATTCTATTTCATTAACCCATGATTCAGTAACACATAATATATCTATATCCTCATTGCTAATATAACTAAATAGCTCATCCTTCTTGTTTCTAAGACTATGAGCATTTGTATAGAAACAATTTAACCCCTCTATCCCTGAAGCACCTCTTGAAACCTGAATGACCTCACCTCTATCGCCTTGGAACCTATTTCTGTTATCTGCCAAGTCCTTCTACTTTCAGTACTATAATGTCCTCTCATAATTCTCTGACCACTATTAGTATCTAGTTTCCCGCTCGCAAAGACCTAATAACACGATCATACTCCTCCCACAACACATCTACCCCCCCCTCCTACTCAAATGCAGTCCATCCATCGCATACATTTCTTTCATTCCAACAAACCTATCCCACACATCCACAAACATGACACCTTCCATCTCACACATCCTCCTCACATAATCATTCAGCCCGTGTGATTGCGGTGACTTATGCCCAAGTGGGCAGTTGCCAGATAGCATCCTAAAAAAAAAAAAATCAAACTTTTAATAACTAGGTTTTTTGATTTTTGTTATTATTTTTTCTTTGTAGGTCGCACGCTCCTTTGCTGGGGAGGGGGAGGGCACCCTTCCTGCGACGCTGGAGCTTGCTTCCTAATTGTTGTCATCTTCCCCTTTTTATCATTGTTTTGTTTTCATATTCTTATTTTAAAGTAGCCTAGATCTAGGCTGTGTGATTGCGGCCACTTATGCCCAAGTGGTCAGTCGCCCGATAGCCTCCTAAAAAAATAAATCCAACTGTTTTAATCTTAATATTAGGTTTTATTTCTGAGCAATGATCAAGGAAGTTCGGGCTAGTACAGTATTTAAGCATGTTTGGTATAATTTGATGTTGAAAAAGTAAGTTAATAAACTTCTATTATCCTCACACAAAACAACTGAGTATAAATTAGGCCATCTCGTGGCACTTAAAGATGGTCATGGAGGAATTCTTGAGTGGCAAATTCAGGTTGAAATATTTGTTTTTGGTGACTATAAAGTGTGATAGACCCCCTCTGGCATTTAAATATTACTCCTAGCACACTATTGTAACAATACAGGGTTTAGTTACCTAAAACGTGTGTACAACTCCTATTCAAAATTATCCCAATCTATTCCATTCATCTACCACTCAATTTGTAAACCAATTTCTCCCAATCCTTTTCCTAACCTAAACTTGTTCAGCTTAATCCCATTGCTATTTGTCCTATCCTGTTCATTAAAAATAAGAACATTACCTATGTCTCCCCTATTATAAACTTCTACTCACTTGTATACTTCAATCAATTCCCCTCTAACCCTTCTCCTTTCTAAACTTATAACCTAACAAATAACCTATCCTTAAAGTGGTAAATTTCTTGTAATACCAAAGATTAGGAGTATAGTCACTTTCACAGAACAAAAATTAATTATTACTAGCATAACATAACATAACATAATTTCACGGATGACAAAAGCCACAAGGGCTTATCAAAGGTCATCCGCATCCGTCAAATCATGCATCTACAATATACAATTTAACAATATATAGGAATGTTCAACCATGCATCTACAATATATAATTTAAAGCCTCCATAGGAGTCTGTAAAAAAAAAAATCAAAGTCTCCCAAAATATACAATAAAAAGAAACTGCATCCACAGGAATGAGTCAAGAAACATATCCACATACCAAAAAGTAAGAAATTAACCCTCCATCCCCATATAATCATCCAATCTGCGCTTGAAAACATTCAAGTTTGGGCTGTCTACAGTCTCAGGTGGCAAACTATTCCAATAATCCACCACTCTGTTAGTGAAAAAATATTTTCTAACATCCAGTCTGCACCTCTGTTTTTTAATCTTTAAGTGGTGGCCTCTAGTTCTATTACTACCTTCTAACTCAAATAACTTGCTGAAATCCAATTTATCCATCCCAGAAAAGATTTTAAAAAGCTCAATCATATCTCCCCTCACACACCTTCTTTCAAATGAAAACATATTTAATACCCTCAGTCTATCTTCATATTCAAGGTGCTTCAGGGATGGTATTGTTTTTGTTGCCCTCCTTTGTACTGACTCTAATAAGTTTATATCATGTCTAAAATGTGGTGACCATGCCTGTATACAGTACTCTAAATGTGGCCTGACATAAGAGTTGTATAGTTTAAGGATGACCTCCTTACTCTTGTAGCTAACATTTCTTTTAATGTAACCTAGCACCCTATTTGCTCTATTTTTTGCCTCAATACACTGCTTTGAAAATTTCAGTGACCTATCTACTACTACTCCTAAGTCCTTCTTATCTTCAATTGAATTAAGCCAATATCCATCCATCTCATAGCTAAATTCCCTATTATCTCTCCCCATGTTAATAACTTTGCATTTATTAAGGTTAAAAGTCATCTGCCACTTTTGACCCCAAGCTAACAACTTATTCAAGTCACCCTGCACTTTAAAGCTACCCTCAACCTCTTTGACTACAGCTGCCAATTTAGTGTCATCAGCAAAAATTGACACTTTGCTATTTACACCTTGCCCAAGATCATTTACATAGATTATAAATAATAAAGGACCTAAAACTGATCCCTGAGGTACGCCACTAATAACATTCCTCCACTCTGACCTCACTCCATTCAGTACAACTCTCCGTTTCCTATTTTTCAGCCATTCAGTTATCCAATTTAAAACGTTCCCACATATCCCATGCAGCTTTAATTTATGAACTAGTCTTCTATGTGGAACCTTATCAAAAGCTTTGCTGAAATCTAAGTAGATCACATCAACTTTCTCACCCCTATCTAATTCTTTAGTTACATAATCCATAAAATCCAGTAAATTAGTTAAACACGATCCACCTTTTCTAAAACCATGCTGAGCATCATTAATTAACCTGCTACTCTCTAGATGATCAGAAATTCCCTTCTTAACCATCTTCTCAAGAATTTTACAGACTATAGAAGTTAAGCTTACCGGTCTAAAGTTATTTGGATCCTCTTTGCTTCCCTTTTTAAAAATTGGCACTACATTTGCCAATTTCCAATCATTTGGTATTTCTCCAGACTCTAGTGATCTAATAAATATCTTCTCAAGAGCTACTGCAATACTTTCTACACCTTCTTTGAGTATCCTAGAATGAATGTTGTCAGGGCCAGATGCCTTACTAGTATTTAACTGCATTATAAGCCCTTTAATTTCTTCTGTCTATATTAATAGAATTTATCACTACTTCCCTTGACCTAGAATTATCATCAATTAATCTAACTGGTTTCTCTTCTGTGAATACTGAAGCAAAATGATCATTAAGGACCTCTACTATTTCCTCATCAGATTCTTTCAAAACCCCTTCATATTTAATAGGCCCTATTTTATCACTGTTAGATTTATTATTGATTCTATAATAGCTAAAGAATTTTTTAGGATCTTTATTATTATTTTTAGATAAATTAATTTCTGCTGTCCTTTTGGTCTTCTTAATAATCTTATTTAGTTCATTTCTGGTTGACCTATAATGGTTTAAATTATCTAAACTACTCTCACTTTGTAATCTCTGGTATGCCCTTTTTTTGTCTGAAACTTTATTAGCTATTTCTTGATTCCACCATAATGGTTTCCTACATTTCTTCCTAATAGACTTCATTGGGATACACTGTTCCTGAACCATGTTTAATATAGTCTTAAAAATATCCCACATCTCATAAGTATTCTTTCCATGGAATTCTATATCCCACCCTTAACTATTTGCAAATTAAACCGAACCATCTGATGATCACTGTTTCCCAATGATTCCCCTATACTCAATCCTTGAACTAAGTGATCATCATTTGAAAGAATTAGATCTAATATATTGGCACCCCTTGTTGGCTTATTAACAAATTGGGTCAAAAAGTTATCCTCAAAACACTCCATAAACTTACAACTTGCTCTATCTCTTCCTATCATATTTTCCCAGTCTACAGAAGTTAAATTAAAGTCACCCAGAATAACTGTATCTTCTTTGCATCCTTTACTTATTTCCCTAATCATTAACTCATCGATGCAATCTGTCTGTCCCGGTGGTCTATAAAAAGCTCCCAGGTGTATTTTCCTATTTTTACCAACCTTAATATCGATCCATAATGATTCGCCTTCTCCTTGCTTTATAGAGTTATTTAGATTTGAAGAAATGCTATTTCTAATATAAATAATCAACCCACCACCAGTCCTCTCTCTCCTTTGACTAATGTACATAGTATAACCTTCTAGTTCAAATTCACTGACATTATCATTAAATATATTTTCATTAACCCATGATTCAACTATACATATTATATCTATATCTTCATGAATGATATAACTAAATAATTCATCCCTCTTATTTCTAAGACTACGAGCATTTGTGTAAAGACAACTCTGCCCACCTATCCCTGAAGCACCTGAGGGCCTATCTCCTCTGCATCTCCTTTCTCTCCTTCCCCGACCCTGTACTCTTGTATTTCCCTGACCACTATCACTAAAGTAATTTAACCCTAAAGCACTTCCATTAGCCTGCCTACCTTCTACAAATCTGTGTTTGCTTCCTATCCCTGCCTCACTTTGAGCCATAAAATTTCCCTGACCACTATCAAAACCTAGTTTCCCGCCTCTAAAGACCTAATAACACTATCTAATTCCCGCCACAAAACCTCAACCCCATCTCGGCTCAACTAATTTGATAATTTTCCATATTAATGACCACTGTCTTTGAAAAAAAAAATTTAATCTCTTCTACAGTCCTATCTGAATGGTTTTTGCTCTTTATTTGATGTGGAAAGCCCTAGTTACTGAGTTATTATGAGTTTTTATGCATATTCCTATTTTATTTCTTGTGCAAATGTTTATTATTAGTGTTATTAATAGTTTTTATAGTCCTATTATTTGGTGTTAATTCATATTGTTGTCATGAAATGGTAGAAATAATTTGGGTACCAAAATGCCTCCAATAAATGTTAAGACAAAAATGTACAAAAAGTAAATTGAAATTCAGTGTTCTTTTGGTAATTGTTCATTTTATGGCCAGATGATTTTTTTAGCATTTTTTTTTTTGGCTATCATGCTATCTGTATTAAACACTGTCAGAGAGAAAAACTAGAGGCATAACCACATTTAGCAATTGCTGTGCGCATGATGTTAGGTTTCAAATTACTAATATTAGGAGGGTTTTTTAAGTTGTAGGGGTGCAGCCCCCATTTTGAAAGTACCCAATAATGTTAATTTTTTGCTATTGTCATCTTGTGGGATATTTTTTGAAATGGGGGGGGGAAAGCTTTGCCCCCATACCCTTACTATATTGTGGGGTCGCACCTTGACCCCCCTGCAACTTAAAAAAAAGAAAAGTGATATTACTAAGTTGAAACCAAATATTAGATTTGAATGCACAAGGTGAGTGCTAGATTGTCCAGTGGGATAGCTGACAAACACAAAATAATAGCAAAATAGCCCAGTAAATCACATGCAAAATCATCCAGCCATAAACTGAACAATTACCTTTCTCTTTTTTATCCCATCCATTGCTCCAGGGCCTTTTGTGGCCTTTGACTTTAGACTGATAATCATCCTTGTTTTTACGATAATTCCTCCATTTTTTGGTTTCACACTCTTATGTTTATGATTGATTATCCAATTAAAATACACAAATGCCTTAGCTCAGTCAATTATTGTTTAACAGATTTAACAATGCGAGGAACATAATCCAGTTTCAACCAATTTCTTTTAAAGGGAACCACATAGTTGTTTTATGGCTTTTGACTTGTGTAAAGTTTCATGGGTTTTGACATCTGTAAACACTTACATTTTTTTTACGATTCCTCTATTCTTTGGTTTTGCACCTTTTTGTTATGCAAAATAATTGGGAGCGTATAAGGTTAAAAAAAAAATTAAAGTAAAAAAATTTCAATGAATTGTAAAGGTTTTAAAATGTAGAAATGTTTCCCATAAATAGAACAAAGTTTTTTTTTATAAAATGAGTTTTAACCAATTACTAAAATAAAAAAATGAATTATATAAGAATTTTTTCGTGAGGAATGAAAAAAAATATTTCCAATCAATTCTAAATATATGTAAATGGTTAAGTATTAATATTTTTAAAGTTAGATCAAATAGAGAATTCTTTGCAATTAAAATGGATATATTATTTGATTTATAAAAAAGGATTTAAAAATATCTATTTTTTTTTTCCTCGTAATGATATACTATGTGTCAATTCATTGTCATCAATTTTGACCAAATCTATTTGACAGTTTAAGGGTTAAACTTTATTTTGAAATATGGTAATTCTAATTTTTATCTTTAAATATATACAAATGCTTTATATTATAGTACAGTAAACCCTTGATATAACAAACCTCAATATAACGAGTTTCAGATATAACAAACCAAATTTCCTGGCTGAACTCCATATTGCGCCTCACTGGCTCACAACTCAGTTGGCTGTGAATACCCCGTAAGGGGCGCGGCGATTTGCCATCCTGGCGGGATCCAGCGCTCCGTCCGGCCCCAGCTTAGCCTCTCTTCCTTCCTTCAGATAGCCCGATTTCTCCCCTACCTCATCGCTTTTCATAGAACCTCTGCCACAACTTTCTCTGGTCAGCCTCTAATTTCACAGGGTAGAATGCTGACCTTCTTCTCAAGCCAACCACCCCGGATGGGGGCTGAGGGGGGAGGGGACATTGTTCCCTAACCCCTCAGCTCCGGTTCGGGATGGGGGTTTTTTAACAACCTGCTTCATCCCCACCCATACCTTTTCCTCTCCTCTTCACATTCTATCTGTTTTACGCCGTGTCTAAGGTGGAGCCGCCATGCCGAAGGACTGCCAGGCCACCAGGTGGGAGGGGTGGTCCCAAATGGCGGTGCCTGGCTCTGCCGGGCCTGTAAGCACCTCTTGCAGTGCGGGCTACTGTCAGAGGTGGTGAGCGATTGTGTCCCGTAAAACAAAGAGGGTCACCATGCCCAATGATGAAAAAAAAACAACCTCCCCTTAATTCCCCCTAAAACAACGGAGCCTCCCTCGTGCAGCTCCACAGAAAAGATGGAGGTCCCCCCCCCCTGTGCTTGCGCATGGGACCCTCCATACCTCTTTAACCGGAGAGGAGGCTTACTCCTCTCCTACGCCTACGGGTGTAGGGGGACTCCCCCTCACCCCCTTCTCTGGAGGTGCTTTCGGGCACCTCCCTATCTCCAGCGGCAGTCCCTCCTTTGCTTTCTAAGGGGACTGCCAAGAAAGCCAGCAGGCAGCCCATTGCCGACCGCCCCTCGTACAAGCGGCTCGGTAGGGCAAACCCACTTAGGGGGGAGAGGGAAGCCAGGCCCCTTCGGTCGCTTCCCTCAAAAGACCTGCTGGCAAAAATATTAAACCTTGACGGGGTCAAGGCCTGTGCCTCCCCACTAAAGACTTTTGACGCTGCCAAGGGGACCTGCGATGTCCCGGGAAGGGATGGCCAACTGGAGGCCCCTCCTGTGATAGACATGGTCCTTGAGGAAAACCAGCCTCAGAAGGTAGGGCCTTCCATGGGGGGGAATCTGGGCTCGGCGCCAAGCACCGAACCCGAATCCGCCCCTATGCAAGGTCCTCATCAAACGGCTGTGGATTCTCAAGGAGGACAAGGAGGGGAGGGATCTCCTCCGGATGATGCCCCTGCGACCACCAGGACCTTCTCCATTTTGGAGAAGGACCTGGCTGAGGCCGGTCCATCTGGCCTGGGGGCTTCTACCGGCGGGGGTGAGAAGCGGGTTCATTCCCCGCCCTCCTCTCTACAAAAGAAAAGGACGAAAAAGACGAAGAAGAGTCGGGGCTCTTCTCAATCCGCGGGGGCTACGGGGACGGATGAGTCTGCTGCCACTTTGGCAAGCGACCAAGCCAAGATCGGCACATCCGGGCTCTCTGCTTCCCCGGGTACGGAGCTCCTGACGATGACAAAGACCAAAAGTGCACAGGGCGGAGCCTCGATGACATCGGGGCCCCTGATTCAGAGGTTACCTGGCATTTTCGAGCCCGCTGGCTTGAAACGCTTCCTCGTTATTCGCTCCACTGATGGCAGCATGTTGTCCAAGGGCAACATGATCCATCAGAGGAGAGGATTTGCTAGTGCAATTGGTAGAGAGCCGAAGGTAACTCCATTTCTCGGACGGGAGCCTTCTGGCGAATGCGGCGAATCCCGCCGAGGCGGCCAAGATAAGTGCTCTTCGGACACTTCATGGCACCCCGGTGAGTGTGACGCCGCACTCTACCATGAACTTTGTGAAAGGAGTAGTTTATGCGAGGGAACTCGTTGACTACTCCATTGAGGACATCACCCTAGAGCTGGCCAACCATGGGGTGGTCAAGGTCGAACGTGTGATGAGAAAACAGGGAGCGACCTCGAGACCCACCCCGAAACTCTTCGTCACGTTCAACTGTGACAAGCTCCCTCAGTCGGTGCGTGCCGGTTGGTACCATTACCGCATGAAGGCATTCGTGCCACTGCCGCGGCGGTGCTATTACTGTCACCGCTTCGGCCATTAGAATCGCTCATGTAGACGTGCAAAGTCGGGGTCACCCGAAGTATGTGTAAATTGCTCCAAGGTCGCACACGATAAGTCCAAATCGTGTGTGGCCAAGTGTGTCAATTGCGGAGAGCCGCACCCTGCTTCTTCGAAGCAATGTGGTGCATATCTTCTTGAGAAAGAAATCCTGGCCGTTCAGGCCCAGGATCGACTCTCATTCCGCGAGTCAAAGGACTTGGTCCTGGCGCGCCCGGCTCTGCCTGGGACGTCATATGCCTCAATAGTTAGAAAGGCACCCTCTGCTCCTGGCCCATCCAGGCCAACGAGCACGTTTGTTTCCGCGCCCATTAGGAGCCCTTCTGCAGGCTCTACCCAACCTGTGCGCTCCCCTGGTAAAGCTGGCGGCAAAAAGGGTTCATACCCTGCCCCGGCTAAAACCAGGGCTCCCCCCTCTTCCCCCAGCGTGACCGTTTCCCGTAAAGCGAAACGGCCACGCGCCTCCACCCAGTCGTTAGACTCACAGGAGGCAACACCCCTGAAGATGGTCGCTAGGCCATCTTCCGGGGTTCCTAAAGCTGTTCCCCGAAAGGAGGACAGCAACAAAGGAGCTTCGGCCCCTTCGCCCACGCCCCGAGGTGGAGCGAGTGGCTCGGAGACGGTGGTTCCTCGAAAAGAGGGCCCCCCGCCTCCGAAGCTGCAACGCCCGCCTAAGGTTTCGAGGCGGAGGGAGGAAAAGACTCGCATGGCGAGCCCAACCTCCCCCAATAAGTCCTCGAAGGCGACAGCGCCTTCAGCGCTTTGTCCGGCCAACAGCGCCCGGGGTTCTGCCCCCGGGAAGCGTACGGCCATTCCCGTGAGGGTCTTCAATTCGAGGAGGGCCCCCGCGTCTCCTCCGAGCTAGGCCTGGAGGGCATATTCTTTCAATGGAATTGCCGTGGACTCCGGGCCAACTGGGAGGAGCTGCGGAGGCTCGTCTCGTCCCGTTCCCCGTTAGCTATTTTTTTGCAGGAGACCATGCTAGGTGCGTGCCCCCTGCCTGCCCTCCCGGGGTATAAGGGTCTTGCGACCCCACCACCGCGGGATGGCCGGGCTGGGGGATGCGCGGTTTACACCCGGCATGATGTCTCCGTTCTTCCTTTCTCTTTAGATACCTCCTTTCAGGCAGTGGCTGTGCAGCTGCACCTGGATAGGAGGTATACTATCATTTCTGCGTACATTCCACCATCAGCTGACTTCGACGCGGCGGAAGTCCCCCGCGTCGTGGCACGGTTCCTGAGGCCCTATCTCTTGCTTGGAGATCTGAACGGCAGGCATCCTCTCTGGGGAGATTACTCCATAAATTCCAGGGGACAAGTCCTTGCCGATCTGATCGAAGAGCTTGAGATGGGCGTCCTAAACGTGGATGAGTTTACGCATCACTGTCTGAGAACCGCTTCATTTTCTTGCCTTGACCTATCTGTGTGCTCTTCGGATGCACAGCCTGATTTTGATTGGGGGATGGTCGATGACCTCCATGGTAGTGATCACTTTCCCATTCAAATATCATTTTCAGGGCAACTGCCGCCTGAGAGACCACCTCGGTGGTGCTTGGCACGGGCGCGGTGGCCTGCATTTCAGGAAATGACTGAATTCTCTATCTCAGTCGAGGAGTTTAGGTCGGTAGATGAGGCCGTTGAGTTCTTCTCCGGCAACCTCATCGCCGTGGGCCTGACTACTATTCCTAGGACGTCTGGCTGTTTTGCACGCTGACCACTCCCATGGTGGTCGGCCGAGTGTGAGACGGCCCTCAAACAGAGGCGTTATGCCTACATGCGCTATAAGCGCCGCCCGAACGATTTCACTGTCGCTGAATTTCGTCGGGCTCGGTCTAGGTTCCGGTATATTTCGAAGCACGCCCGCCCCTCTTCTTGGCGGGCATACGTGTCTTCACTTAACGGGAAGACCCCTTTAGCTGAGGTGTGGAAGCGACTCAAAAGGATTCGGGGCAAGTTCTCGCAGGACCCCCCTCCCGTTCTCCAGGAGAATGGGACCGCAATCTCGGACCCCGCGTCCGTGGCGGAATCGTTCGCGACCGCTTTCTCCGCATTCTCTAGCCTTGATGCTCCTCCGCCAGCATTTAATGCACGTCGTGATGTCGCGGAAGGCCGCCGGCTGGACTTTACCTCCAGAGGCGGAGAACCCTTCAACGACAAGTTTACTGTGAGTGAGTTGCGTTCCGCTCTCGCTTCGTGCGCGGACACCGCCCATGGTCCGGACGATGTCCCGTACGCCATGCTTCGACACCTGGGTGAGCGAGGCATGGCCTTTCTGTTAGATCTGTTCAACAGGATCTGGGTGGAAGGTCTTCTCCCTGACTCCTGGCGAATCGCTACTGTGCTCGCCTTTCGCAAGCCGGGGAGAGATCACTCTACTCCGACCGGTTTCCGCCCAATCTCTCTAACCTCTTGCGTGTGCAAGTTGATGGAGAAATTGGTAAATTAGCCTATTTCCTGGACAGCGGAGGCCATCTGTCTTCTGCACAGTGCGGCTTCCGTAAGTTTCACTCCACGTCGGATGCTCTGCTCCGACTGGAAAATGCCGTCTGCGAGGCTTTCCTTCGTAGACAGCACTACGCCACGGTGTTTTTTGATCTGGAGAAGGCCTATGATACCGCATGGCGATACGGTATCATGGAGACTCTCCACACGATGGGGGCGAGGGGACGCCTCCCAATGTTTATATCTGAATTTTTGCGAGATCGTCGATTCCGCGTACGGGTGGGGGGAGCCCTCTCTGCCCCAAAGGAGCAGGAAGAGGGTGTCCCGCAGGGAAGTGTCCTCAGTGTCACACTCTTTGCCCTGAGCATCAACGGCATCACCTCGGTGCTGCCAGAAGATGTTCTCGCTATGCTCTACGTGGACGACCTTTCGATCTCTTTTGGTGCGGCCCAGATGCCAACTCTGGAGCGTCGACTCCAACAGGCATTGAACCGCGTCTCTCGCTATGCCGAAGCGCACAGGTTTCGGTTTTCTTTGGCCAAGACTAAGGTGGTGCACTTCTGCCGCCATCCACGGCTTCACCCCGACCCAGATTTGTTTCTTAATGGGGTGCGCCTGGATGTGGTTGAGTCGCACCGTTTCCTTGGTCTTGTATTCGACCGACGCCTCACCTGGGAGGCTCATATTCGCAGCCTTAGGGTCTCTTGTACCCGCGCCATGGACATTCTCCGTTCCGTGACGTTCAGCGCTTGGGGCGCTGATAGGGCTACCGCCTTACTTTTTTATCGATCCTTTGTTCGCTCGAAGCCTGACTACGGATGCGAGTTTTATGCATCCGCAGCCGAGCGATAATTGCGGAAGGTGGATTCAATCCACCACACCGGCCTTCGCCTTGCGACCGGTGCCTTCCGCACTTCCCCCATTGAGAGCCTGTTGGTCGATGCTGGGGAGATGCCACTCGCTCTGCGCCGCGTGCAGTGCATCACTCGCCTGTACGCGCGAGCCCGGCGCCTCCCTCAGTCGCCAACAGCTCTCACTGCATCCGCAGCTGATCTCGATGGTGCCTATGCCGCCGAGAGACGCCAGTCATACCCTAAGCCCTTTGGGTTTAGGGCCAGGAAACTCCTTCGAGAGGTAGATATAGCTCTCGGGCCGGTGGCGCCCCTGGTTCTGCCCAGGACGCCACCCTGGAGGGTACCACATTTGGCTATTTGTCGCCACGCCTCTGCTCCCAAAGCTTGTACTGCGCCGGGAGTATTGCGTTTGACCTTTTTGGAGCACACATCGTGTCACGCTGGTACCGTGCCAGTGTATACGGATGGCTCCAAGTCCCAAGAGGGGGTCGGCTTCCACGCCGTATCCCCTCTGTTTGAAGTCAGCGGGGCTCTACCAGGCGCGGCGTCTGTCTTCACGGCCGAGCTGGTGGCAATACACCACTCGGTACGGGAGATTACGCGACGTGCCCGGTTCGGAGACCGGATTGTGATCTATAGCGACTCACAAAGCGCCCTGAGTGCTCTCGGGGCATTGGAATCTCCGCATCCCCTGTTTCGCGATATCCGTGACGCCACGGTTTTGGTCGAGCCGGGCAGATGTCGAGATTATCTTATGCTGGGTTCCTGGACATGTAGGAATTGCGGGGAATGAGCGTGCCAAAGAGTCCGCGAGGACTCTGCGACCGGACCAGCGTTTCGCTCTTCCTCACACCGACTACATGGCAGGAATACGGGCAGCTCTTCGGACTGCTTGGCAAAGAAGATGGGAGACGGTCGAAGGGAACTTAAAGTTGCGTGCCATTGCGCCGCGACTGTTCCCATGGACCTATCCCCCAATGCCGCGGCGGCTTCAGGTTGCTTTCTGTCGTCTCCGAATCGGACACACTCGTGTGACGCATCGCTATCTGATGGAGCGCTCGCCTGCGCCCTATTGCAACGACTGCGTCGTCCCCCAGACTGTTCGGCACATTCTTGTCGAATGTCCCAGTCTGGGTGATCTTCGCGCACGATACCTGTCCCAGTACTGGGATCGGCGGAGTCGCTACCGCCTGTCCCTTGTGCTCGGGACAGATTCGTGCACATTGACTTGTGGACTTGTTGACTTCTTGGGGGAGGCCGGCCTTCTCCCTATTATTTAAGCAAGGTTTGTTTGTTTTTTTGTTTTGTTTTTTTGTTTGTTTTTTTCCTTTAGTTGCACGCTCCTGCGCCGGGGGGACCTCTCCCCGACGCACCAGCTTGCTTCCTTTCCCCCTTTTGGGGTGTTGTTTTTTTTTTCTCTCTTTAATTTTATTTTAAAGTAGCCTAGAACTAGGCCAGTTTTAATACGGCGACTAATGCCCAAGTAGGCAGTCGCCAGATGAGCTCTAAAAAAAAAATAAAAAATATATATATATATATATATATATATATATATATATATATATATATATATATATATATATATATATATATATATATATATATATATAATATAATATTGGCTGTGAATATTGTGCGGAAGAGGTTGTTCTGGCATTCTCTTCCTCCTCCTTCCTCTCTTCATGAGTGCTACTTACTACTCCCTAAAACGAACGAACCATCAGATATATCGAACTGGGTTTGTTATTTCCATCACTTTTAACGACCATCAGGTTTAACAAACTTTTGGCTTTAACAAATGACCCCCTGCCCTGTAGCGGGCGAAAGCAACACTAACTCTGCGTTCCAACCTTATCCTAGGGTAATATCCCAATGCGCTGGATAATCAATTACAATTTAACTCTCTAAATATTTACTCTTATATTTATATAGATATTTTTAGAAAATTATATCTCTGAAAAGAGAGTACAATCAGTTATTATTTGTATTCATAATAAAAAAATCGGAAGGCAAATAATACCCACACACTCACACAGGGGTTGGGAAAGATATATGTAAAGGGAGTGGGAGAATGGCCTTACAGATACACACACACACACACACTGCTCCCCCACACCCCTCCTTCCTTAAGCCATTTGACCACAGTCACATGCAATACCTTTTCAACACTCATCACGGTACCACTTGTGCTCAATCGCACCCTTCTGCACCCATTCACACTCTTCTACTAGTCCCTGGCTATGCGTAGCAATCAGTCGGGGTTGTTCATCAGTTGTCTTGTCAGTCTCGGTCTCCTCGTCACTATCAATCATGTCATCCACCATACTCTTTGCTTTCATTACTAACTCGCTCATCTCTCAACAGAACTCTTTCATACTTTTTCGTTCAGAACCCTCACTCTTCATACATATCTCCATTCATCATCTCCTCACTCACAGCCCTCATCAATCTCAAAGCACACTCTTGCGAAACAGACAGGTCACTCACATCCCTTGTATTCTCAACAGGCATACTAGAAACCCCTTCAACTGGTTCCCACCAGAAACCTGAAAAATCAGCCACTTCATCATTTACATCAAACTCACCCCTACTATTACCATTCGTAAAACCTGAAAAATCAGCCACACTAGGTTCATTCTGCCCAAACACACTATCATTCATACTGTTCCCAAAACCAGAAAAATTAGGCTCAGGCAGCTCTCTCACTCGTCTACTTATACCAGCCAAATCACTCACCTGTTTACGCAAACACTCAATCTCTCTTTCAAGCTCCCCCATACCAGAAAGACTGCTCAGACTTACTTTCATTCATACTTGCATTCTTCCTTACACTCTTCTTTGTACGCTTTCTACTCGAGACTAGGACAGGCTCTTTCCCAGACAGATCCATACTATCACATTCAATCTCATCATCATGCACTTTACCTTTCTCTCTGTACAGTTCATACACCGGATGGCTCACCAGGTAGTCAGGAGGTTCTCTCCATCTCCTTAACTGACTCTGATGAGCCCGCACTCTCTCAGTCATACCGTCATTCAAACTCTCCAAAACATACGTCACCCCATTTTCCCAAACTCTCACAACTCTATAAGGTCCATCAAACTTCTCACTCATCTTTGACACATTCAACCTACCCTTCACTTCTTTCACCTTGAATACTTTCGCACCTAATTCAAATGAACGGAACCTTTCATGTGCCTCACGCCATACACTCTGCTCACTTTCACGCAAACGAAACCTATCTCACTCACCTTTCAAAATTCATCACAAACTGACATGGGGACATTCCAGTTGCACTATGCACAGTCGAATTATACGCGCACAACACTCTCCCCAGACATACATCCCAGTCATTCACTGTCGTACTCATCATTCTCAACATCTCACACAAGGTTCTTATAGTACATTCAGCCAATCCATTTGAAGACGGTACATACAGAGTTGTTCTCACATGCTCCACACCATTCTCTCTCAAGATTTGCTTAAACACTTCTACAAATTCTGGCCCATTATCACTCAGACATCTTCTAGTCTTCCATACACACATAGGAAAAAACAACTTCTCAACCACACGCGCAACAGTCACACTCCTTTTATCTCTCACAGGCGCTGCATACATAAACTTACTTTTATGATCAACCATAACAACCATACCAACATTCCCAGCACTCGTACGCGGCAAAGACACACAATCACTCACTAACAATTCAAACGGTTCTTTCGCATCAACTTTCAACATCGGGGGTTTCACTTGCACACCTTGCACCTTTTGCTTCTGACACCTTTCACACGTAGTTGCAACATCATTCACAACATTTCTCTGAAACGGATGGAACACACGCTCCTTCATACACTCCCACAGCTTAAACTTACCTATATGCCCATAATTATCATGTACAACCTTCACCAGACCAATCATATCAACTAAGGACATCCCAGGTACATACATATCATCACCATGCCTCACAAAATATACAACATCCATACAAACAACAAAATCCTTAGCATACCTTTTAAAATCACTTAAACTATTTGGCTCATTCTTGTTAAGTGTCCCAGTGTGGGTGATCTTGGCGCACTTTACCTGTCTGTTACCAGGATGAGTATGGTTGCTACTACTTACCCCTTGCACTCAGAACAGATTTGTGCGCATTGACTTTTGGACTCTGACTTTTTGGAGGTGACTGACCTTTATTTTCTTTAACTCTTTTTGCTTTTGGTTGCATGAGCCTGGATCAGGGAGGGCAGGCCAGGCTTTCCCTCACTTTGAGAATGTGCTTTGTTTTTGATGTCTTAGGCATATTTGTTTTTTAATCTAGACTAGCGATAGGCTGTGCGATGATTATAGCAATTTATACCCTAGTAGGCAGTTGCCAGATAGGCACTAAAAAACACATGCCTCCCCCTAAAAAAACAATAACCGGCAATACCTATCTGAGATTAAAGTGTGATTTATTAATTCCTTAATTTTTTATTTGGTAATTTGGCAGTTTTCTCGTTAATTTCAACTTCCTTAAAATATTTTCAAATACCTTATTGGTATATAAATAAAAATCTAATAGTAATAATAATTATTCCAGGTTACTTACCGCTGGTTGAGTTTAACTTTAAATGTTTCATCAAATATAGCAAAACAGTAAGTTCCTCTAATTTTATTTATATAGGTAATATGTATCAACTGGTGTAGCTGTATTATTGATATCCTTTGTAATATTTTTCAAAGCAAAATTACTTTGTTGGTACTGCAAACACATTCAAATCTATCTTGATTTTTTTTTTCAGGATGCTCTATCATTATTATGATCATCACAAAAATGGCAGTAAAGATAAGCTTGATATTGCTGCTACATACCTCATTAGTGGAACCCAATATGATGCAGATAGAGAGGAAAATGTTTATAAGGTTTGTATGAATGATAATTCTTTTTTTCTATCCTTTATTTTTTACTCTACATATCCTAAATACCATGTCTTAATCTCGTAAACACATATTTCCTATCTCCAAAGGTTTTTGCATATTTCTTTTAACCCAAGTTTTTAAACCTTTTTGAAAGTATTTGTAAATATTAAAGCATGTAGGTTCTCTTCAGTCATAAGTGACTCACAAAGTGCTCTGTGCCTCCTTGGGCCATTGGGAACTCTGCACCCCATGGTTTGCAATATCATTGACACTTTTGTTCCTGAAAGCTGAGAGGATGCTAAGATTTATTCTGCTCAGTTCCTGGACATTTAAGGATTGCTGGAATGCTGATGAAGGTGCCAAACAGTCTTACAGACTGGGTGATTGGACCAACACTAGGGTGGGTGTTTCAAAGCCATAGGGTAAATTTTCAAAGTTTTAATATCCATTCAGCTACATGTCACCCCATTTCCTAATCATATGAGTCAAATTTGTGCAAAATTCTGTAATCAAAGCAGATTTAAAGGTTGTTCACTTTTTAAGCTCATGCAGAAAAATACCTCATCAATGACCACTCATCACCTAATTCTCTCTTGTGTTTTTGCTGCAGGTGAATTTTGATATGGCTAGACATAGTGCAGCATCAGTTTAGCTCCTTGGACATTCTGAGGAAGAGATTACTGCTTCCTGACTCCTGTCCAACGGCCAAGTCCTTCATCACTTTTACCATCACCTTAACTTAAAGTGCCTGAAATCTGAGAGTGTGAAGGTTATAGAAGCAGTTTTTTCATTATTGATGAAGGCCACAATCCCTGCAACAATGCTGTTTTATACTAAAAAGAAACTTACAGACATTATGAAGTATTAAGGTCTCAAGAAGAATTGTCTGCAGGATTCAGAGAATGGGCACATGAAGGAACAAATGTTTTGTGATGACTTAGATGAACTCTTTGACATTGCTCACAAAAATGCACTGATTATGATGAAAGTGAAGAAGATAAAGCCTTCTTGTTGGGCCAATGAGAGGATCCTTCCCATTTGAGCATGCCTAGAATTGACATGAATCTAGAGAAGAAACGTAAAAGAGCTGAAGTAGAAGATGAATGCAAGAAGAAATCTGAGGTGGAAAAATTAACAGCCATCAAAGTCATCAGCTCATTGACACTAGCTGTTTCTAGTTCGTCTTTAGAGTCCTCTGCATATGAGTTTTCAAAATCACAGCCATCCCAATAGAAAGAAGTCAAATGTTCCGTCTGCAGGTCTACCGATTCTCAAGAATGTTTTTGTGAAAACTGAGCTCACAGTTGCTCTGGATTGTACTGGTGTATCTCACAGGAAGGCAATGCACCAGCTGGGGGCTCAGGCAAAGTCTATTAGCATTGACCTCAAACAAATCACTTTGTCTCTGAGTTAAATTTACCGGTACCAGAAGAAGAACCATGAAAAAGCAGCTACTAGAATCAAGACTGACATCACAACAAGTCTTTCACATGCTGCATTGGGATGGTAAGCTATTGCTTGACATAACTGTATCAAGCTCTGGTCGGGAGAAGGCTGACAGAATTACAATTGTTGCCTCTGGAAGATCCAGTTCAGGTACTGTTCAATAGACCTGTTCAAAATGTCACATGTTGCAAACACTTTTGGGCCACATGTTGTTTTTATTCCACTAAAAAAGTAAAAGATTTGTGCCAAATTTTATTGTAATAGGACCTTACTTATGGGTCCCTCACAAAGCAACAATTTTTCAAAAACAAACAAAAAGTTATCAAATATGAAAAAAAGTTTAATATATGTCCTTTCACACACAGAGAAATACAAATACAATGACATCACTGTGAACTGAAACAAGACAAAAAAGCAGTTCTGAAAGGACCTCCTTGCTTTATTTGGAGTCTGATTGCTCAGGCTTCAATTGGGCTGCCTTAGAGGTTGTGGGGCACTCCCTCCTGTCCTTGGCCACTGCCCTCAGAAGGAACTGCTTCTGAGCTTCTTCTTGGCTGATGGCTACATTGAAGGTGGTCATCAGGGCCACTTCCTGTTTGGCAATGTTGTTGACCACCTTCACTTGGTTAATTGCCCTCTTCATCTTGCAAAAGAGAGGATCCCCCTCCCAACTGGTGGGGCTCTTAGCCAAGAGTGTGGCAAGTTCCTCTACTTGTCCTGGGAGCAGGAGATCCAGCGCCTTTCTCAACCAGGAACTGAAGAAGTGTGGGAGATGCTTGTTGGGATTAAAGGCCTTTCCGTCCAGACATTTCAGTCCCTTCCCCTCCCTCTTCATGTCACACACTTCTTGGGGAAGTGATTGATGTACCCTGTGGCTTTTGTATTCAGCATTGGTCCAGTCAAAGCAGGACTATGGGTCCCCCATAAGGGGCGCGACGATTTGCCATCCTGGCCACCGTGCTGACGGGAAACATCACCCCGTCCAACCCCAGCTTAGCCTCTTCTCCTTCCTTCCTTCAAAACACTTATTTCCTTGCTTTTCATACAACCTCTCCCACAACTTTCTCTGGTCAGCCTCTAATTTCACAGGGTAGATGCTGACCTTCTTCTCAGTCAACCATCCCGGATCGGGGCTGAGGGATGGGGGGGGGGCATTGTTCCCTAACCCCTGAGCTCCGGTCTGGGGTGGTTGTTTTTTAACAACCTGCTTCATCCCCACCCATACCTTCTCACATCCCTTTTCCTCTCTTCACAATCTATATATTTTTACGCCGTGTCCAAGGTGGAGCCAATGGACTGACAGGCCACTAGGCGGGAGGGGTGGTCCCAAATGGCGGCGCCTGGCTCTGCCGGGCTTGTAAGCACCTCTTACAGTGCGGGCAACTGCGAGAGGTGATGAGCTATTGCATCCCGTAGCACAAATAGGGTCAGCATGCCCAATGATGATAAAAAAAACAATCTCCCCCTAATTCCCCCTTGCTCATCGACGAAGCCACCCTCGTGCAGCTCCACCAAAAAATGGAGGTCCCCCCCTGTGCTTGCGCAGGGGACCCTCCATATTTCTTTAACCGGAGAGGAGGCTTACTCCTCTCCTACGCCTACGGGTGAAGGGGACTCCCCCTCACCCCCTTCTCTGGAGGTGCTTTTGGGCACCTCCCTATTCCCAGCGGCAGTCCCTCCTTTTCTTTCTAAGGGGACTGCCAAGAAAGCCAGCAGGCAGCTCATTGCCGACCACCCCTCGTGTAAGCGGCTCGGTAGGGCAAACCCTCTTAGGGGGGAGAGGGAAGCCATGCCCCTTCGGTCGCTTCCCTCAAAAGACCTGCTGGCAAGAATACTAAACCTTGCCGGGGTCAAGGCCTGTGCCTCCCCACAAAAGACTCATGACGCTGCCAAGGGGACCTGCGATGTCCTGGGAGGGGATGGCCAACTGGAGGCCCCTCCTGTGATAGACATGGTCCTTGAGGAAACTCAGCCTCAGACGGTAGGGCCTTCCATGGGGCTCGGTGCCAAGCACCAAACCCGAATCCGCCCCTATGCAAGGTACTCTTCAAACGGCTGGGGATTCTGAGGCAGTACAAGGAAGGGAGGGATCTCCTCTGGATGAGGCCCCTGTGAACATCAGGACCTTCTCCATTTCGGAGAAGGACCTGGCTGAGGCCGGTCCATCTGGCCTAGGGGCTTCTACCGGCGGAGGTGAGAAGCGGGTTCATTCCCCGCCATCCTCTCCAAAAAAGACCAAAAAGACTAAGAAGACTCGGGGCTCCTCTCCATCCATGGGGGCTGTGGGGACAGATGGGTCTGCTGCCACTTTGGCAAGCGACCAAGCCAAGACTGGCACATCCAGCCCCTCTACCCCCCTGATTGCAGAGCCCCTGAACAAGACCAAAAGTGCACAGGGCGGAGCCTCGATGACATCGGGACCCCTCATTCAAAGGTTACCTGGCGTTTTCGAGCCCGCTGGCTTCAAGCGCTTCCTCATTATTCGCTCCACTGATGGCACCATGTTGTCCAAGGGCAACATTGTAGCGGGCCAAAAATTTAGACTAACCCCCGTTCCAACCTTATCCTAGGATTTATGGACCTTGAGAACCCCGAGGAAGAATTGATACAATTTGATATTCAGTCCTTTACTTTACAAAAGAATACAGTTATATTTACAAAAATATGGGGTAAATATTCACACAACAAATATATATATATATATATATATATATATATATATATATATATATATATATATATATATATATATTTATATATATTTATATATATTTATATATATTTATTTATATATATACATACAAGAGAAAATATAAAAAACCTCATTTCCACTCACACACACATTCTTACAGAGGGAGGGAGAGGGTATTGGGAAAAAGGTGGGAGAATGTCCCCTTATACACACACTCACATTAGCTCCACCACACCATGATCCATCAGAGGAGAGGATTAGGTAGTGCAATTGGTAGAGAGCCGAAGGTGACCTGTTTCTCGGATGGGAGCCTTCTGGCGAATGCGGCGAATCCCGCAGAGGCGGCCAAGATAAGTGCTGTTTGGACACTTCATGGCACCCCAGTGAGTGTGACGCCGTACTCTACCATGAACTTTGTGAAAAGAGTAGTTTATGCGAGGGAACTCGTTTACTACTCCATTGAGGACATCACCTTAGAGCTGGCCGACCATGGGGCAGTCAAGGTCGAACGTGTGATGAGAAAACAGGGAGGAGCCTCGAGACCCACCCCTACACTCTTCGTCACGTTCGACTGTGACAAGCTCCCTGAGTCGGTGCGTGCCGGTTGGTACCGCTACCGTGTGAAGGCATTCGTGCCACTTCCGCGGTGGTGCTATTACTATCACCGCTTCGGCCATATGAATCGCTCATGTAGACGTGCAAAGTCGGGGTCACCCGAAGTATGTGTAAATTGCTCCAAGGTCACACTTGATAAGTCCAAATCATGTGTGACCAAGTGTGTCAATTGCGGAGAGCCGCACCCCGCTTCTTCGAAGCAATGTGGTGCATATCTCCTTGAGAAAGAAAACCTTGCCGTTCAGGCCCAGGATCGACTCTCATTCTGCGAGGCTAAGGACTTGGTCCTGGCACACCCAGTTCTGGGACGTCATATGCCTCAATAGTTAGAAAGGCACCCCCTGCTCCTGGCCCATCCAGGCCAACGAGCACGGTTGTTTCCGCGCCCATTCAGAGCCCTTCTGCGGGCTCTACACAACCTGGGCGCTCTCCTGGTAAAGCTGGCGGCAAAAAGGGTTCATACCCAGCCTCGGCTAAAACCAGGGCTCCCCCCCTCTTCCCCCAGCGTGACTGTTTCCCGTAAGCCGTAACGGCCACGCACCTCCACCGAGTTGTTAAGACTCACAGGAGGCAACACCCCTGAAGATGGTCGCTAGGCCATCTTCGGGGGTTCCTAAAGCTGTCCTCCTGATAGGAGGACAGCAACAAAGAAGCTTCGGCTCCTTTACCCATGCCCCAAGGTGAAGCGGGTGGCTCAGAGACGGTGGTTCCTCAAAAAGAGCGGCCCCTGCCTCCGAAGCCGCAACGCTCCCCTAAGGTTTTAAGGCGGAGGGAGGAAAAGACTCGCATGGCAAGTCTTTTCCTCCCTCCGCCCCCTTCCCACCCTCCCAGGGTATAAAGGTCTTTCGACCCCACCCCTGCGAGCTGGCCGGGCTTGGGGATGCGCGGTTTACACCCGGCATGATGACTCCATTCTTCCTTTCTCTTTAGATACCCCCTTTCAGGCAGGGGCTGTGCAGCTGCACCTGGATAGGAGGTATACTATCATTTCTGCGTACATTCCACTGTCAGCTGACTTCGATGCGGGGGACTTATGCCGTGTCGTGGCACGGTTGCCAAGGTCCTATCTCTTGCTTGGAGATCTGAACGGCAGGCATCCTCTCTGGGGAGATTACTCAATAAATCCCAGGGGACAAGTCTTTGCCGATCTGATCAAAGAGCTTGAGATGGGTGTCTTAAACGTGGATGAGTTTACGCATCACTGTCTGAGAACCGCTTCATTTTCTTGCCTTGACCTATCTTTGTGCTCTTCGGATGCACAGCCTGATTTTGATTGGGGGGTGGTCGATGACCTCCATGGTAGTGATCACTTTCCCATTCAAATATCATTTTCAGGGCAACTGCCGCCTGAGAGACCACCTCGGTGGTGCTTCGCACGGGCGCGGTAGCCGGCATTTCAGGAAATGACTGAATTCTCTATCTCCGTCGAGGAGTTTAGGTCGGTAGATGAGGCCGTTGAGTTCTTCTCCGGCAACCTCATCGTCGTGGGCCTGACTACTATTCCTACAGCGTCTGGCCGTTTTGCACGCCGACAACTCCCATCGTGGTCGGCCGAGTGTGAGACCGCCCTCAAACATAAGCGTTATGCCTACATGCGCTATAAGCGCCGCCCGAACGATTTCACTGTCGTTGAATTTCGTCGGGCTAGGGCTAGGTTCCGGTATATTTCGAAGCACGCCCGCCGATCTTTCTGGCGGGCATACGTGTCTTCAGTTAACGGGAAGACCCCTTTAGCTGAGGTGTGGAAGCGAGTCAAAAGGATTCGGGGCAAGTTCTTGCAGGACCCCCCCTCCCGTTCTCCAGGAGAATGGGACCGCAATCTCGGACCCCGCGTCCGTGTCGGAATCCTTCGCGATCGCTTTTTCCGCATTCTCTAGCCGTGATGCTGCTCCGCCAGCATTCAATGCACGTCGTGATGTCGCGGAAGGCCGCCGGCTGGACTTTACCTCCAGAGGCGGAGAACCCTTCAACGACAAGTTTACTGTGAGTGAGTTGCGTTCCGCTCTCGCTTTCGTGCGCGGACACCGCCCATGGTCCGGACGATGTCCCGTACGCCATGCTTCGACACCTGGGTGAGCGAGGCATGGCCTTTCTGTTAGATTTGTTCAACAGGATCTGGGTGGAAGGTCTTCTCCCAGACTCCTGGCGAATCGCTACTGTGCTCGCCTTTCGCAAACCAGGGAGAGATTACTCTACTCCGACCGGTTTCCGCCCAATCTCTCTAACCTCTTGCGTGTGCAAGTTGATGGAGAAATTGGTAAATGTTAGATTAGCCTTTTTCCTGGACAGCGGAGGCCATCCGCTTCCGCAAGTTCTACTCCACGTCGGATGTTCTGCTCCGACTGGAAAATGCCGTCTGCGAGGCTTTCCTTCGTAGACAGCACTACGCCACGGTGTTTTTCGATCTGGAGAAGGCCTATGATACCACATATCGATACGGTATCATGGAGACTCTCCACACGATGGGTGCGAGGGGACGCCTCCCAATGTTTATACCTGAATTTTTGCGAGATCGTCGATTCCGCGTACGGGTGGGGGGAGCCCTTTCCGGCCCAAAGGAGCAGGAAAAGGGTGTCCCGCAGGGAAGTGTCCTCAGTGTCACACTCTTTGCCCTGAGCATCAACGGCATCACCTCGGTGCTGCCGAAAGATGTTCTCGCTACGCTCTACGTGGACGACCTTTCGATCTCTTTTGGCGCGGCCCAAATGCCAACTCTGGAGCGTCGACTCCAACAGGTATTGAACCGCGTCTCTTGCTATGCCGAAGCGCACAGGTTTTGGTTTTCTTTGACCAAGACTAAGGTGGTGCACTTCTGCCGCCATCCACGGCTTCACCCCGACCCAGATTTGTTTCTTAATGGGGTGCGCCTGGATGTGGTTGAGTCGCACCGTTTCCTTGGTCTTGTATTCGACCGACGCCTCACCTGGGAGGCTCATATTCGCAGCCTTAGGGTCTCTTGTACCCGCGCCAAGGACATTCTCCGTTCAGCGCTTGGGGCGCTGATAGGGCTACTGCCCGACTTTTTTATCGATCCTTTGTTCGTTCGAAGCTCGACTACGGATGCAAGTTTTATGCATCCGCAGCCGAGCGTTTATTGCGGAAGGTGGATTCGATCCACCACACCGGCCTTCGCCTTGCGACCGGTGCCTTCCGCACTTCCCCTACTGAGAGCCTGTTGGTCGATGCTGGGGAGATGCCACTCGCTCTGCGCCGCGTGCAGTGCATCACTCGCCTGTACGCGCAAGCCCGGCGCCTCCCTCGGTCGCCAACAGCTCTCACTGCATCCGCAGCTGATCTCGATGGTGCCTATGCCGCCGAGAGACGCCAGTCATACTATATAGCTCTCGGGCCGGTGGCGCCCCTGGTTCTGCCCAGGACGCCACCCTGGAGGGTACAACATTTGGCTATTTGTTGCCACGCCTCTGCTCCCAAAGCTTGTACTGTGCCAGTGTATACGGATGGCTCCAATTCCCAAGAGGTTGTCGGCTTCCACGTCGTATCCCCTCTCTTTGAAGTCAGCGAGGCTCTACCAGGCGCTGCGTCTGTCTTCACGGCTGAGCTGGTGGCAATACACCACTCGGTACAGGAGATTACCCGACGTGCCCGGTTCGGAGACCGGATTGTGATCTATAGCGACTCACAAAGCACCCTGAGTGCTCTCGGGGCATTGGAATCTCTGCATCCCCTGATTCAAAGTATCCGTGATTTCACGGTTATGGTGAGCCGGGCAGATGTCGAGATTATCTTCTGCTGGGTTCCTGGACATGTAGGAATTGCTGGGAATGAGGGCGCCAAAGAGTCCGCGAGGACTCTGCGACCTGACCAGCGTTTCGGTCTTCCTCACACCGACTACATGTCAGGAATACAGGCAGCTCTTCGGACTGCTTGGCAAAGAAGATGGGAGACGGTCGAAGGGAATTTTAAGTTACGTGCCATTGCTCCGCGACTGTTCCCATGGACCTATTCCCCAATGCCGCGACGGCTTCAGATCACTTTCTGTCATCTCTGAATCGGACACACTCGTGTGACGCATTGCTATTTGATGGAGCGCTCGCCTGCGCCCTATTGGCCGTCGTCCCCCAGAATGTTCGGCACATTCTTGTCGAATGTCCCAGTCTGGGTGATCTTCGTGCACGTTACCTGTCCCGGTCCTGGGATGGGCTGGGTCTGTACTGCCTGTCACTTGTACTCGGGAAGAGTGCGTGCACATTGACTGGTGGACTTGTTGACTTTTGGGGGGAGGCTGGCCTTCTCCCTATTATTTAAGCAGGGTTTGTTGTTTTGTTTTTGTTTTTTTTTCCTTAGGTTGCATGCTCCTGCACTGGGGGGACCTCCCCCCCCCAATGCAGGAGCTTGCTTCCTTTCCTTTTTGGGGTGTTTTTTGGCTCTTTAATTTTATTTTAAAGTAGCCTAGAACTAGGCCAGTTTTAATACGTCGACTAATGCCCAAGTAGGCAGTCGCCAGATGAGCTCTTAAAAAAAAAAAAATTGAGCCACTGCTATGGTGATTCTTGGAGTGAGTGTGGTGGTCTGCATTTTGAAAATTTACTGTTATCTATATCATGGTCAGCCCCACATTTGTACCCAGAGGAGCTGAATATCTTCTTTGTCTGAGTGTAAATTATGGTCAACATGAACTCTAATGGGGCCTGGAAAAGTTGGTTGGTGTCCTTTCCCCTATCTCCCTCTCAGTGCTATTTTACCTTTATTATTATTATTGTAGCTATGCCCTCAACCTTTTGTCAATCTGCACTTTGAACCAGGAGAAAGTGTCAGACCTGGACAAAGTTCGGTCCACTAGATATGGTGCCTGGGTAGTCTGCATGCTATCCTGGGATCACCTAGCACCAAGGTATAATAATAATAATAATGTGATCACTCACCCTACTATTTAGTGGACCCACCTATCTCTAATTCTCTTTATTACTTACCCACCTACCTTCTTCCCAACTTGCTCTTCTATCCCCAAAGGTTCTGGCTACCTGGTTCACTTTCATCGTCTTGAGTATCACTGTATACTGTAAGGTCACATGCTGCGAGGGCTGAAAGTTCACTGGCTAAGTAAAATATTAGGCACAGTGTGTGTTTGGACCATTGATTGCTCACTTTCTTTCAGTACACATACAAGGTGGTTACTTGGCATCATCATTTATGGTCAAAACTTGAGTACAATTTGCCTGAATAGTGGACTGGGTTGTCAAAGCCTATCTTAGTTTGTACCTGTGGGCCCAGTTTGTGTAAATGATGATATTCTGCAACTTTCTGATTATATGGAAACTTCTCAACTTCCCAAGGCATTGGGAGGTCACAGTATTTACTTCCATGCATTTTGTTATTTTTTCACTTAACGTGGCTACAATAGAGAGTAATAGTGAGCAACCTGTATCCCAAGCATGGCCTCATCCTACCTAGGTGCTGGTGAGGATGAGGTAAAACAAGGCACAACTTGGACCAGAGAGGCTCCTCTTTCATCATCACTGCAGTAAAGCTGCCTTCCCATTGCCATCTTTTGAGCCACCCTTCGACATTGCCACTTCTGAAAGGGAGGTTGTGATGTAAGGTGACTGCATGTGAGAGCCATTACCCTCATTTTGTCCACAATGGATTTTCACCACTTTGCCTTAATCTGTCCTTATACCCTACTACCCTTTCTTCGTTTATGATAGAGGTTAGGGTGTACTTGATCCACCACACATATTCGCATGGTGATCCTGGTGATTGGTGCCTTCTGCAACTCCTCCATTGAGAGCATACTTGTTGAGGCTGTGAGATTCCACTCGCTTGGTGCTATGCATAGTGTATTATTTGATTGTACGCATGAGTTCTGCCCAGGAATGTAAGAGTGACTGCAGGCTCCTTGAACCTGCCGCCACACTAGACATTTGGTTTCTATAGAAGAGCTTGATGCTATTTTTTTACTTATTGGTTGTTGTCCGTTCTATCTGTGACTTAATGTTCAAAGTTGTTCTATCATGCTGTTTGCAAAACTATTGTTTACAAGAGTTTGTCTGATGTGGGAGATCTCTTGATAGAATAGTTCCCACATGGAACAGCATTTGTATGCTTGCCATATGTATGAACCGATTACACTTTTAATATCTTTCAGGACATTCACTTTCTGCATTAAAGCATCTTCCCATGTCTGTACCTCCTCTATACCCTTTCGTGATATATTTTCCATTAACATTTTATACTTTGACATCGAGAAAAGGGAGTTTATTGTCTACTTTAGGACAGATTTGTCCTCGAATTAGGGTCATACATGCAATGACGGTAATAGGTGAAGTTGCTGCAGACCCCAACCAGTCAGGCTGATTAATCTTCATCAATGTGCATGGGTGAATCAAATAATGGATATGAGGAATGTGATATGAGAAAGAGGGGAATGGTAGTCAATTACTTTAAAAACGGTGAGATTGTGGTGCTTGCTCTATGTGAGATAAACATCAAAGGAAATGAAAATATGCCACTCCATCGCCTTCTGTGTATAGATATCCCGACCTGTTGAAAGTCCACTTTGGTGTTCCACAAGGGATTAATTATTAGTCAGCTTCTGTTTTGCATCTATGTTCTTCCTCTCGGTATTCTTATGTATCATCTAGCTCTATCATTTCCTTTCTATGGTGATGACATGCATATCTACCCCAGACTACACTAGTCCTATTTAGGCTGGATCACTGGCTTCCACTCTGTATCCTCTCCAATTAATTAAAAACTTGGTAGCTTGTGTTCTTCTCTGCTGGGAATGTTTCTCTTGTGCAACTCTCCTGCTCTGTGAACCACTGGATTCCCATTCAATATAAAATCATTTTTAAGGTCCTTACATATAAGACAATGCTGAGTTCCCTCTTACTTACTGTCTTCAGTCCTGCTTACTGACCCTATCCTGACCCCCCTCCAGAACGTTGCCCTCTGGCTCTTCCTCTCCATTGATTGTTACTTTTAGTCGCCTGTGCTGGATAGGTGATCATGCTTTCTCTATGATTTTACAGCCACTCTTCATCTTTGTTTGCTGTGATACATTCATCTCCCACCCACCCACCCTTGGTGCCTTCATGCATGCCTTGTAGATGCACCTCTTCTCTGGCTTTTCCTTACTTAATAGACAGGTGCTCTGTGAATGCCTGTGACCTTAAAGAAAGCATGCAAAAATCATTATTATTAGTGCTATTGTTTAGTTTTCTCTCAAAGTAAGAAAGCAATATTGTCTATAAAAGTAAATATAATTATTTAACTAAATTGTCTTTTCTTGATAGGTCTCTGTGGTACGTGATAAGGACTTAGAAATAACCAAGAGTCGCTTCATAAACATATTTTCACTTCATCTCTATAGCCTTCAGAAAGCTCAACTAAAAGATCTTCACATTTTGTATGGAACTGATTATGACAAGATTAAAGAAAATGTTGTACACTCAACAAGGTTGGTTTAATTTAGGGAGGCTTCACCATTATAAGTGCAACATATAAAAATTTAATCTATTTACTTTGCTCTTATATTTAATTTGGGTAGCCCTACTTAATTTAGTCTATAGTGTGAAATTTTCATGCCTAGGTACTGGATTTGATTCCCTTTTAGAGAGGATCCAAAAATTTGAGTGTTTGCAGGAAGTCAGATGCTATTTGGTAGGGTGCACAGTCTAGTGTATCTTTGCAGATCGCTCCATTCAGTATTACAGAATTTTAAACCAGTGAAGACCTTAAGATCCACTCCATCTAGTTAAAGAAAGAAGGGAAAGGGAGTCAGAAGTGGAGGACAATTAAAAAAGAAGAGGATATGCCTAAGTAATTAGTTTCACAATGCTTATATTTTTTGCAAGTTTTCAGTCACTGTTATTTTGCTCGATACCAAGTTTTGTGATATCAGAAAATTTTGAAATTCACACTATAAATTTGTATCAAGATCACTTATACTGGTCACCAGGGTTTTTGGTTCTAAAATAATTTGACTTTTCTTGACTAATTCAATAGTGCTGATATATATATATATATATATATATATATATATATATATATATATATATATATATATATATATATATATATATTTTTTCTTTCAATAAGGTCGCTCGATTTTTAAATGTAAATAAAACAAGTTGTGTGTGATATATGCACTCATAAATCTGGCTGAATTTGCTGGATGATGTTCATTATGTTGACTTTGAGGACATCAACTGTTTGCCGATTATTCGCATAGACCTGCGATTTAAGGTAGCCCCAAAGAAAGTAGTCTAATGGCATGCGCAGTGTGGCACGTAGCACCATCCTGTTGGAACCACATGCTGTCAGTATCCATATCAGGAATATAATCTTGTTGAGGCCACAAGAAGTTGCTTATCATCAATCTGTAGGTCTCGCCATTGATGGTTATAGCAATGCCATCTTCATTCTAAAAAAAATATGGGCTGATGATTCCGTTAGACAAAATCTGCACCAAACAGTGACTTTGTTGGGATGCAATTGGTGCTGGTGTATCTCATGTGGATTGTTTTCATCCCGAATCCGACAATTTTGCTTGTTCACAAATCCATTCATCCAAAAATGAGCCTTGTCGCTGAAGATGATTCTTTTTTGGAAATTTGAGGCAACTTCCAACTGCTCTAGAGCCCAATCAGTGAACACACGGCGTTGTCTATGGTCGTTTACCTTAATTTCCTGGGTAAGTTGGATTTTGTATGGGTGCAGACCCAAGTCCATACACATAATTTGTCAAACTGAAGTTGCAGACAGGCCAAGTTCTTGTGAATGACGAGAAATTGACTGCCTTGGATTTTCCTGTACACGCTCATTTATGGCAGCGATGTTTTCAGCAGACCTTGCATTTCGGCGATGTACGTGTGCTGGCTGATTTTTGATCGACCCTTTTTCCTTGAATTTGGCCACCAAGCATCGAACAGTGGACTCGGCAGGACGATTGTGGCTCGGATAGAAATCACGTAATGCGTGGAACGTTTGTCGAACGGAGCACTGATTTTGATAACATTTGATGATTTGCACAATGGTCAAAAGTTTGTTTACCATTGTTACACAACAACAAAGTAATCAAAAATTGAACATCTTATGTATTTTGTACATTGAATACAAATTGGTATCATATTGCAAAAATAGTAAAACATTACTATGATTACGGCAAAAATATCAAATGAACGTTTCAAAAACTATCTGATACATCTATGAAAACCAGTTAGTATTTGGTGATATGACCTTTCGTCGCTAGTACAGCTTCCAACTGTTTGGGATATTTACTTATGAGGTTCTTACAAATATTTGTAGGTATCTTGGTCCATTCTTCTTGGCATATTCTTTTTAAATCCAATAATTATTCTAGTCCTTGATCTGGACACACTGCTTTTGTTTTAGTCGGTGGTATTGACCCGATGACTCAATCCTACGATCATATATATATATATAGGTAGGCTTTAATTCCTACTGAACGTGTGAAAACTGGTTAGAGGCGTGTTGTGCCATAGCCAGGAAGGATTCTCACTATAAAAGTCCCACTTGTTACTGGGGGGAGGTTTGTGATTGTTGAATTCTAAGAGTGCAAAATACAGGTTGAATGAATTAGCCGAAGGGATGCTTAATTAAAGTCTTGCCAAGGGTACGTCAAAAGGGAGGAGCCACAAATAAACATACGTACTCAAAATAAACTTTACTTTACACAAATATAATAATTAGCAATAGTTAACTGGCAAAATTAAGGATTAAATATTAAACACTGACGTTAAGCATCTAGATTTATATTGACTCAATGGGAGTATCAATCACGGTTAATTAATTAGGTAATTTAAGAATAGAGGGACACTGGGTTTACAGATTACCATTAATTGTGATGGATTGGAGAGACAACTACTCATTCCAGACGGGGTGGTTCGGGTGGCGTTAACACGAGTTCTTGGGGAGAGGGGGGATAATATGACGGGTTCGGGGCTGCTGGCTGCAGTTCCGGTTAGTTCACCCCTAACTAGATGTGACACTAACAAATAGTAACTTCCAGTAACTATTTGGATGTTCCTTTTCTTACTCAAGTTACGTTGAGCAATAGAGCGTACTCTTCTAGTCACAGACTCTGCGGGGCGGGATTTACTTCCAGGAACACACTTTGAGACAGCGACCAAGTTGACTCGACGGCGCGTTGGTAGTCGATCTGTTACGGCAATGACTCTCGTTCAACGTGAGGATTACGCAAGTAGATTTGGGACACTGCTGCTGAGAGGTAAACGGCGATGTTATTTATATCGCGGATTGTGGGAAATCAAGAGAGATCCCATTCACTACAATTCGCTTATCACAGCGCCGTCCAGACAATCTCCATGCTATCATAAAGAAGGCAAATAAGATTTAAGCTTCTTTGAGAGATAGTCGTTCTTTCGTCCGACTTCCTGTCGCCAGTTGGGGAAAGGGTGGGGGGAGAGAGAGAGGAGACGAAGGTCAACTCCAACGACAAATTTCTTTCGTTCCCACGATTGTCTGGCGGCATGTGAGTATGTACGTTCCATACCCTCACAGTTTGGGATATTTACTTATGAGGTTCTTACAAATATTTGTAGGTATCTTGGTCCATTCTTCTTGGCATATTCTTTTTAAATCTGTTAGATTTCTTGGGTCCCTTTTCTGAATCTTTAGTTTTAATTCTCGCCACAAGTTCTTGATAGGATTTAGGTCTGGCAACTGACTTAGCCATCCCATAACCTTTATTTTCTTCTGCTGAAACCACGCTGCATTGCTCTTGGCTCTATGTTTTGTATCATTATCCTGATGGAATGTCCATCCCCTTGGTAACTTCAAGTCATCTGCAGACTGTAAGAGATTATTGTCCAGAATCTTACTATACATTTGAGCATTCATTTTCCCTTTAATAATTTGGAGTCTTCCAGGACCTGCAAAGGAGAAGCAGCCCCATAGCATTATGCTGCCTCCTCCAAACTCTTGTCAGTTTATCAAGTCCATCTCCTCCCAGTCTCTCCAACATATAACTTGTTATTCCTGTTGAACCGGGCACTTTGTTCCTTTTATTGCTTTCAAGGCATCTGCAACTCTTCCTTTGATATGTCCTCTATTGGACCCTCCACCATATTGCCCTCTTCCACATTAACTCATTTGTTTCATTCAATAATAAATGAAAATACCTTCTTCATCTCCATTATTTGCTATTCTTCCGGAAACCTGTATGTTCTCATGCTCATCCTTTATGAACTTTGCTCCAGTTATATCCTGCCTCTGTTTCTTCATCTGCTTTGCTACCTTAAACAGCTTTGCTGCTCCACCTGGTCCCACTAGATAAGTGGTCGGCAACCCTTATACCAGAAGAGCCATTTTTTTGTGTCGGAGCCACAATACAAAAAAATGGTCTCATAAACCAAAATCTACAGGACTTCAACAATATGAAAATATACCCCACTTTAAAAAAAACTCTAATTATAGTTATATTGTTCAATTTACTTATACTCCCAAAATGAATTAAATTTGTTATATTACTCAGTATGCTTTCATATTATATGTCATATGAGAACACTCATAAAACATAAAAATAATAACAATAATAATAATGTTAATCTTTGTGCTTAGTTTTAAAAATATTTTGTTGTTGGTTTTAAGAATTTTTTCATATGTTAAATTATGAATTCCGTGTACAACCCCTGTATAGTCTTCATAAATAAAATAATATTGTTATTATTATTATTATTATATGATAAATAAAACAATAGGAAAAAATATAACAAAATATAGGTTCTTTGCATTAATATAAATCATAGCATCTTATTTTTGTACAGTACCGGTAACTAAAAGAGGAAATTCAATATTATAAAGCACAAATATAATTTTATCAATAACTTACCTAAGGTAGTTGATTAATGCGATATCTGTTCTTGGGTTTCCTTTGAGAGCTGCTCAATGTTTCAGTTTTAGGCCAGATTGCATCATTTAGTCTGTTTCTTAATTTGCCTTTTATATGGTCCATGCTTGAAAAAACTTGCTCACGCAAATAAGTGGATCCGAAATTGGACAAAATACCAAATGCATAATTCTTGGAGTTATTGTAGGTGTCTTGTAGTTCTCTCCACTTGTGTTGACCTGCTAGTGTAGCTTATTGTCTTTCTAACGATTCAAGGTCAGCGAGTAGAACTTTAAATTTTGAAGCCCAAATCACTTTCTCTTTCAAATCAGCTATTTCAAGCTCCACTTCTGCTCGGTTCACTTTAGAAAAGGCTGCAAAATTTAGAACAGAGATGTCTGCCTTCTGGTTTAATCATGAATGACAAAGTTGCCTTTTCCCTTCCAAATTCTTGGAAACAACCTTTAAAAGACATCTCCATCTTCAAGACAGCATTTTTTAGGCTGCTAACATCCAACTCACAGCTTGCTGCTTCTCTGTACTTCTTCAATGATGGAAAATGAAGAAACTCATTTTTCTCCAGGTCTCTAGCATACAATGCAAACTTTCTCTCAAATGACAGTACTACTTCTAAAAGGAATAAAGCAGTATTTCCCTTTCCTTACAATTTCTGGCTGAGTTGATTTAAATGTGAAGTGATATACACCATGAAGTTGAATTTTTCCAGCCATTCAGGTGTTGTAAGCTCTTGACATGCATCACCTTTCTCAAGCAAAAATGTTTTCACTTCTCCCAAGCAGGCTGCAAAATGCTCAAGCATTCGTCCCCTAGAAAGCATCAGACTTTATGATGAAGGTGGTCTGAATATTGGCAATCAGCCTCTTCCAAGAGCTCGCAAAACTGTCTGTGGTTCAAACCCTTTGCCATCAGTTGCAACAGAGATAATATGGTTGGTGTTTATTTCTTTTGCTTCCAGACATGAGAATAGCTCTAAACACATCTTCACCTCTAGTTTGACCAGTGAGAGGTACCAAGTCAATGAGCTCTTCTTGAAGGCCCTCAGAATTCACATCCTGACAAACAAGTGCAACCTGCGCTATATCAGTAATATCACATAACTAGTCACAAGCAATAGAAAAACTTGGGAAGAATTAATGTCTTCTATTTGTTTATTAGTTATGTCTTTTTCCATCTTCATTGTTCTCTCTCTCATAGTCTTTGCAGACAATTGCACAGTTTGTATTTTATTCACTATTTCATCCTTGTTTCTAAAGTCACTGAAGATATGTTCTGATGCCTTCATAAAGCAATCCTTAATATATTCTGCATCTGTGAAAGGCTTTCCTCTCTTTATTATTTCATGGTTAATCACAAAACTGACAGCAGTTTTGCTACTGAACGATTTCAACCACTGTAAATACATTCTGACTCAGTGTTACATTACACTTCAGTTCCTTCGCCGCTTTTTTTTCTGGCATCTCCACTTGGATGCTTCTCAGCAAATGCACTATGCTTTTTCTGAAAATGCCTTTCAAGATTGCACCTTTTATTATTGGACAGTATTTCTTTACAAATCAGACAGGATGGAAGTCCTCAAGATTTTGGTATGAATGCATAAGAGTCTGTCCAGTCACTTTTAAATTCTCTGTTTTCATCTTCTATTTTTCTCTTTTTAACAGCCATTATTTTATTCTTAATTTTCTATGTCTTATAACTTATATAATGTATCAACTGAGTGATAATATACGACACAGGTGTGCATAGTTTGAGCTCTAAGCAGTGACTGATAGTCACCTAACGGTCCTAACCATTCTCTCTCATATTCAGCCCGGTTGGTTCTCTATAACAGGGTTTCTACTTTGACTCAAATTTGTTCACTAAATGACAGATTTCCAGATTTTTTTCGTTCTACTTTTTTGCAGTGTACAAATCATAAAAATTGATAGCTACAGATCTTTTTGAAGTTGAATAAAAATATATATATAATTTTGCCTGTATTTGATGTCATCGTTTTGATGGAATATTATTATTATTTTGTAAGAAGCTTCTGGAGCCATACAAATGGACTGAAAGAGCTGCAGGCTGCTGACCACTGCACTAGATCTTCACTCCACTTCTCTGGGTCTCAAATGCTCTTCTCTTAGCCCTGGCCACTGCTCCCTTTGCTTCTCTCTTCTTATTCTGGTACTTGTACAATCCCATCCTCTGCCATAATTTCTAAACTTTTCTTCTTAGTGATCACCTACTGGACTTTCATTCCACCACCATGTCTCCCTCTCCACATGTCAGTGCCCGGTTGTCTCTCCACAGACTATTTTCGCTGCTGCCATCACACTCCTTTTCAAGGTCTCCCATTCTCTCTCCTCTACATGTGTTACTGCCATCTTCCTCCTGAAGGTCTCCACAAACTCTTCTCTTTTCGTCTCATATTTCAACTTCCACTCCTTGATCTTTTGGCTTCCCTTAAACCCTTAAACCTCTTTTTCTTCTGCATATCTTTTAGAGGTGGGACAAACACACCTCTCCTGGGATTACCTTAGAGTCCCTTGCTGTCATACAACTGTCTCTCCTCATGAGTACAAAATCAAATTGTTGCTGTCCCTCCACTCTTGTAGGTAATCTTATTTTCATTATTCTTCTTGAACATTGTATTAATGATCTTACCATCTCTCTCCTGACAGAATTAAAAAATCCTCTCACCCATGGCCATTTATCCCCATAACTTCCTCAAAACCATCTCTATTGGCTCTAACATGCCCATTCAGATTTCTAGCACCACCCCACCCATCCTTCCTCACATCCCTTTTCCTTCTCTCTTCACACTCTTATCAATTTTACGCTGTGCCCAAGGTGGAGCTGCCATGCTGAAGGGTTGCCAGATCACCAGGCGGGAGGGGTGGCCTTAAATGGTGTCACCTGGCTCTGCTAGCCACGTATACCGCCCTTGCAGGGTGGGATACTGCGAGGGGTGATGAGCTATTACATGCTGTAGAAAATATAGGGTCACCATGCCCAATGATGAGTCTATCAAAAAAATCCCCTTAATTTCCCTGCAACCACTGTCAGAGCCACCCTCGGGCAGCTCCACAAAAGAAATGGAGCTCCCCCCCCTGTGCTTGCGCAGGGGACCCTCCAAATTTCTCTTAACTGGAGAGGAGTAACAAGGAAAGAAAGTACCCTAGGAGACCTTACGGTCCATTCAAAGAGGGTACCTTTGGACTAGCAATCGAGCAGGCACATAGCTGCTCAATTGTTTTGCATCCCTAAACGGCTACTTTTCAAGACTTTGTCTAGTCTTGACTTGAACTGGTCAACAGATTCCCTGTTGACAACTTCTACTGGAAGTGCGTTCCACTTAGCTTACGGGTGTAGGGGACTCCCCCTCACTCCCTCATCTGGTGGTGTCTTCAGGCACCTTCCTCTTTCCAGTGGCAGTCGCAACTTTACTTCCCAAGGGGACTGCCAAGAAAGCCAGCAAGCAGCCCATAGTTCACCGCTCCCCATTGAAGTGGCTCAGTAGGGCAACCCCCTTAGGGGGGAGAGGGAAGCCAGGCCCCATCGGTCGCCTCCCTGAAAAGACCTGCTGGCTAGAATATTAAGCATAGTGGGGGTCAAGGCCTGTGCTTTCCCAGAATCGACTTGTGACACCACTGCCAATGGGACCTGTAATGTCCTGGGGGGAATGGCCAACTGGATGCCCCCCTAAGATAGACATGGTCCTTGAGGCAACCCAGCTTCAGACGGTAGGGCCTTCCATGGGAGCGGATCCAGGCTCAGTGCCAAACACCGAACTCGAGTCTACCCCTATGCAAGGTTCCCCTCAAATGGCTAGGGTTTCCAAGGCAGTACAAGGAGGGGAGCGATCTCCTCCTCTGACCAATGCCCCTGCAACTGCCAGGACCTTGCTGAGGCTGGTTCCTCTAGCCTGGGGGCTCCTGCCGGCGGAAGGGAGAAGTAGGTTCGTTCCCCGCCCTCTTCTCCTAAAAAGAAAAAAAAAGCGCCCTGGGTTCTGCCTCAGGGAAGTGTATGGCCATTCTCGTGAGTGTCTTCTTTTCGCAAAGGGCCCCTGCGTCTCCTCTGAGCTAGGCCTGGAGGGCATATTCCTTCAATGGAATTGCTGCAGACTGGCTTAACTGGGAGGAGCTGCAGAGGCTCATCCCCTCCCATTTCCTGTTAGCTATCTTTTTGCAGGAGACCATGTTTGGTGCATGCCCCTTGCCCACCCTCCCCGGGTATAAGGGTTTTGCGACCCCACCACCACAGGATTGGGGCCTGGGCAGTAGGATGTGCGATTTACACCTGGTATGATGTCTCCGTTCTTCTCTTCTCTTTAGATACCTCCTTTCAGGCATAGCTGTGCAGCTGCACCTTGATAGGAGGTATACTGTTATTTTTGTGTACATTCCACTGTCAGCCGACTTCGACACAGAGGACTTCCGCCGCATTGTGGCACAGTTGCTGAAACCCTTTCTCTTGCTCGGAGATCTAAAAGGTAGACATCCCCTGTGGGGAGATTACTCTATCAATCCCTGGGGTCAAGTCCTTGCTGACTTGATCGACGAGCTTGAGATGGGTGTCCTAAATGTTGATGAGTTTACGCATCAATGCCTGAGAAACTGCTTCATTTTCTTGCCCCAATCCATCTTTGTGCTCTCCGGATGCACAGCCCAAT
Source organism: Ceratothoa steindachneri (assembly GCA_963969495.1). NCBI lineage: Eukaryota > Metazoa > Arthropoda > Malacostraca > Isopoda > Cymothoidae > Ceratothoa > Ceratothoa steindachneri. The sequence continues at coordinate 48,798,358 of OZ018324.1, read as the reverse complement.
TTTGATTTCGGAGTGGTCGATGACCTCCATGGTAGTGATCACTTTTCCATTCAAATATCATTTTCTGGGCCTTTGTTGCCTAAGAGCCCACCATGGTGGTCTACATTTCAGGAAATGACTGAATTCTCTATCTCAGTCGAGGAGTTTAAGTCAGTAGATGAGGCTGTTGAGTTCTTCTCAGGTAACCTCATTGCCGTGGGCCTAGCCACTATTCCTAGAAGGTCTGGCTGTTTTTCACGCTGACCACTCCCGTGGTGGTCAGCCAAGTGTGAGATGGCCCTCAAGCAGAAGCGCTATGCCTACATGTGCTATAAGTGTAGCCCAAACAATTTAACTGTCGGTGAATTATATATATATATATATATATATAAAGATAGATATATAGTCGCTGCAACAGAAGTCTTCTGGACCTTTGGTCATATATGCATTGATATAGGTCCAATAATCATTGCAGGGAAAATGCTATAATTGATTGTTTCGTTGCGGTTTCTGGTAACATCTGTTAATTATACATGCACAATGTATCAGCTGTATTATTCAGTATGCACTCAGACTGGTCGTGAGGGACACTGATTTTTTGCGCTGTGACTTTCATTTTTGTGGTTTCTTGGTCTTGAAGATATTTTGGTGATCATATATTTTTTAACCTTCACTCCAACCATGGGTCTGAAGCTTCTCACAAATGAGGAAAAGGTCCGGTCTGTATTCTCACTTTGAGGGAAGAAAATGTTAAGATAAGTGAAATATGCCTGTGAACATGGCTGGCAAAATCTACTGTAATGACGCTCCTCTCTGCTGCCTGTGAGCTTCCCTCAAACACCATACCCCAACATAAATAGCGCCAGGGACCAAAGAGAGAGACTACACCAGGGACAGATCACTTGCTAAAGAAGGCTGTTATGAAGATCAGGCAACTCAAGTAAATGTACCCTAACCTACTCCAAAATGTCTCAGAACGGACCGTACAGCATCGTCTTCTGAAAGATTTGAAACTAACCAGCTGTACTGCTGTGCTCAAACCACTGTTGAATGACCGCATGAGGAAGAAGAGAATTCATTTTGCAAAGCAGCACAAGGGCTGGACAGTGGAATAGTGGTCAGAGGTCATGTGTGTTAGAATTTGGCCACTGCCTGGGGGTAATTGGTGGGCAGACTAATGGTTGTCCGGTATTCAAAGCCTCCCTTCTCCCCTGTAGTTATCTCATGGTGGTAACTACTACTTGGTGTGGAGTCATTTATTAAGATACATCAATATATATATATATATATATATATATATATATATATATATATACACTCAAAGGTGTATAAAAATATTAAATTGTATAGTGATGATCACAAATAATACGTAGCATAATCTATCATGTAAATACAATGGGAAGACTGTTGTGATGTCACGGTCGATGATGTCAGTGTTAGCAGGAAACTCTTGGTGCACAATGTGTAGGTTGCGGTGTGAAACTCTTGGTGCACAATGTGTAGGTTGCGGTGTGTTAGTAGGTTTTTGGAAGTTCCCAGTAGTAGGTTGTCTGGTTAGATATTTGGAGTGGATAACCGGTGATGTGGATAGAGCTAAATGCACTAGGCAGATTATATATATTGTGGTAGGGTTTTTCTTTGTGCTTCGTGTGTTGAGTTGTGGGAGATTCGTTAAGAATCGAAAGCTTGAGCAGACTCACTAAAGGAAAGGTAATTATAGTTTCTCCCATTTATTATTATTACAATTTGTGTATAGCATGGGCAGGTAACATAATATTAACAATGTGGTCAGATGAAACTACATTTCAGGTCATAAGGTCTCACAGAGTAAAGGTGAGAAGGCCAGTTGGGTCAAACAGGTACAGCCCCCAGTACACAGTGAAGACTGTAAAACACAGTCCCTCAGTTATGGTTTGGGGTTGTTTCAGTGCCAAGTTAGGGAGAGGTGGTTTATATTTCCTGCCCAAGAATGTGACCATGAATGCTCAGCGCTACAAGGAAGTTTTGGAAGGTCATCTATTTAATCATATGGAACATCCATCTTTATGCATGACTTAGCTCCTTGTCACAAGGCTAATTTGATCAAGCAATTGCTACAGAGAAAGTGCATCAACGTGTTGGGCTGGCATGAGAACAGTCCCAATCTCAACCCCATTGAAAATGCATGGGGAGTCATCAAAGACAAGGTTAATGGGGCCAATTTTATCATCAGTGCAAGACCTTCAGGAGGTCATCAAGAAAGTGTGGAGCACCAACATCGACTTGAATTACTTCAAAAATCTTGTTGCAAGTATGCCCCAAAGGATGCAGAATGTCATCAAGGCCAGGGGAAGGGAGATCATAAAATATTAAAAGTATCAACAAAAGTGTTTTTAATTATGTTAACCTAACCTAATGGAGGTAAATAATATAAAAATAACATAAAATAGTTAGGGTCCAAACTTCTGTTGCAGCGATGGTGTATAATATATATACTCATACTCACTCTTGATAGGGCTTAATAAATTCCTCTTCAAAATAAGGAATATTTCTATAATATCTATAATATGATGGTTAGTCCAAAGTAGTAGTGGTAGTGGTTCACCAACCTCCCTTTATCCAAGCGGATCCTGACCAAATAATGAAATAGACATTAAGATCAGCATGATAATCGCTAGTGAGCTGAGGGTATCAGGGGCCATTCTTCTTTCGGGAGAGGTGCCAGGAAGTATTATGTTTTGCACCAAACAGTGTTCAGGTGGAAACTTGATTGCTTAGGGACAGTGGAACCTGTTCTATAGATAACCATCAGCAAGATTCCTTAGAACAGAGAGAGTGTGTGGTTGTTCTTTGAAGATTGGAAAGGAAAGAAAGCAGTGTTCTAATTGGCTGTGTGTGTGTGATAAGTGTAAGATCTACCCACCCTAGTATAGGGCTGAGCACAGCTCATCCACCAATTGGTAGCCAGATCTTTCTGTGTTCTGACATTTGTGTCTGCTTATGCCACGATTGAAACCCGGTACTGTGACATTAGCAGACCAATGTCATATCCAGTCAGTTCCAAGAGTTATGGACCTCTTTGACTTGCTAGGATCCTTTTCAATGATGGCATTTATCTCTGCAACAAATTCAGTAGTTCTTTCTGTATCAGAACACTTGGAGATCATTGCATTGGAGCTCTCAATTTGAATAGCAAGCAACAAGCACATCATACCTTTTCCAATAGTTTTGAGGATTGAATTCAGCCATGGTATTGCTTCCTTTACAGGCGATGCACAAATGAGTCTACTCTGATAGGAAAAAGAAAACCAATGTCATATAGATATGCACAGAATTAAATTGCCAATAACAAGAAATTACTTGTCACACCATGTATCATAATGAATGCTCCTTTAATTAATGATTGTCCTACCCATGAATAATTCCAAGATTGCTTGGCCTTTCAGTTACTGCCAGGATAGTGAGCATACCTTTTCCAATAGTTTTGAGGATTGAATTCAGCCATGGTATTGCTTCCTTTACAGGCGATGCACAAATGAGTCTACTCTGATAGGAAAAAGAAAACCAATGTCATATAGATATGCACAGAATTAAATTGCCAATAACAAGAAATTACTTGTCACACCATGTATCATAATGAATGCTCCTTTAATTAATGATTGTCCTACCCATGAATAATTCCAAGATTGCTTGGCCTTTCAGTTACTGCCAGGATAGTGAGAGTCAAAAGCATAGGCCCACCTGCATAAGCAAAATTTGGTCATTTTCTGGTTGATCTTGTTTGATCCCCTTGGCTCAGTTTTTTAAGGCTCTGGTTTAATTTGTGATGGAGATGACCTTAACAGAATTTCATCTGAATGCACCTGTCAAAAGGTTCCTTTATGTTGAGCATAACATCTGGCAGCATTGCAAAAAAGAATGACACTTCCTTCCCTGTGTGATGCCCTCTCTTCAGGCCTTATTGAGCCTGAGGAACACCCCGCCATATATGGAATCTATGCTCTCATAAGAACACATGAAGATTGGGAGGTATTCTCTCACTCCCATGGCATGGAGAGTCTCCCTGATACTCTATCACCATGTACTGTATTTGGAGTGGAAGGCCTCACAGTTAGCATTTTTATAGCCAGGAAAGAGATGTAACATAGAGTGGAATTTCCTCATGGGAACCCATATTTACATAACCTTTACTGAAATCATTCTTGCTGTGGGATCCAGGTGTAAGGCAGCTTTGGCCATTAGGGATTGAATAGGAACTTTGAGATCAGTCCTTGCAAATCAACCACTGTTATACAGCACATGGATGCAATGCAGTGATGCCATAGTTTCATGGAAAGAGTATGAAGGCTTGTAAAGGGAATGAACTGGATGACCTTAGCAGCCAATAGAGAGTGCCAAGTACAAGAGACCAGAGATAGCCAGATGGTTGTATCCAGTGATGTGACTTTCCTTTTTAAAAATGGTCCAGTTGCCTTGACTCTGCCAGACACGAAAAACATACAAAGTATGAGGACTAAAGAAGAAATTTATTTGACTCATCGAAAAGTTATGGTGGAGTCCCTTATAGTTAGTCCATTGGAAACTTCCAACCCTCAAAATGATGCAGTAATGAAACAGTTTTTGCCTCTAAGAAATATTTAAATTTAGAAAATTGTCACACAATCATGTGGAGCAGGAAAGTTTAAAATGAACATACTACTAGGGTGCATCAATATTGAAAGCCCTATTTTCTCCTCCTCTACTGATTTTTTTGTAATTATCTTTGTACTTACCCTTCCCATACACATTTGTATATATTTTGTTATATTTGAATAAAAGGGCATCTAACAAGTGTCTTTTAATATGAAATGTACCATACTATTCTCTAATAAAAAATAAAATCTATTATCAGCTTAATATTTGATACAACCTGCATGTGGTATCATTCCTCCCCCCCTTTTAATATAGTCCAATAAATGATCTAAAATAATTTGGGGGTGTTTGTGACAGTCACCAGATGATCGCCTTGAAAGAAATCCTAGTTATTAATTTTGAATTGGTTGTATTTCCGCACTAATAGTTTTAATACCTTATACAGGAATTCTTCCATTTCGTGTCCATCATCACTTCAGCCTTGCAAAGAAATTGTCACACCAAGAAAAGAAGCATTAAAAGAAACAAAGGAATCAAACTTCATAGTAATTATTCCATTGTTTGTTACCCTATAAATATTCCTACAAATGGAAGATGGTGCTTATTACTGACAATTATTGTGTATCATATTTGTAGGAACAAAACTTCCTGGTATTATGTGATTTTCCAGGCTAGTGGCCCATATCTGGGTTGTCACCTTTTTTGATGCATGCTGGAAGACAGTATGGTATTATTCTTTTTTCTCATTACAAAATATTATTATTTGAGATATTGCATTGACTAGGTTTACCACCTTAAAGGGGGCGGGGGCTGCCTATGTCATAGGAAAAGTGTTTGGTAGACCACATCTGTAGGGTTGCATATTCTTCCTGCCCCAATACTGGTTTCTCTCCTATTTCATTTTAACATGGTCATTCTTAGTTTCTTCAGTTTTTCTTTCCTAATATTCTTTGCCACCCTTGCAAGTAATGTCTGAATCAATGAGTAGAATTCCTTAAGTATTTGAAGGATCTTTGTCCCTGTAATGGGCACGTGGATTTGCCTTCCCGGCTGCTGTGCTAACGGGACTCAGCGCCCCATCCTGCCCCAGCTTAGCCTCTTCTCCTTTCTGCCGCCCTGTCTTCTTACCTTGCTTGCTCACTTTCCATACAACATCTCCCACAACTTCCTATGGTCACCCTCAAATTTCACAGGGTAGACACGAGGGTTGGCATGATTAAAATCAAATGATTTTAATCAAGCGATTTTAATCGATTATAATCAGACAAAAAAATCATTGATTAATTTTTTTTTTTAATTCAAATATACAGACATTATGCCTATATGTCAAGGTTGGCGATTTTTTAGATTTGAAAAAATCAAATGGATAAAAAAACTACTATTTTTTTCTTTTTATTTGTTTTTTTTAAATATTTTTCTTTTTTTATAATTTTTTCTTCATGTATTATACCTTAAAAGCAACATGAGCCACTGGATACATAATGTTTATTTCATGCAATATCTCTACTTACAGAAATTACAGTTCAGGCTGAAAGTTGTGTCAAAAATCAAAATGAAACCATATATCCTTTAGTTTGTTTACTTCTAAATAAAAAAAATAAATAAAAGAAAAGTAGATTAAAAAATAAAATCATGATTTTTTACAGAAAAAAATTAATTATTAAATAATCTGATTAAATCAGTTTGATCTAATCATTGCCAACCATGATACATGACTAAGTAAAAGAGTGATTAAGAGTGATACTTCTATTCTGATTAAGATATGTAAGTTACCAGTTACTAACACTGGTATCGCCCAAATAATCCTTGATTAAAACAAAATTATTAATTCATATAATTATTACTGGCACTGTCATAAACAAGCTAAATAAGAAACTTTCAGCTACTAAAATCAGAACTTATAAATCTAAATTAAGTCCTAGAAATTAAAGAAAATATTGCTATTGGTAGACACTGACCTGCTTCTTCTCACCCAACCATCCCAGATCAGGGTTGAGGGGGGAGGAGAAAATGCCCCCTCACCCCTGAGCTCCAGTTTGGAGTGGTGGGTTTTAAACTACCTACTTCACCCCCACCCTCATCTTCCTCATATACCTTTCCTTTATCTCTCCTTTCACAGTCTATCCATTTTACTCCCAGCCCAAGGTTGAGCTGCCATGCTGAAGGGCTGCCTGCCACTGGGTGGAAAGAGTGGTCCCAAGTGGTGGCAGCTGGTTTTGCTAGGCCCATATTCACCCCTTGCAGAGTGGGCTACCTCATGGGGTGAATAGCGTTTGCGTCCTATGAAAACAATAGGGTCACCATGCCCAATGATGAGATTTTTCATCCAAATACTTCCCCTTTAACATCGTCAGAGCCAATCTTAGACTGCTCCACACCAGAAAAGAAGGGCCTTTCCCTCTCATGTGCTTTCTCAGGGAACCTTCCAAATTTTGTCACATTTCTTGTGATATCTCAGTGCACCAGACCTTTTTGATGGCTTCTGTGAGGTTGGGGATCCTTGCAGTATTGTGATATTTGACCTTATTTTTTATAATAAGCCATAGATTCTTGATTATCAGATTGAGATCTGGACTATTACTAGGCCAATCTAGCACACCAATTTCATTATCATTGAGCCATTTACTAACTACTTTTGCCTTGTGACAAGGTGCCCCATCGTGCATAAAAGTTTCCTCATGCAATGCCAGTGTTGGTGGAAGTTTTCCCTTTAACATGGCTAAATATCATTCACCATTCATGGTTGTGTTCTTAGGAAAATAAAAAAAATAATAAAGTTCCCCTACCAAAATAGCTACAGCAACCCCAAACCATCACACTTGTTTCTTTGTCTTGATACTGTATTTAGGACCCATCCTATCTGAGCCATATGGGTGGCCCACCATTCTTGGACAGCTTCTGAATGTTAAAAAAAAAAGAGGATTCATCGCTAAAGAGAACATTTTTTCCAATCATCAACAGTCCAATTGATGTGCTTTTTCCCAAACTCATCTTTTCTTGCACATTTTGGCATTTAGGAAAGATTTCTTGGCAGCATGCTGAGATGGCAACTCTAGCTCCTTTTGCAGCCAATGTCGAATTGTGCGCTCAGATACATCTTTAAGCAAATTATGATGTTCAGACTTAATTTATTTTGCTGTTATTGTTGGTTTCATTAACACAGTACATTTTATTAAGGTCTCCCACTACCACTTTTTGGGACTGGAGTACCAGAAACATCATCGCTTATATGGCAAGAAACCCATAAATTCAAAGTACTTTGAGATCTTGAAATATTTTGCAATTTGTCTTTGTGATTTTCCAGCCTTATATAATGCAACAATAGCACCTATTTTGTCACTTGATAGTTGTTTTTTCCCAGTCATTATATGCTTTCTTCAAATACAGCACTTCTTGTAAAAAGAGTTATTTTGTGAACTCCCAGTATGCACTGGAACTTATGACATGTCCACTCACAACTGCTGCTAGCAGCTAATTGACAAAGCACAGGATCAGCAAGTCGCATGACTCCTCTACAAAATGTAGTTAACCCAAAGTATATATTTACATTAGAACATATTTTATAACTTTCTGAAATATGTAAAAAATACATGTGTTCACTGTAAAAGTAATAGTAAAAATTTGGGCTGATATAGAAAATCTCAGCCTCATTATGGCAATCTTAGTAGCTTTATACATGTATGACCTTTTATGTCAGGCTATGCAATAAAGATCAGTGCACCCTACATCACGCACTGGTTTTGCTGGCAATATATACAGTGCTCAACAAAAGTTTAGGCCGGGTGCGTGTCAGACAAGTTGCAGCATGATAAAAGTGTCCTAAAAAAATATTAATCTTACTCTTAATACTTTGTTGGGCATTCTTTGCGTTTCTTGGCATCCCTCAGGTGTCGTGGCATGGACATAGCAAGATCATGTAGCTTCTGGGTAGGTATAGCATCCCAACAAGCCCTAATTTCCTTCTCCAGCTTGGGAAGAGTGCCTACATCCTTCCCTTGTAACCTGTGTTTAACCACCTGCCAAAGGTTCTCAATTGGGTTTAAATCTGGACTGTTACCAGGCCAATCCTCAATGAACTTAATCTCACAGTCTTTAAGCGAGGTGATAATAGATTTGGCACTGTGGCAGGGGGCACCATCCTGTTGGAACACGCTTGCGCCTGTTAACTCAAAGAACTCCAAATGTTCATTTAGCAGCTCATAATAAATGTACTGGCTGACTTTAATGTTGGCAGGTAACACAACAAGCTACCCCAACCCCTTGCCTGAGAAACGACCCCATACCATTAATGAACTGGGGGGTTTCACAGTTCCACAAAGGTAGCGTGGTTCAAGGGGGTCACTGCCACGCTTCCGATACATGTTACCACCCGTCCCCTCAGTGGGAGTGGCTTGTGTAACCAAGCTCATGAACACATCGACTAATGGTGCACACAGACACCACTGAACAGACCACTATTATTTTCCTTAATTTTACGGGATGAAATATGAGGACACTTCTGTAGGTCTCTCTTAACAACATTATCAACACGCCTAGAGGTCTTACAAGGCCTACCAAACTGCTCTTTCTTGGTTGGTCTGGCATCACACCCTCCCTCTCTCCACCTAGCAACATAATGCCCCACAACACTATCACTTATTTTAAGTTGGTTTAAGTTGGTCGGCTATTTCCTTAGTTTGCTTACCAGCCTCCTTGAGAGCGATAATCTGGGCAATAGTTTCAGACGATAATAAGGCCACAAATACTCCCAAACTACAAAAAACCTAGTCACAAAATAGCGTCAGTCAGGAGAACACAACAGCACAGTCCTCTCACTACTGCGGCCAAGCCAACACTGAGCATGTGCTGGCAGGCTGAGCGGGAAACTGAGGGATGTAGTGACGTCATGCAACCGGCCCAAACTTCTGATAAATTAAATTATCCTCATCTATACCATTCTTTTTTAGACATGAGTTTAGTCCACCCCTGCTCACCTGGCCTAAACTTTTGTTGAGCACTGTACATCAGCTTTACTAATCAAAATATATCTGTTGAAATTGTTGGTTGCTTGTTTAGTCCCTGAGTGAGGCAAGTCCTGCATAGATATCTCAGCCCATCTCTCTTTTCTTTGTCATTGATCTGTTTTTTTTTTGGGGGGGGGGGGTTTATTTTTATTTTAACCTAAAAATAGGCTTCTCTTTTGTACTAAAGTAGCTGTGAGAGGTTCACTAAATTATTTAAAAAAAACAACTTATTTTCACCACTCTTCACAGATCTCTACTTACAAACTTTCTGGTAGATGCGCTCTTTTTGCTTCTTAATTCTAAGTAATAAACATTAAAATTCCAGCTCAAATCCCAAGCCCACTATATAGTTTTTCATATTCATCTCTTATGGGTCCCATTTCATACACCCTCAACTATACCAATTTCTCCTCCCAGTTTCACCACCTGCAGGAGGTTCTGCCTTTTGTGCTTTTCCATTCCCGAGACTACTTTACCTATATACCTTTCACACATTTGGCCTAACAAAATGTGTTGGAGAAGTAGCACTCAAGTGCACAATATAAAAACAGCCAGTCTAATACACAACTGTTTGAATGTGCAGGAAAAACATCTTTTTAAACCAGATCAAGGATAGTATGTAGTAGGTAGTGTAGTTCTGTATCCTAAAACTTAAAATTTTTACCCCAAGAATTTGGAAACATCTGCTTCAGAGGATGGGCCTGAAAACAAGGAAAACAAGTCGATCAGTGGGAATACTGTTCCCAAATCCAAGGCAAAGTCATCCAAATCTGCTATTGCATCAATGTTTGCAAACCAAGCAAAAAAGTTAGAAGCTGAAAATCACGTGGTTAGTTATTTTCATGTAAAAAATTGTTCAAATTTTATGCCTATACCCTCTAATAGTTTCAAAATACATAAGATTCTTACAATTTTGTAACTTCTGTTATACTTGAAATTAAGAGATTGAAAAAGTATATAAAATTATTGTCATCAACTTCATCCTGGAAAATCTTTATCCATTTTTGCAGGCCAAAGGTGATTCCAATTCCAAAATCAGTGCAAAAACATCAAACAAGAAAACTATCACTGCCTGTCCCAAGGGTTCAGTAGCTTCATTCTTTACAAAAGGAAAGGGACAGACAAGTAAAATTTTAAAGCCTGAAGAAAAAACTTCAGAAAGATGTGATCTTGTCACTGTTGAAGAAAATAACCCTCCCCCTGAAACTAAACTGGAGGAGACTCAGGTTATTCATAGTCCAAAGTTGAAAATATCAAGAAAAACAGATGGCCCTAAGGTTTGTGAGACATTTACCACTATCTAATTATATTTCATAGTTTTACTTCAAAATTATTTTCCACTAGGTTATTGATTATTGTGAAAGTAGCAATGTTCATCCTTTACATAATTTTATGTTGATGTAAATGATTACTGATGGTATAAACTCCAAATTTGAAAACACCTACATATATGGTTCATCAAAACCTTGTAAAGACCACAGCAATGTGTTTTCCTTGCTGCTACCATTCTGATGCCCCCCCCTTCCCCAATCTGACTCCATCTTAACCTCTTCCACTAACATCTACTATCTGGGGTCTCTGGGTCTGCCACAACAGATTGTGAGATCTTGGCTATCCTGTCAAGGATCAGCCCCGTAAGGGGCGCGGCGATTTGCCATCCTGGCCGCCGTGCTGACGGGATCCAGCACTCCGTCCGGCCCCAGCTTAGCCTCTCTTCCTTCCTTCAGATAGCCCGATTTCTCCCCTACCTCGTCGCCTTTTCATACAACCTCTCCCACAACTTTCTCTGGTCAGCCTCTAATTTCACAGGGTAGAATGCTGACCTTCTTCTCAAGCCAACCACCCCGGATCGGGGCTGAGGGGGGAGGGGACATTGTTCCTTAACCCCTCAGCTCCGGTTCGGGATGGGGGTTTTTTAACAACCTGCTTCATCCCCACCCACATCTTCCTCACATCCCTTTTCCTCTCCTCTTCACAACCTATATTTTTTACGCCGTGTCCAAGGTGGAGCCGCCATGCCGAAGGACTGCCAGGCCACCAGGCGGGAGGGGTGGTCCCGAATGGCGGCGCCTGGCTCTGCCGGGCTTGTAAGCACCTCTCGCAGTGCGGGCAACTGCGAGAGGTGATGAGCTATTGCGTCCCGCAGCACAAATAGGGTCACCATGCCCATGAATGAAAAAAAACAAAAAACCCAACCCCCAACTTCCCCAAGAAAATCGACGGAGCCGCCCTCGGGCAGCTCCACCGAGAAAATGGAGGTCCCCCCCCTTGTGCTTGCGCAAGGGACCCTCCATAATTCTTTAACCGGAGAGGAGGCTTTACTCCTCTCCTACGCCTACGGGTGTAGGGGACTCCCCCTCACCCCCTTCTCTGGAGGTGCTTTCGGGCACCTCCCTATCTCCAGCGGCAGTCCCTCCTTTGCTTTCTAAGGGGACTGCCAAGAAAGCCAGCAGGCAGCCCATTGCCGACCGCCCCTCGTGCAAGCGGCTCGGTAGGGCAAACCCCCTTAGGGGGGAGAGGGAAGCCAGGCCCCTTCGGTCGCTTCCCTCAAAAGACCTGCTGGCAAGAATTTTAAACCTTGCTGGGGTCAAGGCCTGTGCCTCCCCACACCACCCGACTAGTGACAATACTGCCAAGGGGACCTGCGATGTCCTGGGAGGGGATGGCCAATTGGAGGCCCCTCCTGTGATAGACATGGTCCTTGAGGAGACCCAGTCTCAGACGGTAGGGCCTTCCATGGGGGGGAATTCGGGCTCGGCGCCAAGCACCGAACCCGAATCCGCCCCTATGCAAGGTCCTCCTCAAATGGCTGAGGGCTCCGAGGCAAAAGGAGGGGAGGGATCTCCTCCGACAGGTGCCCCTACGACAACCAGGACCTTCTCCATTTCGGAGAGGGACCTGGCTGAGGCTGGTCCATCTGGCCTGGGGACTTCTGCCGGCGGAGGTGAAAAGAGGGTTCATTCCCCGCCCTCCTCTCCGAAAAAGAAAAAGACTAAAAAGACAAAAAAGACTCGGGGCTCCTCTCCATCCGCGGGGGCTGCGGGGACGGATGGGTCTGCTGCCACTCTGGCAAGCGACCAAGCCAAGATCGGCACATCCGCCCCCGGTTGCGGAGCCCCTGACAAAGAAGACTACTACCAAGAGTGCACAGGGCGGAGCCTCGATGACATCGGGGCCCCTGATTCAGAGGTTACCTGGCGTTTTCGAGCCCGCTGGCTTCAAACGCTTCCTCGTTATTCGCTCCACTGATGGCACCATGTTGTCCAAGGGCAACATGATCCATCAGCGGAGAGGATTAGCTAGTGCAATTGGTAGAGAGCCGAAGGTAACCCGTTTCTCGGACGGGAGCCTTCTGGCGAATGCGGCGAATCCCGCCGAGGCGGCCAAGATTAGTGCTCTTCGGACACTTCATGGCACCCCGGTGAGTGTGACGCCGCACTCTACCATGAACTTTGTGAAAGGAGTAGTTTATGCGAGGGAACTCGTTGACTACTCCATTGAAGACATCACCTTAGAGCTGGCCAACCATGGGGCGGTCAAGGTCGAACGTGTGATGAGAAAACAGGGAGGGGCCTCGAGACCCACCCCTACACTCTTCGTCACGTTCGACTGTGACAAGCTCCCTGAGTCGGTGCGTGCCGGTTGGTACCGCTACCGCGTGAAGGCATTCGTGCCACTGCCGCGGCGGTGCTATTACTGTCACCGCTTCGGCCATTAGAATCGCTCATGTAGACGTGCAAAGTCGGGGTCACCCGAAGTCTGTGTAAATTGCTCCAAGGTCGCACACGATAAGTCCAAATCGTGTGTGGCCAAGTGTGTCAATTGCGGAGAGCCGCACCCTTCTTCTTCGAAGCAATGTGGTGCATATCTCCTTGAGAAAGAAATCCTGGCCTTTCAGGCCCAGGATCGACTCTCATTCCGCGAGGCAAAGGACTTGGTCCTGGCGCGCCCGGCTCTGCCTGGGACGTCGTATGCCTCAATAGTTAGGAAGGCACCCTCTGCTCCTGGCCCATCCAGGCCAACGAGCACGGTTGTTTCCGCGCCCATTCGGAGCCCTTCTGCGGGCTCTACCCAACCCGGGCGCTCCCCTGGTAAAGCTGGCGGAAAAAAGGGTTCATAGCCTGCCCCGGCTAAAACAAGGGCTCCCCCCTCTTCCCCCAGCGTGACCGTTTCCCGTAAGGCGAAACGGCCACGCGCCTCCACCGAGTCGTTAGACTCACAGGAGGCAACACCCCTGAAGATGGTCGCTAGGCCATCTTCCGGGGTTCCTAAAGCTGTCCCCCGAAAGGAGGACAGCAACAAAGGAGCTTCGGCTCCTTCGCCCACGCCCCGAGGTGGAGCGAGTTGCTCGAAGACGGTGGTTCCTCGAAAAGAGGGCCCCCCGCCTCCGAAGCCGCAACGCCCGCCTAAGGTTTCGAGGCGGAGGGAGGAAAAGACTCGCATGGCGAGCCCAACCTCCCCCAATAAGTCCTCGAAGGCGACAGCGCCTTCAGCGCTTTGTCCGGCCAACAGCGCCCGGGGTTCTGCCCCCGGGAAGCGTACGGCCATTCCCGTGAGGGTCTTCAATTCGAGGAGGGCCCCCGCGTCGCCTCCGAGCTAGGCCTGGAGGGCATATTCCTTCAATGGAATTGCCGTGGACTCCGGGCCAACTGGGAGGAGCTGCGGAGGCTCGTCTCGTCCCGTTCCCCGTTAGCTATTTTTTTGCAGGAGACCATGCTAGGTTCGTGCCCCCTCCCTGCCCTCCCGGGGTATAAGGGTCTTGCGACCCCACCACCGCGGGATGGCCGGGCTGGGGGGTGCGCAGTTTACACCCGGCATGATGTCTCCGTTCTTCCTTTCTCTTTAGATACCTCCTTTCAGGCAGTGGCTGTGCAGCTGCACCTGGATAGGAGGTATACTATCATTTCTGCGTACATTCCACCGTCAGCTGACTTCGACGCGGGGGACTTCCGCCGCGTCGTGGCACGGTTGCCGAGGCCCTATCTCTTGCTTGGAGATCTGAACGGCAGGCATCCTCTCTGGGGAGATTACTCCATAAATCCCAGGGGACAAGTCCTTGCCGATCTGATCGAAGAGCTTTAGATGGGTGTCCTAAACGTGGATGAGTTTACGCATCACTGTCCGAGAACCGCTTCATTTTCTTGCCTTGACCTATCTTTGTGCTCTTCGGATGCACAGCCTGATTTTGATTGGGGGGTGGTCGATGACCTCCATGGTAGTGATCACTTTCCCATTCAAATATCATTTTCAGGGCAACTGCCGCCTGAGAGACCACCTCGGTGGTGCTTGGCGCGGGCGCGGTGGCCTGCATTTCAGGAAATGACTGAATTCTCTATCTCAGTCGAGGAGTTTAGGTCGGTAGATGAGGCCATTGAGTTCTTCTCCGGCAACCTCATCGCCGTGGGCCTGACTACTATTCCTAGGACGTCTGGCCGTTTTGCACGCCGACCACTCCCATGGTGGTCGGCCGAGTGTGAGACGGCCCTCAAACAGAAGCGTTATGCCTACATGCGCTATAAGCGCCGCCCGAACGATTTCACTGTCGCTGAATTTCGTCGGGCTCGGTCTAGGTTCCGGTATATTTCGAAGCACGCCCGCCGCTCTTCTTGGCGGGCATACGTGTCTTCACTTAACGGAAGACCCCTTTAGCTGAGGTGTGGAAGCGAGTCAAAAGGATTCGGGGCAAGTTCTCGCAGGACCCCCCTCCCGTTCTCCAGGAGAATGGGACCGCAATCTCGGACCCCGCGTCCGTGGCGGAATCCTTAGCGACCGCTTTTTCCGCATTCTCTAGCCGTGATGCTGCTCCGCCAGCATTCAATGCACGTCGTGATGTCGCGGAAGGCCGCTGGCTGGACTTTACCTCCAGAGGCGGAGAACCCTTCAACGACAAGTTTACTGTGAGTGAGTTGCGCTCCGCTCTCGCTTCGTGCGCGGACACCGCCCATGGTCCGGACGATGTCCCGTACGCCATGCTTCGACACCTGGGTGAGCGAGGCATGGCCTTTCTGTTAGATCTGTTCAACAGGATCTGGGTGGAAGGTCTTCTCCCAGACTCCTGGCGAATCGCTACTGTGCTCGCCTTTCGCAAGCCGGGGAGAGATCACTCTACTCCGGTTGGTTTCCGCCCAATCTCTCTAACCTCTTGCGTGTGCAAGTTGATGGAGAAATTGGTAAATGTTAGATTAGCCTATTTCCTGGACAGCGGAGGCCATCTGTCTTCTGCACAGTGCGGCTTCCGTAAGTTCCACTCCACGTCGGATGCTCTGCTCCGACTGGAAAATGCCGTCTGCGAGGCTTTCCTTCGTAGACAGCACTACGCCACGGTGTTTTTTGATCTGGAGAAGGCCTATGATACCGCATGGCGATACGGTATCATGGAGACTCTCCACACGATGGGGGCGAGGGGACGCCTCCCAATGTTTATATCTGAATTTTTGCGAGATCGTCGATTCCGCGTACGGGTGGGGGGAGCCCTCTCCGGCCCAAAGGAGCAGGAAGAGGGTGTCCCGCAGGGAAGTGTCCTCAGTGTCACACTCTTTGCCCTGAGCATCAACGGCATCACCTCGGTGCTGCCGGAAGATGTTCTCGCTACGCTCTACGTGGACGACCTTTCGATCTCTTTTGGCGCGGCCCAGATGCCAACTCTGGAGCGCCGACTCCAACAGGCATTGAACCGCGTCTCTCGCTATGCCGAAGCGCACAGGTTTCGGTTTTCTTTGGCCAAGACTAAGGTGGTGCACTTCTGCCGCCATCCACGGCTTCACCCCGACCCAGATTTGTTTCTTAATGGGGTGCGCCTGGATGTGGTTGAGTCGCACCGTTTCCTTGGTCTTGTATTCGACCGACGCCTCACCTGGGAGGCTCACATTCGCAGCCTTAGGGTCTCTTGTACCCGCGCCATGGACATTCTCCGTTCCGTGACGTTCAGCGCTTGGGGCGCTGATAGGGCTACCGCCTTACTTTTTTATCGATCCTTTGTTCGCTCGAAGCTCGACTACGGATGCGAGTTTTATGCATCCGCAGCCGAGCGTTTATTGCGGAAGGTGGATTCGATCCACCACACCGGCCTTCGCCTTGCGACCGGTGCCTTCCGCACTTCCCCCATTGAGAGCCTGTTGGTCGATGCTGGGGAGATGCCACTCGCTCTGCGCCGCGTGCAGTGCATCACTCGCCTGTACGCGCGAGCCCGGCGCCTCCCTCAGTCGCCAACAGCTCTCACTGCATCCGCAGCTGATCTCGATGGTGCCTATGCCGCCGAGAGACGCCAGTCATACCCTAAGCCCTTTGGGTTTAGGGCCAGGAAACTCCTTCGAGAGGTAGATATACCTCTCGGGCCGGTGGCGCCCCTGGTTCTGCCCAGGACGCCACCCTGGAGGGTACCACATTTGGCTATTTGTCGCCACGCCTCTGCTCCCAAAGCTTGTACTGCGCCGGGAGTATTGCGTTCGACCTTTTTGGAGCACACATCGTGTCACGCTGGTACCGTGCCAGTGTATACGGATGGCTCCAAGTCCCAAGAGGGGGTCGGCTTCCACGCCGTATCCCCTCTGTTTGAAGTCAGCGGGGCTCTACCAGGCGCTGCGTCTGTCTTCACGGCCGAGCTGGTGGCAATACACCACTCGGTACGGGAGATTACGCGACGTGCCCGGTTCGGAGACCGGATTGTGATTTATAGCGACTCACAAAGCGCCCTGAGTGCTCTCGGGGCATTGGAATCTCCGCATCCCCTGGTTCGCGAAATCCGTGACGCCACGGTTTTGGCGAGCCGGGCAGATGTCGAGATTATCTTCTGCTGGGTTCCTGGACATGTAGGAATTGCGGGGAATGAGCGCGCCGATGAGGGCGCCAAAGAGTCCGCGAGGACTCTGCGACCGGACCAGCGTTTCGCTCTTCCTCACACCGACTACATGGCAGGAATACGGGCAGCTCTTCGGACTGCTTGGCAAAGAAGATGGGAGACGGTCGAGGGGAACTTAAAGTTGCGTGCCATTGCGCCGCGACTGTTCCCATGGACCTATCCCCCAATGCCGCGGCGGCTTCAGGTTGCTTTCTGTCGTCTTCGAATCGGACACACTCGTGTGACGCATCGTTACTTGGTGGAGCGCTCGCATGTGCCCTATTGCAACGACTGCGTCGTCCCCCAGACTGTTCGGCATATTCTTGTCGAATGTCCCAGTCTGGGTGATCTTCGCGCACGATACCTGTCTCGGTACCGGGATGGGCGGGGTCGCTACCGCCTGTCCCTTGTACTCGGGACGAGTGCGTGCACCATGACTGGTGGACTTATTGACTTTTTGGGGGAGGCCGGCCTTCTCCCCTTTATTTAAGGTTCCTTTTTTTTTTTGTTGTTGTTTTGTTTTAGGTTGCACTCTCCTGCACCGGGGTGAGGGGGACCTCCCCCCGCTGCCGGAGATTGCTTCGATTGTTAAGTTTTTCCAATTTATATTGATTGTTAAGTTTTCATATTTTAACTTTAAAGTAGCCTAATTCTAGGCTGTCGTGTTTTTCGGCGACTTATGCCCAAGTGGGTAGTTGCCAGATGGGCTCTATAAAAAAAAAAAAAAAAAATGTCAAGGATCAGTGCATTTGATTAATGATATGCTCTCTGTTGCACTGCCCCTTTGGGAGCTGCAATATTTTGGAAATGACCCCACTGGACAACTTCTAGTCGGTGTGCATTGTTCCTCTAGGGTTGCTAATACCATTCATTAATGCACCCAAGGTCGACAAACCCCTGAAAAGTTTGAAAACCTGACTGAGAAGGTATAGGGCCTGGTTCTCTGACAAATCAGGCAAGGAGTGGAACCACACACTCACATTTTTATGTTATGAATTTTGTATTAGTAGATTTTTTTATGAAACCACAGAGTTTGAAATCCATTTTTCAATATCTTAATTATAAGCAAAGTTATGGACATCATGATTTTGTGGCTTTTGGCAGCCGTCTAAATTATAAAGACTCAGATCCATAGCCTCTAATTTATTAAGAGGGTTAAACAAAATAAAACAACATTCAAAATAAAATTTTTAGTTATTAAAAATTGATAATCAATATTCTACATTGAAACTATTAAAAAAGTTATAACAATCAAAATTTTTAAATCGGGGACTCAAAAGTACATGGAAACAAAAAAAGTTTATTTTCACACACAAAAAAAATCACTATCCCTTTATTTCTTAAAATGCATAATTTCTTGTATGGATTTTATTTGGTCTATTCAATATACAAGGTTATATTGATCTTTTTAACACTTTTTAACAAATTGCCTATAGTCTATGCTCTATACTACTCTACATGTAGAATCACTTTGTTAGAAGGGAATTTTGATGCTTCTCTTTGGGTCAAAGGAATATGTGATTGCTACTCCTGCATTCAATTTAGAGCACTCACTTAAAATGTTCAATATCCAACATGTATCCTCAATGGACAAAAAAGCCAATTTGTTTTGTATAACAGGCTGTGCAATTTCATGCACCGGGTCTGGTACATGAAGTTATTTTACTCTTGATGTTCATCTGAGATTTCTTCAATAAACTTTTCCATAAAACACTTGATCTAGTTTTTGATGATGTATTAATTCATTTAGTACCTATACTTAATAAGAAATAGCGGTTTAAATGCACTATAAACTGTTGATGATTGTTTCTAACTTAGGCCTAATAAAATTAAATAAATAGAAATTGTAAAACAACTTTGTTTACACTGTTCTAAATTTTTGTTATCTACAGGCTTGGGAAATTCTAGCAACCTTATCTAACCTAACCTATTTAAGCTATCTTACACAATATAACTTCTATTAAACTAATAATGATTAAATATCATAACTATGTAAATGCCTGTGCTCTTTTGTTATATATAAGAAGTCTAAAATAGTGCAGCTATGTTCTTTCACAAATGAAATGAAATAAGCAAATTTGACATTGAAATTCAATTGGAAAAGGAGTAATATGTGTGCACAAATTGTTTCAACAAAATAACTAAACTTGTACCAACAGAAAGCCTAGAAAAAGATAACTACTATAATTAGTAACAGCAGCAGCTCCAGTTAGAAGATATGAGAAATAGCTGATGAATATTCCTGCATTAATGAAACAAATGAAACTATAGATTGTTGTTTCACCTCTAAAACCTGTAAGAAATTCAATGGTTTAATATAAAATAAAAACATATATATATATATATGTTTGTATGTGATGTAGTGTATGTATGTAGATATGTATATATTCAGTACTTCTGCTTCCTATAATTTTTTTTTGTTCTATAGGGCTTATTTAGCTAGAAGGCTAGGTCTTCATCGTCTATGACTGCACAAACTTTATTTGATATAAGTACTACTTATACTATATATATATATATATATGTTTGTGTTGTGTAGTGTATGTTTGCATCCTTCTGTCTTGGAAGAGAATAGAGATTGTGCCATGGAAATGTATGGAGATCCTGGGTTGTCCAGTCATCAAGATCCCCCTCTCAGCCTCTGATGTCATTCAAAGCAATGTGAAGCAGTAAATTTGGCACCAGGTTGGCTGCAGGACCTGCCAAAGTTAGTGAGACAGCGCACTGGTCTGCCTTCGGGGTTCCAGTCCTGATTTGGAAGGTTTACTTACCTAGAGACAGCTCTTCCACTTAAAATAATGGTGCACTGTAAACACTATCCCCTCACGTGCTTTAGCCCGCTGGCTGAGGGGGTGTATGTTTGTATATATATTCTAGTACCCCTGCTACCATATAATTTCTTTTAGTTCTATAGGGAATATTTAGCTAGAAGTGCCGCCATACTGAGGTAGCTAATGGTCTAGCGGGGGTGGTCTCGGCCCCTGAATCCGAGTACATGTCCAGTCTCAATACCCTATCTTAACCTAAAGTTATATAAAAAATAAAATAATTAATTTTCATTAATTTAGTCTTCAGACGCCCCCTAAAAGACACATTTGAGGAGAAGCTCTCACTAACTAATGCTGGCAAAAATACAAGGCAAAAATGTAGGCCATCGAATGAGAGTAAAGTCAGTCTAATTGCAAAAGGAATGACACCAACAATGCCATTTGATGAGGTTGATTTAGATGGGTTTGATCATTTCCTGTGCCTACCAATCTAAAGCGAAGATGGAAATGCTGCATCAAAGCTTACGCACATATGAAGTATAACAAGTTCAACATCTCATGCCTGTCGAAAGAGCAAAATTGTTTTATTATATTTCATAAAAAAATAAATTGTGTATATTATTTTATAAAATTAAAGAAAAAAATAATTGACTTTTTCCATAATCCTATATTTTAAGAATGAAATTTTTTCAAGGTTTGAATAGATTTTTTTATTTTGTTCAGTTGTCACCAAAGTAGGCCAAGTGTAGGCCATGAATAGTCTTTTGCAGTCTCCTTCTTTTCTTATGTTCTTAAAGTATATTTAAATTTTTTAGCAAAGTTATTTCTAATAATTCCTTTATAATATAAAAAATAAAATGGTGAAGTTCAGAAATAAATATAAGTATCAGATTTTTCTGAATTTTTTAAAACTAAAAGAATTACAAATAGTAAAGTTCAGAAAATTGATTAAAATTTTAGCATGGAAATTATTAGATCAAATTTAGATGGAGAAAAAAACCGAATCATGATAGGCCGTAGGACATACACCGAAAGTCTGCCAGTGAAGCACAAGCTCCTTTTGTAAGGAGGAGTGGCAAAGCCACTCATCTTGTATTTCTAGGAAATATGGTTACTAAATTTCAGATTTTCTTTGTTATTTTCCCAATGATTTTATTTTGGGCACTTTTTTCATGTTTGCATCAACACTTTTCGATGCCATGTGGAATCATTTTATTTTAATTCATTTCCTTCAATGTTAAATAAAAAAAAAGTTGTATGTGTTTTATGACCTAAATAGACAATGTTTCAAAGCCTTTTTTTTTTACATAAAGCAATGCTCCAGGAAAGAAAGGGTTAAATTATTGGTTTGTGATAATTTTAGAAGAACTGAAGGAAGAATATAAAAAGGCATCCTATGAAAGAAAACTGCAGATTTTGTTTTGACTTCATCGCTAAAACCACAAACTTATGGTGGCAAATTTGGTAACAAAAGACTACATATAATACTGGTGGAAAAGTGCATTTTTTATATAAACAAGTCAAAGTGCATGCCACGACTATGCAGAATATGCCGTAAAAAAATTGGAGTGGAAGGGTATTTAAAAATGGCCAAAATTAGATAAAAGAAAGATTAATTATTTTCAGTGGATTAATACTGATAGGTCAACACTTAGCACCACTTTCTTCAACAGATGATTTATAGACACTCATCTAAAATTCTTTCACTGACCCCCTTTATTATGTTTCCAAGTTACAATCAGCATAGTTGAAATGTCTTAAACAAAACTTAGAGAACAAAGAAGTCATTATTCATGGTCACTTCTGAAAACTTTTCCTTTGTTGCACACGCGTTATAAGCGCTGCCAGAACAATTTCACTCTTGGTGAATTTTGTTGGGCTAGGGCTAGGTTCCTGTATATTTCGAAGCGCGCCCGCTGATTTTCTTGGCGGGCATACGTGTCTTCACTTAATGGGAAGACCCCTCTGGCAGAGGTGTGGAAGCGAGTCAAAAGGATTCGGGGCAAGTTCTCGCAGGACCCCCTTCCCGTTCTTCAGGATAATTGGACTGCAATCTCAGAATCCGCGCCCGTGGCAAAATCCTTGGCGAACGCTTTCTCCACATTCTCTAGCTGGGATGCTGCTCCGCCAGCATTCAATGCACATTGTGATATCGCGGAAGGCTGCCGGCTGGACTTTACCTCCAGAGGCGGAGAACCCTTCAACGACAGGTTTACTGTGAGTAGGTTGCTTTGTGCGCGGACGCCGCCCATGGTCCAGACGATGTCCCGTACGCCATGCTTCGACACCTGGGTGAGCGTGGCATGGTCTTTCTGTTAGATTTGTTCAACATGATCTGGGTGGAGGGTCTCCTCCCAGATTCCTGGAGAATCGCTACTGTGCTTGCCTTTCACAAACCGGGGAGAGATCACTACTCAGACCGGTTTCCGCCCATTCTCTCTAACCTCTTGCGTGTGCAAGTTGATGGAGAAATTGGTAAATGTTAGATTAGCCTTTTCCTTGAAAGCAGAGGCAATCTGTCTTCTGCACAGTGTGGCTTCCGCAAGTTCCACTCCACATCGGATGCTCTGCTCCGACTGGAAAATGCCGTCTGCGAGGCCTTCCTTCGTGGACAGCACTACGCGACGTTGTTTTTCGATCTGGAGAAGGCCTATGATATTGCATGGCGATATGGTATCATGGAGACTCCACACGTTGGGGGCGGAGTGATGGCTCCGAATGTTTATATCTGAATTTTTGCTAGAGGGCCGATTTTCTGTACTGGTGGGGGAACCCTTTCCGGCATAATGGAGCAGGAGGAGGGTGTCTTCAGCGTTACACTCTTTGCCTGAGCATCAACGGCATCACCTCGGTGCTGCCAGAAGATGTTCTCTCTTTGTGGATGACTTCTCCAGCTCTTTTGGTGCGGCCCAGATGCCAACTCTGGAGCGTCAACACCAACTGCCATTGAACCGCGTCTCTTGATATGCCGAAGCCCCAGATTTCGTTTTTCCTTGGCCAAGACTAAGGTGGTGCACTTCTGCCACCATCCACGGCTCCACCCCGACCCAGATTTGTTTCTTAATGGGGTACGCCTGGAAATGGTTTTATTGCACCGTTTCCTTGGTCTTGTATTTGACTGACGCCTGACCTGGTAGGCTCATTCGCAGCCTTAGGCTGAGTTTTATGCATCCGCAGCTGAGCATTTATTGCGGAAGGTGGACCCGATCCACCACACCGGCCTTCTCCTTGTGACTGGTACCTTCCTCACATTCCCCATTGAGAGCCTACTAGTCGATGCTGGAGAGATGCCACTCGCTCTAAGCTGTGTACAGTGCATTATTCGCCTGTACACGCGACCTGGCGCCTCCTTTAATCGCCAACAGTTCTCATTGCATCCGCAACTGATTTCGACGGTGCCTATGCCGCTGAGAGACGCCAGTCATACCCTAAGGCCTTTGTGTTTAGTGCCAGGAAACTCATTCAAGAGCTAGGTATAGCTCTCGGGCCGTTGGCGGCCCTAGTTCTGTCCAGGATGCCACCCTGGAGGGTACCACATTTGGCCATTTGTCGCCACGCCTCTGCTCTCAAATCTTGTACAGCGCCGGGAGTATTGCGTTCGTCCTTTTTGGAGCACACCTAACTCGTTGACTACTCCATTGAGGACATCACCCTAGAGCTGGCCGACCATGGGGCGGTCAAGGTCGAACGTGTGATGAGAAAACAGGGAGGGGCCTCGAGACCCACCCCTACACTCTTCGTCACGTTCGACTGTGACAAGCTCCCTGAGTCGGTGCGTGCCGGTTGGTACCGCTACCGCGTGAAGGCATTCGTGCCACTGCCGCGGCGGTGCTATTACTGCCACCGCTTCGGCCATACGAATCGATCATGTAGACGTGCAAAATCGGGGTCACCCGAAGTCTGTGTAAATTGCTCCAAGGTCGCACACGATAAGTCCAAATCGTGTGTGGCCAAGTGTGTCAATTGCGGAGAGCCGCACCCTGCTTCTTCGAAGCAATGTGGTGCATATCTCCTTGAGAAAGAAATCCTGGCCGTTCAGGCCCAGGATCGACTCTCATTCCGCGAGGCAAAGGACTTGGTCCTGGCGCGCCCGGCTCTGCCTGGGACGTCATATGCCTCAATAGTTAGAAAGGCACCCTCTGCTCCTGGCCCATCCAGGCCAACGAGCACGGTTGTTTCCGCGCCCATTCGGAGCCCTTCTGTGGGCTCTACCCAACCTGGGCGCTCCCCTGGTAAAGCTGGCGGCAAAAAGGGTTCATACCCTGCCCCGGCTAAAACCAGGGCTCCCCCCTCTTCCCCCAGCGTGACCGTTTCGCGTAAAGCGAAACGGCCACGCGCCTCCACCGAGTCGTTAGACTCACAGGAGGCAACACCCCTGAAGATGGTCGCTAGGCCATCTTCCGGGGTTCCTAAAGCTGTTCCCCGAAAGGAGGACAGCAACAAAGGAGCTTCGGCCCCTTTGCCCACGCCCCGAGGTGGAGCGAGTGGCTCGGAGACGGTGGTTCCTCGAAAAGAGGGCCCCCCGCCTCCGAAGCCGCAACGCCCGCCTAAAGTTTCGAGGCGGAGGGAGGAAAAGACTCGCATGGCGAGCCCAACCTCCCCCAATAAGTCCTCGAAGGCGACAGCGCCTTCAGCGCTTTGTCCGGCCAACAGCGCCCGGGGTTCTGCCCCCGGGAAGCGTACGGCCATTCCCGTGAGGGTCTTCAATTCGAGGAGGGCCCCCGCGTCTCCTCCGAGCTAGGCCTGGAGGGCATATTCCTTCAATGGAATTGCCGTGGACTCCGGGCCAACTGGGAGGAGCTGCGGAGGCTCGCCTCATCCCGTTCCCCGTTAGCTATTTTTTTGCAGGAGACCATGCTAGGCGCGTGCCCCCTGCCTGCCCTCCCGGGGTATAAGGGTCTTGCGACCCAACCACCGCGGGACGGCCGGGCTGGGGGATGCGCGGTTTACACCCGGCATGATGTCTCCGTTCTTCCTTTCTCTTTAGATACCTCCTTTCAGGCAGTGGCTGTGCAGCTGCACCTGGATAGGAGGTATACTATCATTTCTGCGTACATTCCACCGTCAGCTGACTTCGACGCGGGGGACTTTCGCCGCGTCGTGGCACGGTTGCCGAGGCCCTATCTCTTGCTTGGAGATCTGAACGGCAGGCATCCTCTCTGGGGAGATTACACCATAAATCCCAGGGGACAAGTCCTTGCCGATCTGATCGAAGAGCTTGAGATGGGTGTCCTAAACGTGGATGAGTTTACGCATCACTGTCCGAGAACCGCTTCATTTTCTTGCCTTGACCTATCTTTGTGCTCTTCGGATGCACAGCCTGATTTTGATTGGGGGGTGGTCGATGACCTCCATGGTAGTGATCACTTTCCCATTCAAATATCATTTTCAGGGCAACTGCCGCCTGAGAGACCACCTCGGTGGTGCTTGGCGCGGGCGCGGTGGCCTGCATTTCAGGAAATGACTGAATTCTCTATCTCAGTCAAGGAGTTTAGGTCGGTAGATGAGGCCGTCGAGTTCTTCTCCGGCAACCTCATCGCCGTGGGCCTGACTACTATTCCTAGGACGTCTGGCCGTTTTGCACGCCGACCACTCCCATGGTGGTCGGCCGAGTGTGAGACGGCCCTCAAACAGAAGCGTTATGCCTACATGCGCTATAAGCGCCGCCCGAACGATTTCACCGTCGCTGAATTTCGTCGGGCTAGGGCTAGGTTCCGGTATATTTCGAAGCACGCCCGCCGCTCTTCTTGGCGGGCATACGTGTCTTCACTTAACGGGAAGACCCCTTTAGCTGAGGTGTGGAAGCGAGTCAAAAGGATTCGGGGCAAGTTCTCGCAGGACCCCCCTCCCGTTCTCCAGGAGAATGGGACCGCAATCTCGGACCCCGCGTCCGTGGCGGAATCCTTAGCGACCGCTTTTTCCGCATTCTCTAGCCGTGATGCTGCTCCGCCAGCATTCAATGCACGTCGTGATGTCGCGGAAGGCCGCCGGCTGGACTTTACCTCCAGAGGCGGAGAACCCTTCAACGACAAGTTTACTGTGAGTGAGTTGCGTTCCGCTCTCGCTTCGTGCGCGGACACCGCCCATGGTCCGGACGATGTCCCGTACGCCATGCTTCGACACCTGGGTGAGCGAGGCATGGCCTTTCTATTAGATTTGTTCAACAGGATCTGGGTGGAAGGTCTCCTCCCAGACTCCTGGCGAATCGCTACTGTGCTCGCCTTTCGCAAGCCGGGGAGAGATCACTCTACTCCGACCGGTTTCCGCCCAATCTCTCTAACCTCTTGCGTGTGCAAGTTGATGGAGAAATTGGTAAATGTTAGATTAGCCTATTTCCTGGACAGCGGAGGCCATCTGTCTTCTGCACAGTGCGGCTTCCGTAAGTTCCACTCCACGTCGGATGCTCTGCTCCGACTGGAAAATGCCGTCTGCGAGGCTTTCCTTCGTAGACAGCACTACGCCAGGGTGTTTTTTGATCTGGAGAAAGCCTATGATACCGCATGGCGATACGGTATCATGGAGACTCTCCACACGATGGGGGCGAGGGGACGCCTCCCAATGTTTATATCTGAATTTTTGCGAGATCGTCGATTCCGCGTACGGGTGGGGGGAGCCCTCTCCGGCCCAAAGGAGCAGGAAGAGGGTGTCCCGCAGGGAAGTGTCCTCAGTGTCACACTCTTTGCCCTGAGCATCAACGGCATCACCTCGGTGCTGCCGGAAGATGTTCTCGCTACGCTCTACGTGGACGACCTTTCGATCTCTTTTGGCGCGGCCCAGATGCCGACTCCAACAGGCATTGAACCGCGTCTCTCGCTATGCCGAAGCGCACAGGTTTCGGTTTTCTTAGGCCAAGACTAAGGTGGTGCACTTCTGCCGCCATCCACGGCTTCACCCCGACCCAGATTTGTTTCTTAATGGGGTGCGCCTGGATGTGGTTGAGTCGCACCGTTTCCTTGGTCTTGTATTCGACCGACGCCTCACCTGGGAGGCTCACATTCGCAGCCTTAGGGTCTCTTGTACCCGCGCCATGGACATTCTCCGTTCCGTGACGTTCAGCGCTTGGGGCGCTGATAGGGCTACCGCCTTACTTTTTTATCGATCCTTTGTTCGCTCGAAGCTCGACTACGGATGCGAGTTTTATGCATCCGCAGCCGAGCGTTTATTGCGGAAGGTGGATTCGATCCACCACACCGGCCTTCGCCTTGCGACCGGTGCCTTCCGCACTTCCCCCATTGAGAGCCTGTTGGTCGATGCTGGGGAGATGCCACTCGCTCTGCGCCGCGTGCAGTGCATCACTCGCCTGTACGCGCGAGCCCGGCGCCTCCCCCAGTCGCCAACAGCTCTCACTGCATCCGCAGCTGATCTCGATGGTGCCTATGCCGCCGAGAGACGCCAGTCATACCCTAAGCCCTTTGGGTTTAGGGCCAGGAAACTCCTTCGAGAGGTAGATATAGCTCTCGGGCCGGTGGCGCCCCTGGTTCTGCCCAGGACGCCACCCTGGAGGGTACCACATTTGGCTATTTGTCGCCACGCCTCTGCTCCCAAAGCTTGTACTGCGCCGGGAGTATTGCGTTCGATCTTTTTGGAGCACACATCGTGTCACGCTGGTACCGTGCCAGTGTATACGGATGGCTCCAAGTCCCAAGAGGGGGTCGGCTTCCACGCCGTATCCCCTCTGTTTGAAGTCAGCGGGGCTCTACCAGGCGCTGCGTCTGTCTTCACGGCCGAGCTGGTGGCAATACACCACTCGGTACGGGAGATTACGCGACGTGCCCGGTTCGGAGACCGGATTGTGATTTATAGCGACTCACAAAGCGCCCTGAGTGCTCTCGGGGCATTGGAATCTCCGCATCCCCTGGTTCGCGAAATCCGTGACGCCACGGTTTTGGCGAGCCGGGCAGATGTCGAGATTATCTTCTGCTGGGTTCCTGGACATGTAGGAATTGCGGGGAATGAGCGCGCCGATGAGGGCGCCAAAGAGTCCGCGAGGACTCTGCGACCGGACCAGCGTTTCGCTCTTCCTCACACCGACTACATGGCAGGAATACGGGCAGCTCTTCGGACTGCTTGGCAAAGAAGATGGGAGACGGTCGAGGGGAACTTAAAGTTGCGTGCCATTGCGCCGCGACTGTTCCCATGGACCTATCCCCCAATGCCGCGGCGGCTTCAGGTTGCTTTCTGTCGTCTTCGAATCGGACACACTCGTGTGACGCATCGTTACTTGGTGGAGCGCTCGCATGTGCCCTATTGCAACGACTGCGTCGTCCCCCAGACTGTTCGGCATATTCTTGTCGAATGTCCCAGTCTGGGTGATCTTCGCGCACGATACCTGTCTCGGTACCGGGATGGGCGGGGTCGCTACCGCCTGTCCCTTGTACTCGGGACGAGTGCGTGCACCATGACTGGTGGACTTATTGACTTTTTGGGGGAGGCCGGCCTTCTCCCCTTTATTTAAGGTTCCTTTTTTTGTTATTGTTTTGTTTTAGATTGCACTCTCCTGCACCGGGGTGAGGGGGACCTCCCCCCGCTGCCGGAGATTGCTTCGATTGTTAAGTTTTTCAAATTTATATTGATTGTTAAGTTTTCATATTTTAACTTTAAAGTAGCCTAATTCTAGGCTGTCGTGTTTTTCGGCGACTTATGCCCAAGTGGGTAGTTGCCAGATGGGCTCTATAAAAAAAAAAAAAAAAAAAAAAATTGGAGCACACCTCGTGTCACGCTAGAACCGTGCCATTGTATACGGATGGCTCCAAGTCCGAAGATTTGGTCGGCTTCCACGCCGTATCCCCTCTGTTTGAAGTTAGCTGGGCTCTGCCAGGCGCTGCGTCTGTCTTCACGGCCGAGCTGGTGGCAATACACCACTCGGTACTGGAGAATACGCGACGTGCCCTGTTCGTAGACCGGATTGCGATTTATAACGACTGACATAGCGCCCTGAGTGTTCTCGGAGCATTGGTATCTCCGCCCTTCTTGGCAAAGATGTGAGACGGTCGAAGGGAACTTAAAGTTGCGTGCCATTTCGCCGCGACTGTTCCCATGGACCTATTCCCCAATGCCACGGCGGCTTCAGGTTGCTTTCTGTCGTCTCCGAATCGGACACACTCGTGTGACGCATCGCTATTTGATGGAGCGCTCACCTGCGACCTATTGCGACGACTGCGTCGTCCCCCAGACTGTTCGGCACATTCTTGTCGAATGTCCCAGCCTGGGTGATCTTCGCGCACGATACCTGTCCCGGTACCGGGATGGGCGGGGTCGCTACCGCCTGTCCCTTGTACTCGCGACGGATTCGTGCACATTGACTTTTGGGGGGAGGCCGGGCTTCTTCCCTTTATTTAAAGTTTTTTGTTTGTTATTGTTTTGTTTGTAGGTTGCACCGGGGTGAGGGGGACCTTTCCCCTCTGTCGGAGATTGCTTCCTGATTGTTAAGTTTTTCCAATTTATATCATTGTTATGTTTTCATATTTTTATTTTAAAGTAGCCTAGTTCTAGGCTGTCGTGTTTTTCGGCGACTTATGCCCAAGTGGGCAGTTGCCAGATGGGCTCTATAAAAAAAAAAAATGGTCAAAGGGAACTTAAAGTTGCTTGCCATTGCGCCGCGACTGTTCCCATGAACAAACCTCCCAATGCCGCGGCGGCTTCAGGTTGCTTTCTGTCGTCTCCGAATCGGACACACTCGTGTGACGCATCGCTATTTGATGGAGCGCTCACCTGTGCCCTATTGCCACGACTGCGTCGTCCCCTAGACTGTTCGGCACATTCTTGTCGAATGTCCCAGTCTAGGTGAACTCCGCGCACGATACCTGTCCCGGTACCGGGATGTGCGGGGTCGCTACCGCCTGTCCCTTGTACTCGGGACGGATTCATACACATTGACTTGTGGACTTGTTGACTTTTGGGGGGAGGCCGGGCTTCTCCCCTTTATTTAAGGTTCTTTTTGTTGTTTTTCTGTTGTTTTGTAGGTTGCACTCTCCTGCACCGGGCTGTGGGGACCTCCCCCCGCTGCCGGAGATTGCTTCCTGGTTGTTAAGTTTTTCGAATTTATATCATTGTTACGTTTTCATATTTTTATTATAAAGTAGCCTAGTTCTAGGCTGTCGTGTTTTTCGGCGATTTTGCCCAAGTGGGCAGTTGCCAGATGGGCTCTGTAAAAAAAAAAAAAAAAAAAAAAAAAAAGGATCGCTTGCCAGCGCCCTACCGTGAATACTGCGTTGTCCCCCAGACTGTTTAGCACATTCTGGTTGAATGTCCCAGTGTGGGCGATCTCCGCACACGTTACCTGTCCCGCTACTGAGATGGGCGGGGTCGCTACTGGCTGTTGTCTTGTACTTGGGAGGGTTTCGTGTTCACAGACCTGTGGATCTTTAGACTTTTTGGATGATGCCGGCCTTCTTCCCGTTATTTAATATTCGACTATGGATTGCGGTCTTCTTCCGCGGGGAGTGCGACCCTTCCCCCGTTGATGGAGCGTGCTCTATATTTTTTTGTTTATTTGTTTTGGTTTTTAATATAGCCTAGATTTAGGCTAGCTTGAGTACGGCGACTTATTCCCTAGAAGGCAGTGGCCAGATAAGAATAATAATAAAAAAAGGCCTTTGGTGGCAAGTCTCAAACGCGTACTGTTAAAAAAAATATGTAAAAATGAATATATGGATAGTGAGTTAAGTTAGATCCCCCTTGTAAAACTTGATGAATAAAGAGATGGAGAAATTGTGAAAACTGTTCTCATGCCATCAGATTCCAAAGTCTAAAGCAAAACCACAATCGAAGGGTAAACGCAAGTCATCATCCACATCCAACAACGATGCTAAAAGGAGAAGGATTCTCACCCTTGATTCTTCCTCCGAATCAAGTAGCGATGGTAGGTTTGAACTATATCTCATTTCAATTCTGTCCCAGAAGGGAGTGTCAGATTTACCATGCTGCAGCTCTTATCTAAAAGAATATATATATCCTTCCTCCCTAATTCCTTCTGGTGTGTGGATCTGCATCTCTTCTACTTATTTTCACCTGCATCTTTGCTACTTTCTTTACACATCTCTTAGAAATGTTGGAATGCACCATTAGTTATCACTTTGTTTTAAGTAACTGCTGTCCCATTCAATTCTTTTACTTGGTAGTAAGTTATACCATCCGTCTCTCAATATCTTAAGACCAGATCCCTTGACCAGATAAAAATATGTATAAAGATCACTATGACAATCATTGGCAAGCCTAAAGGTGCCAGGGATCAGTCCTCTTTGCAGAAGGTGCCGGGTAGTAGTATTATGTTTTTACATAACAGGTTTCCTCATCTGGGGTATCCAGATATGAATGCCCCATGGATGTTACCTGTACTCAGCGGTTTCTGTAAAAGAGGAGAGGGAGTGTATGTTATGCTGTGTGGAGAGTAAGTACAGCAGTGCCTATGACTTGAGTAAGATCTGCCTACTCACACTGGGGTAACCAGCGTGTCTACCAATCCATGGCCAGATCTCTACATGCCCTGACCTTCCTGTATGCTTCTTGGGACTGAACCATGAATCTCAATGTATGTTAAATAACCACTGCTGTATCCACTAGGAGGCTGCAAAATATAGGTGTTAACTTTGGGGAGCAAAAGCTGGTGTCATTGTTAATGTTAAAATCATAGTTTTCCCATTCAAGGTAATTGGACCTCTGCTGAAAGGAGAAATTGGTGATGTTGAGTTGCTGGGAAGCCATGATGAGCTTAATATAATTTACCCGACTGGAATAAGGAAAGATATGAAAGTTGAATTCTTATACAAAGTTGTAAAAGGTTGTTTGATGGGAAATTATTGTTAAAACTTAAGTAGGATATAATGTTTTCACCCACCTGTACTTGGCATTATAGAAAATTCAAGAGTAGATGGTTATCTTTTTTTTTTTTTACATTATCAGTTTCAATAATTTAGTTATATTGTAAACCTCCTATAATATTCCCTTTTCATATTTTGATAGAAGAAGAAATGGATCTTGATGAATGTCCCATGCCATGTTCCCCTCCCCGAGCTAGTGCCATTCACTCTGATGATGAAGTCATTCCACCGACACCGGATGACTCATCCTGCACCAAAGTCAGCAAAGTGCACCGCAAACAAAAGAAACTGGTGGATAAAACCTTCATGGATGAAGATGGATATTTGGGTTAGTATTTGTCTACCATCCTTTTCTCACAGTTTTAGAAGACAAATCTAATCATACCCATGCATGAAATAGGCATAGATACTGGTTAACAATTCTCTATTAATCTTGTGTATGTTGAAGCACCTTGGATCAGGACTCGTGCATAGTTGGCAGCCTGATGGTTATGATGTTATTATGGGAGACCCCTATATTATGATCTTGTTTCTTAGTACTGTGGTATCTATGGATTCTGCCAAAAGGGCATGGTTGTTCCCGAGTCCTGCTTCTCTCTACATCTCTAGGTACCAGAAAATGGAAAAGGTTAAGATTAGGCTTTTTCCTGAACAGTGTAGGCCACCTATCTTATGCAATGTGTGGCTTCCACAAGTTCCATTCCATGTCAGATTCTCTGCTCTGATGGAAAATGCATTCTGAGACTCACCTCAGGATGGAGGTGAGGGGGATGCCTCCCAATCTTTATTTCTGAATTTCTGCAAGATTGTTGATTCGGTGTATGCTGGGGCTCTCTGGCCCAATGGAACAAGAAGAGGGCATCCCCCAGGCAAGTGTCATCAGTGTCGCACTCTTTGCCCTGATCTCGCAGGGAGGTACCTGTTACACTCGGTACCTGGAGGAGCTGCATGGCTTCCCAGACTGAGTGCAAATTATGGAGGCTCGCTCACTCGGTTGACATGAACTCTGTGATGGGACCCTATAAGGGGCATGGTGCTTTGTTTTCCTGGTCAGCACACTGACGGGTCTCAGTGCCCCATCCAGCCCCAGCTTAGCCTCTCTTTCTTCCTTCACTAACCCATAATCTCCATCTCCTGTACCATCTCTCCTTCATCTTGTCCCTGCCTTTCCATCATCCCTTTACATTCACCTTTTCTCTACCCTTTTGGTGGCCCCTTCTTCTTCTGCCGATAGACCTCCCCAATCATGACCCAGCACTCATTTGGCTCACTGAACTGAACACACTGATGTAAAGATGTTAGGCGTGGTGACCCTAAACACTCAGAAGCCGGTCCCCCGTAAGGGGCGCGGCGATTTGCCATCCTGACCGCCGTGCTGATGGGACTCAGCACCCCGTCCGGCCCCAGCTTAGCCTCTCTTCCTTCCCTCAAAACACTTGTTTCCTCTCTTTTCATACAACCTCTCCCACAACTTTCTCTGGTCAGCCTCTAATTTCACAGGGTAGATGCTGACCTTCTCGGCCAACTGTCCTGGATCGGGGCTGAGGAGGGAGGGGACAACGTTCCCTAACCCCTGAGCTCCGGTCTAGGGTGGTTGGTTTTTAACAACCTGCTTCATCCCCACCCATACCTTCCTCACATCCCTTTTCCTCTCGTCTTCAAAATCTATCTTTTTTACGCCGTGTCTAAGGTGGAGCCGCCATGCCGATGGACTGCCAGGCCACCAGGTGGGAGGGGTGGTCCGAAATGGCGGCGCCTGACCCTGCCAGGCCTGTAAGCACCTCTTGCAGTGCGGGCAACTGCAAGAAGTGATGAGCTATTGCGTCCCGCAGCACAAATAGGGTCACCATGCCCAATGATGAAAATAAAAAAAAAACCAACCCCCAACTTCCCCAAGAACATCAACGGAGCTGCCCTCGGGCAGCTCCACCGAGAAAATGGAGGTCCCCTTCCTTGTGCTTGCGCAGGGGACCCTCCATACCTCTTTAACCGGAGAGGAGGCTTACTCCTCTCCTACGCCTACGGGTGTAGAGGACTCCCCCTCACCCCCTTCTCTGGAGGTGCTTTCGGGCACCTCCCTAATTCCAGCGGCAGTCCCTCCTTTGCTTTCTAAGGGGACTGCCAAGAATGCCAGCAGGCAGCCCATTGCCCACCGCCCCTCGTGTAAGCGGCTCTGTAGGGCAAACCCCCTTAGGGGGGAGAGGGAAGCCAGGCCCCTTCGGTCGCTTCCCTCAAAAGACCTGCTGGCAAGAATATTAAACCTTGCCGGGGTCAAGGCCTGTGCCTCCCCACAAAAGACTCATGACGCTGCCAAGGGGACCTGCGATGTCCTGGGAGGGGATGGCCAACTGTAGGCCCCTCCTGTGATAGACATGGTCCTTGAGGAAAACCAGCCTCAGAGGGTAGGGCCTTCCATGGGGGGGAATCCGGGCTCTGCGCTAAGCACCGAACCCGAATCCGCCCCTATGCAAGGTCCTCTTCAAACGGCTGGGGATTCTCAGGGAGTACAAGGAGGGGAGGGATCTTCTCCGGCTGATGCCCCTGCAACCACCAGGACATTCCTTATTTCGGAGAAGGACCTGGCTGAGGCCGGTACATCTGGCCTAGGGGCTTCTACCGGCGGGGGTGAGAAGTGGGTTCATTCCCCGCCCTCCTCCAAAAAAGAAAAAGACCAAGACAAAGAAGACTCGGGGCTCCTCTCCATCCGCGGGGGCTGCGGGGACGGATGGGTCTGCTGCCACTCTGGAGAGCGACCAAGCCGAGATCGCACATCCGGCCCCTCTGCCCCCCCCCCGTGTGCGGAGCCCCTGACTAAGACCAAAAGTGCACAGGGCGGAGCCTCGATGATATTGGGGCCCCTGATTCAGAGGTTACCTGGCGTTTTCGAGCCCACTGGCTTCAAACGCTTCCTCGTTATTCGCTCCACTGATGGCACCATGTTATCCAAGAGCAACATGATCTATCAGAGGAGAGGATTAGCTAGTGCAATTGGTAGAGAGCCGAAGGTGACCCGTTTCTCGGATGGGAGCCTTCTGGCGAATGCGGCGAATCCCGCCGAGGCGGCCAAGATAAGTAAGTGCTCTTCGGACACTTCATGGCACCCCGGTGAGTGTGATGCCGCACTCTACCATGAACTTTATGAAAGGAGTAGTTTATGCGAGGGAACTCGTTGACTACTCCATTGAGGAAATCACCCTAGAGCTGGCCGACAATGGGGCGGTCAAGGTCGAACGTGTGATGAGAAAACAGGGAAGGGCCTCGAGACCCACCCCTACACTCTTCGTCACGTTCGACTCTGACAAGCTCCCTGAGTCGGTGCGTGCCGGTTGGTACCGCTACCGCGTGAAGGCATTCGTGCCTCTGCCGCGGCGGTGCTATTACTGTCACCGCTTCGACCATACGAATCGCTCATGTAGACGTGCAAAGTCGGGGTCACCCGAAGTCTGTGTAAATTGCTCCAAAGTAGCATACGATAAGTCCAAATCGTGTGTGGCCAAGTGCGTCAATTGCGGAGAGCCGCACCCTGCTTCTTCGAAGCAATGTGGTGCATATCTCCTTGAGAAAGAAATCCTGGTCGTTCAGGCCCAGGATCGACTCTCATTCCGCGAGGCTAAGGACTTGGTCCTGGCGCGCCCGGCTCTGCCTGGGACGTCATATGCCTCAATAGTTAGAAAGGCACCCTCTGCTCCTGGCCCATCCAGGCCAACGAGCACGGTTGTTTCCGCGCCTATTCGGAGCCCTTCTGCGGGCTCTACCTAACCCGGGCGCTACCCTGGTAAAGCTGGCGGCAAAAAGGGTTCATACCCAGCCCCGGCTAAAACCAGGGCTCCTCCCTCATCCCCCATCGTGACCGTTTCCCGCAAGGCGAAACGGCCACACGCCTCCACCGAGTCGTTGGACTCGCAGGAGGCAACACCCCTGAAGATGGTCGCTAGGCCATCTTCCGGGGTTCCTAAAGCTGTCCCCCGAAAGGAGGACAGCAACAAAGGAGCTTCGGCTCCTTCGCCCACGCCCCGAGGTGGAGCGAGTGGCTCGGAGACGGTGGTTCCTCGAAAAGAGGGCCCCCCGCCTCCGAAGCCGCAACGCCCGCCTAAGGTTTCGAGGCGGAGAGAGGAAAAGACTCACATGGCGAGCCCAACCTCCCCCAATAAGTCCTCGAAGGCGACAGCGCCTTCAGCGCTTTGTCCGTCTAACAGCGCCCGGAGTTCTGCCCCCGGGAAGCGTACGGCCATTCCCGTGAGGGTCTTCAGTTTGAGGAGGGCCCCCGCGTCTCCTCCGAGCTAGGCATGGAGGGCATATTCCTTCAATGGAATTGCCGTGGACTCCGGGCCAACTGGGAGGAGCTGCGGAGGCTCGTCTCGTCCCGTTCCCCGTTAGCTATTTTTTTGCAGGAGACCATGCTAGGCGCGTGCCCCCTGCCCGCCCTCCTGGGGTATAAGGGTCTTGCGACCCCACCACCGCGGGATGGCCGGGCTGGGTGATGCGCGGTTTACACCCGGCATGATGTCTCCGTTCTTCCTTTCTCTTTAGATACCTCCTTTCAGGCAGTGGCTCTGCAGCTGCACCTGGATAAGAGGTATACTATCATTTCTGTGTACATTCCACCGTCAGCTGACTTCGACGCGGCGGAAGTCCCCCGCGTCGTGGCACGGTTCCTGAGGCCCTCTCTTGCTTGGAGATCTGAACGGCAGGCATCCTCTCTGGGGAGATTACTCCATAAATCCCAGGGGACAAGTCCTTTCCGATCTGATCGAAGAGCTTGAGACGGGTGTCCTAAACGTGGATGAGTTTACGCATCACTGTCCGAGAACCGCTTCATTTTCTTGCCTTGACCTATCTTTGTGCTCTTCGGATGCACAGCCTGATTTTGATTGGGGGGTGGTCGATGACCATTGTAGTGATCACTTTCCCATTCAAATATCATTTTCAGTGCAACTGCCCCCTGAGAGACCACCTCGGTGGTGCTTGGCGTTGGCGCGGTGGCCTGCATTTCAGGAAATGACTGAATTCTCTATCTCAGTCGAGGAGTTTAGGTCGGTAGATGATGCCGTTGAGTTCTTCTCCGGCAACCTCATCGCCGTGGGCCTGACTACTATTTCTAGGACGTCTGGCCGTTTTGCACGCCGACCACTCCCATGGTGGTCGGCCGAGTGTGAGACGGCCCTCAAACAGAAGCGTTATGCCTATATGCGCTATAAGCGCCGCCCGAACGATTTCACTGTCGCTGAATTTCGTCGGGCTAGGGCTAGGTTCCGGTATATTTCGAAGCACGCCCGCCGCTCTTCTTGGCGGGCATACGTGTCTTCACTTAACGGGAAGACCCCTTTAGCTGAGGTGTGGAAGCGAGTCAAAAGTATTCGGGTCAAGTTCTCGCAGGACTTCCCTCCCGTTCTCCAGGAGAATGGGACCGCAATCTCGGACCCCGCGACCGTGGCGGAATCCTTAGCGACCGCTTTTTTCGCATTCTCTAGCCGTGATGCTGCTCCGCCAGCATTCAATGCACGTCGTGATGTCGCGGAAGGCCGCCGGCTGAACTTTACCTCCAGAGGCGGAGAACCCTTCAACGACAAGTTTACTGTGAGTGAGTTGCATTCCGCTCTCGCTTCGTGCGCGGACACCGCCCATGGTCCGGACGATGTCCCGTACGCCATGCTTCGACACCTGGGTGAGCGAGGCATGGCCTTTTTGTTAGATTTGTTCAACAGGATCTGGGTGGAAGGTCTTCTCCCAGACTCCTGGCGAATCGCTACTGTGCTCGCCTTTCGCAAACCGGGGAGAGATCACTCTACTCCGACCGGTTTCCGCTTAATCTCTCTAACCTCTTGTGTGGGCAAGTTGATGGAGAAATTGGTAAATGTTAGACTAGCCTTTTTCCTGGACAGTGGAGGCCATCTGTCTTCGGCACAGTGCGCCTTCGGCAAGTTCCACTCCACGTCGGATGCTCTGCTCCGACTGGAAAATGCCGTCTGCGAGACATTCCTTCGTAGACAGCACTACGCCACGGTGTTTTTCGATCTGGAGAAGGCCTATGATACCGCATGGCGATACGGTATCATGGAGACTCTCCACACGATGGGGGCGAGGGGACGCCTCCCAATGTTTATATCTGAATTTTTGCGAGATCGTCGATTCAGCGTACGGGTGGGGGGAGCCCTCTCCGGCCCAAAGGAACAGGAAGAGGGTGTCCCGCAGGGAAGTGTCGTGAGTGTAACACTCTTTGCCCTGAGCATCAACGGCATCACCTCGGTGCTGCCGGAAGATGTTCTCTCTACGCTCTACGTGGACGACCTTTCGATCTCTTTTGGCGCGGCCCAGATGCCAACTCTGGAGCGTTGACTCCAACAGGGCATTGAACCGGGTCTCTCGCTATGCCGAAGCGCACAGGTTTCGGTTTTCTTAGGCCAAGACTAAGGTGGTGCACTTCTGCCGCCATCCACGGCTTCACCCCGACCCAGGTTTGTTTCTTAATGGGGTGCGCCTGGATGTGGTTGAGTCGCACCGTTTCCTTGGTCTTGTATTCGACCGACGCCTGACCTGGGAGGCTCATATTCGCAGCCTTAGGGTCTCCTGTACCCGCGCCATGGACATTCTCCGTTCCGTGACGTTCAGCGCTTTGGGCTCTGATAGGACTACTGCCCTACTTTTTTATCGATCCTTTGTCCGTTCGAAGCTCGACTACGGATGCGAGTTTTATGCATCCGCAGCCGTGCGTTTATTGCGGAAGGTGGATTCGATCCACCACACGGCCTTTGCCTTGCGACCGGTGCCTTCCGCACTTACCCCATTGAGAGCGTGTTGGTCGATGCTGGGGAGATGTCACTCGCTCTGCGCCGCGTGCAGTGCATCACCCACCTGTACGCGCGAGCCCGGCGCCTCCCTCAGTCGCCAACAGCTCTCACTGTTTCCGCAGCTGATCTCGATGGTGCCTATGCCGCTGAGAGACGCCAGTCTTGCCGTAACCCTTCGGGTTTAGGGCCAGGAAACTCCTTCGAGAGGTAGATATAGCTCTCGGACCGGTGGCGCCCCTGGTTCTGCCCAGGACGCCATCCTGGAGGCTACCACATTTGGCTATTTGTCGCCACGCCTCTGCTCCCAAAGCTTGTACGGCGCCGGGAGTATTGCGTTCGACCTTTTTGGAGCACACCTCGTGTCACGCTGGAACCGTGCCAGTGTATACGGATGGCTCCTAGTCCCAAGAGGGGTCGGCTTCCATGCCGTATCCCCTCGGTTTGAGGTCAGCGGGGCTCTACCAGGCGCTGCGTCTCTCTTCACGGCCGAGCTGGTGGCAATACACCACTCGGTACGGGAGATTACGCGACGTGCCCGGTTCGGAGACCGGATTGTGATCTATAGCGACTCACAAAGCGCCCTGAGTGCTCTCGGGGCATTGGAATCTCCGCATGCCCTGGTTCGCGATATCCGTGACGCCATGGTTTTGGCGAGCCGGGTGGATGTTGAGATTATCTTCTGCTGGGTTCCTGGACATGTACGAATTGCGGGGAATGAGCGCGCCAAAGAGTCTGCGAGGACTCTGCGACCGGACCAGCGTTTCGCTCTTCCTCACACCGACTACATTGCAGGAATACGGGCAGCTCTTCGGACTGTTTGGCAAAGAAGATGTAGCTCTCGGGCCGGTGGCGCCCCTGGTTCTGCCCAGAACGCCACCCTGGAGGGTACCGCATTTGGCTATTTGTCGCCACGCCTCTTCTCCCAAAGCTTGTACGGCGCCGGGAGTATTGCGTTCGACCTTTTTGCAGCACACCGTGTCACGCTGGAACCTTGCCAGTGTATACGGATGGCTCCAAGTCCCAAGAGGGGGTGGGCTTCCACGCTGTATCCCCTCTGTTTGAAGTCAGCGGGGCTCTGCCAGGCGCTGCGTCTGTCTTCACGGCCGATCTGGTGGCAATACACCACTCGGTACGGGAGATTACGAGACGTGCCCGTTTCGGAGAC
This sequence comes from Ceratothoa steindachneri, assembly GCA_963969495.1. NCBI lineage: Eukaryota > Metazoa > Arthropoda > Malacostraca > Isopoda > Cymothoidae > Ceratothoa > Ceratothoa steindachneri. The sequence continues at coordinate 48,758,388 of OZ018324.1, read as the reverse complement.
CGGATTGTGATCTATAGCGACTCACAAAGCGCCCTGAGTGCTCTCGGGGCATTGGAATCTCCGCATCCCGTGATTCGCTATATCCGTGTTGCCACGGTTATGGCGAGCCGGGGTGATGTCGAGATTATCTTCTGCTGTGTTCCTGGACATGTAGGAATTGCGGGGAATGAACGCGCCCGATGAGGGCGCCAAAGAGTCCGCGAGGACTCTGCGACCGGACCAGCGTTTCGCTCTTCCTCACACCGACTACATGGCAGGAATACGGGCAGCTCTTCGGACTGCTTGGCAAAGAATATGGGAGACGGTCGAAGGGAACTTAATTAATGTTAAAATATACAATGGCCTTCAACAAAATATGCATACTAGAAAAACTGCTACATATTTTTACTAATATATATTATAATTTTTTAGTTACGAAAAAGGAATTTGAACTTGTGATTGATTCTGATGAAGAGAATCCCATTCCAACTGCGCCAGCACAAAAGACCCCCCCGAAGGTCAAAGCCGCAATGTCTGTGGAAAAGGAACTTCGATCCCCCGTTCAAGAAGTGAAGAAATCCCCAATGAAAACGAAACAAGTTTCTATCATGAATTTTTTTAAGAAAAAATAAGCTTAACTTGATTTTGGTAGTAAAGTTCCTCCCCCAAGAGTCATGATGTCCATGAGAAGGTCTAGAAATTTGTCATAAAAGTCTGATCTTCATATAAAGTATAATATTCAAATTTCTCTCACATGCTACGTTTGTCTTTACTTTGTTTACTTTTGTTTTCTTAGTTTTTCATATAAAGTTTTTAAAATCCGTTTTACCACTGATCAGTAATCTTTTTATGACTTAGTATAATTTCATATAGGATACAAATCACTGCAGTGGTCGTCAACCTTTTTTAATCCTCCTCCCCTATTTTAACTCCCACTACTCATAATAAAGGGGAAAATAAATTTGCAACGTTTTTATTTAATTAGGTCCTTGAGATTGTTGGCTTTCTACCAGATAGGCATTGTTCACTTCAATGTCGCTGAGCTTAATTCTTATGCATACATACAATGTTATGTATTTGGAGTTATTGCATTGTTCAATTAATTTTATTGAACTTTTTTTAGCTAAACTAACTACAATTAAAGGAAATTATATCAAATATTGTTTTGTTTATTATTTCAATTTATAATACCGTTCAGATCTAATTTTTTAAGTGAAGAACATTTCTGTCAGCTCAGGTGTACAGTGAAACATTATTTTTTAAAGTAAATTATCTTGGAAAATTTTAATTTTTCTGTAAATGCTTTCAATACTGTTTTACAAGATATAATTTTAATCAATTTTCTGTGAAGTTGAAGTGATAACTCATTAAGATTTTAAAATATCAAATCCATATATTTTTACTTTATTATTATTATAATAAGGATAATAATCACAATAACAATGACAACAACAACTAGCATGGGTACCGACATTGCCTGGGATAACCCCGTAAGGGGCTAGTCGATTTGCCTTCCTCGCTGCTCTGCTGACGGGACTCAGCGCCCCATCCAGCCCTAGCTTAGTCTCTTCTCCTTCTTTCTGACACCCTGTGTTTTACCTTACTTCCTCACTTTTCTACAACCTCTCCCATAACTTTCTCTGGTCAGTCTCTAACTTCACAGGGTAGACGCCGTCCAGCTTCCGCTCACCCAACTATCCCATATTAGGACTGAGGGGGGGATTGGACAACTTTTCCTCACCCTGGGGGGGTGGGGGTTATTAACAACCCGCTCTATTCTCACTTACTCCTTCCTCACACACCCTTTTTTCCTCCTTTCCCTGTCTATCAGTTTTACACCATGCCCAAGGTCGAGCCGTGAATCCCGTGAATTACATAATTCACCATGCCCAAGGATGAGTCCTTAAAAAAAATCTTCTCTCCATTTACCTTCTCCTCTAGCATCACCGGAGCCGCCTTCGGCCATCTCCTCCACTGAAAAAAAATGGAGCCAGCCCTCCCTTTGTGCTCTCTCAGGGGACCATCCAAATTTCTTCTACCGGAGAGTAGTTTTACTCCTCTCCTTTACCTGTGGGTGCAGGGGACTCTCCTTCAACCCCTTTATCATTTTTTTCCAGCTGCAGTCCTCCCCCTTTACTTTCCAAGGGGAATGCCAAGAAAGCAGTCAGGCGGCCCATAATTGACAGCTCCCGGTTTAGGCAGCTCGATAGGGCCAACCCCATTAGGGAAGCAACGAACGGCAGGGCACGTCGGCCCATGCCCCTTAATGTCCTACAGGCGTGTGCGATTAGTTTGCAGGGGGTCAGTAGGCCTGCCCCTTCTCTTGCTCTACGGATGCTGGTTCGCTGGCATTAGAAGATTAAAAAAAAAAGAACTTCGGGTGGGATATGTCATGTCTTAGGGAGGGATGGCCACATGGAGGCCGCCCCTGAGGTGACCCAGCCTCAGATGGTAGGACCTTACATGGGTTCGAACCTGGGCTTGGTGCCAACATTGAACCCAAGTCCGCCCCTGTGCAAGGTCCTCCTCAGATAGCTTGGGCCCCAGAGGCCTTGCAGGGAGAGGAACGATCTCCTCCCCTGGCTGGTACCCCTATGACAGCCAAGACCTCCATTTTAGAGAAGGATCTGGCCAGGGGGCTTCTGCTGGCGGGGGTGGGTGGGGGAGAACATAAGAAAAGAAGGAGACTGCCAAAGACCATTCAGGGCCTACACTTGGCAGCTCCTGTTCCAGTCAACACACAAAAGATTTCTTACCATAAAAAAGTCATCAACATTGTCACCCTTTACAGGAGTTCGTCAGATCTAATCTACAATATACATAAAATGCATCCAGAAGATTATGTCCATTCATGCAACCGCAAAATATAATCTCCCCACTTCTTAGAAAAATATATACATGTGTACATAAAAAAAGTCAGTCCCATCTAGCAGCTTCATCCATATATTTATCTAATCTATTCTTAGAACTACCCAGAGAGGAGGCTTCTATCACATGTCTAGTGAGCCTATTCCATTCATCTACCACACGATTTGTAAACCAATTCCTCCCAATCTCCTTCCTAAACCTATACTTATCAAGCTTAAACCCATTGCTACGTGTTCTGTCATGTTCACTAAGTATAAGAACCTTACCCAGATCCCCTTTATTATATCCTTTTACCCATTTGAAGACTTCAATCAATTCCCCTCTGACTCTTCTCCTTTCCAATGTATGTAGATTTAGTTTTCTGAGCCTTTCACCATAAGGTAAGTTCCTTAGCCCACCAATCATCTTTGTCATCCTTCTCTGCACAGACTCAAGCAAATCAATATCCTTCTTATAATATGGTGACCAAAATTGTACTGCATAGTCTAGATGAGGCCTAACTAGCGCCAGATACAGTTTTAGAATGACTTGAGCACTCTTATTGCTTACACTCCTCCTAATGAATCCCAATATCCTATTAGCTTTATTCTTAGCATTTAGGCATTGCTTTCTAGGACGAAAGTCTGAACTTACCAAAATACCCAAGTCCCTCTCACAATCGGTTCTCCCTAAAATTCTCCCATTTAATTTATAACTATTCAATGGATTATTTCTACCTATACTAAGTACACTACATTTGTCTATGTTAAACTTCATTTGCCATTTCTCTGCCCAATTGGACAGAATGGTCAATTCCTCCTGCATTACAACAGCATCAGAATCAGCCCTAATGGCCCTACCTAGCTTAGTATCATCAGCAAATTTACTCAGGTCACTACTTATACCTATGTCAAGATCATTAATATAAATTAAGAATAGCAAGAGACCCCAAAAAGATCCTTGCGGAACTCCACTGCTAACACACCCCCACTCAGATTTAACTCCATCTATACTCACTCTTTGCTGTCTGTCACCAAGCCATGACTGAATCCACCTAAATATACTGCCATCGATCCCGTGTGCTTTAACTTTGCTCAGAAGCCGTAAGTGTGGCACTCGATCAAAAGCCTTACTAAAGTCCAAGTATATAATATCATAGTTTTCATCATTATCTGCTGCTTTATACACCTTACTATAAAAAGACATCAAATTAGTCAGACAGGATTTACCCTTACTAAAGCCATGCTGTGATTCTTTTATCAACTTATGCTTATCCAAGTGATCTCTAATATTCCTTGCTATAATAGATTCCATCATTTTCCCTACCACTGATGTCAAACTTACTGGTCTGTAATTAGACATATTTGTTTTATCCCTCGCCCTACTCTCCTGAAAGAAAAGACAGGAACAAGACTAAAAAGACTAAGTGCTCCTCTCCCTCCGCGGTTGCCAAGGCGACTGACGGGTCCGCTGCCGCTTCGGCAAGCGACCACTTAAGATCGGCACGTCCTGCCCCGTTGCTCCCCCGGGTGGTGACTCCCTGACCAATACCAAAAGTGCGCAAAGCGAAGCTTCGATTACGTCGGGGCCCCTCATCCAAAAGATTACCTGGTGTTTTCGAACCCACTGGCTTCAAAGTTTCCTTGTTATTCGCTCCACTGATGGTAGCATGTTGGCTAAGGGCAAAATGATCCATCAGAAGAGAGCTCTAGCTAATGTGATTGGTAGAGAGCCGAAGGTGACCCGTTTCTCGAAGAGAAGCAAGGCGGGGACAAACCACCTAGATGTGAGCCACTGATAACTCTCCACCCTAAAAGGGACAACCAGGGGCAACACAGCCTCCACCCGAAACTAAATAGGCATGGGTGAGTCACGTTTGCCCAATTCTCAACCAGCAAAGAGTAACCTCCCAAGACCGGAGTCGCTGAGAGCTAGAGGACTAGCGACGGACAGAACGTTTAATAAGGGACAGCTTAGAGGGGAGAACTTTTCCCACTCTGCCATAAACGAAAGATATACGCCGTGATACCGGGTATGAGTTCCTAAAGGGCAGAGGGACGGTATCCGGAACCTCGAGGGCAGTCGATCGGCCTTGTTGCCCGGAACCCCAACAGAAAGCCACCCTGTAACGGTATGCATTTCTAACCAGCCAAGAACGAATCCGTAAAACCAAAGGGTGGGTGGACGTAAAAGAACGAACGAACCGCCTCCAAAGCAGCCCGGGAATCACTAAAAACAATAAAATCGGAAGAATTGAGGGATAAAATCAAATTAAAAGCCAAAAGAATGGCCGTCAACTCTGCGGTAAAAACGGATGATACAATAGAGAGACCGGCCGAAGGCAGTCCGTAGAGGACACCGCGGCTTTCCCAAATCGAGGTCCGACTTCGGTACGCATGAGAACACATATGTTAAAGAAACCGGCACTTTAATAGACGGGTCAGTATACCCTTTTTCGAAACTCCAGAAAGCAGTACAGACCTCAGGAGGGCGAACGCTCTAACTCGGAGACGGCAGGAATATCCAGGGAGGTGAGATCGGTCCCCAACCCGGAGCCCCAAAGGCCGGGGCCGCCGATCAAAAGATGCAGAAGAGGACGGGGCAAAAAGGCACTCATGGACAGGGAGGAAGGGTACTGCTGCACACGAAACGGATCGTAGGCACACCTGCAGCCGGTGATATCGCAAGGAAAGCACACCACCCGCTACAATAAAGCTAGGGATAGTCGAGAAGCGAAAGGCTCCACTACTAAGACGGGCCCTAAGCAAACGAACATAGTTAAGCAACTTAAAGGCCGAAGGAGACGCTCAAGAGTACACCTGGCAACCGTAGTCCAGCCGGGATTGAACCAGCGCCGAATAAAGCGGCCACAAGGTGCGCCTATCACTACGGCAAGTTGTGTGGGATAAAACCCGAAGTAAATCCATAGCCTTCGAACAGGAAGGCCTCAAGCGACGCAAATGGGGCATCCAAGTGAGCGTGCTATCAAGCGTTAAACGCAAGAACTTAAAAACGGATACGTACCCAATCACCATGCCATCCAAAAAGAGGGGAGGGGGACCAAGGACTCCACGACCCCGATAAAAATGCATGGCCTTCCCTTTGGTCACGGAAAATAGGAAACTCTTTGAAACAGCACGACCCGACACGGCATCACTTGCCAGCTCTAATCGACGGGCAGCAGAAGGCAAGCGGGTAGATGAACAAATCAACGCCAAGTTATCCACGAAGAGAGAAGCCGAAACCCCCTCCGGAAGAGTGGACACCACACTATTAATAACAACGGCGAAACATGTGACACTTAAAACACACCCATGGGGAACACCGCCACCACCTGATGGCTAGAGGAAAAAGCCGGTAAAACAGTCGTCCAAACGGATGAGGTGGTCAAGAGTATACTATGACCGCTGCAAAAACCGCACTGAAATGGAGAGAGGAGTGATTTGGACTCCAAACACCAAGTAAGGCCAACTTGAACCATCCTCTTGAATAACTTACTGAGGCAATCGGGCGATAGTGACTGGGGTCCAAACCGTCCTTACCGGGCTTGAGAAAGGGTAAAACAACCCCCACACGCCAGGAGGGCGGATAAATCCCTTTGACCCAAAGCAAGTTGTAAAGGTCAACCAAAAATAACTCGCGAGTGGGGATGAAGACGACGGAGAAACTCGGAGGGGATGCAATCGTCACCGGGAGAGGTGGAGCCACTGAGACAAAGCATCCCGCAGCTCAGACGGAAAAGAGATCTTATTGACCCGCTTCCCAACTCGAGGCAACGACGTGGACGAAGAGATGGAAGATACGTACCGGCGCCATGACTTCGGCGGGCACGACGGAGGGTCCTCTGACGGATGTCACGATCCCGGTTCCAATTAACCCTATTAGAGACGGTCGGGTTCTGTCTATAACGGGAATGAGCCAACTGATTGGCAGAAATAGCCCACGTGCAATCCCTCGACCACCAGGGGACGGTAGAATGCTCCGCGGAACAAAGCACTCAGCAGCCTCGAAAATATGAGACCGCTGAATCAACGGTATCGAAGCAACCCAGGGCGGAATCTGTAAAGGAAGCCTCCCGGAACCCAACCCAATTTGCTCGCCGCAGATCCGAACGAGGAGGGAGGGAAAGGCATGGGCCAGGAAGGTCGGCCGACAGGACGATCAAGAAGTGATCACTCCCGGAAAGGTAGTCACGAATCGACCTCCGGAAATCGAGGAAGCAGTCGGGCGAACATAAGTACAAGTCTACAGCACTAAAAAATAATCCCCCTCCCTCTCTGGGATCTTTTCTTCAGGGGTTGTTCCCAGAGAGGCTCTGGCCTTCTCGTGGCGAGGGGGGTCAGCCCTAGGCCCTTTGGGGTTCCATGGTGCTGCCAACAAGACTTTTAACATGCTCCTCTTTCTTTCCTCCCCTATTACGTTCTTCCACTGCCCTTTATTTTCCCCTCTTCCTTCACCTATCTAGTGGCCCTTAAAGATACCCGATCTCTGCTCGTCTTATGGATTGATTCCGAATTGTTATTTCATGAAAGTGGAAGAGGCTGGGCATCTCCAGCGCCTTTTTCTACCGAATGCCTAAGGAGAAACCCATCGTTGGCCCCTTTTCTCCCTGCGTAGGAGAACTCGGGCAGCCTCTTAGGTTTCTAAAGATGGCGTGGTGGATCCGTATCCATTCTCCAAGAGGACATACCGGACGTAACTGATTGTAGAGTTGCAGTAGTGCCGGGCACTTGTAGGCCTCCATGGTGGGGAGTCCCGAGGGAGAAGGCGAAGTATTTTTCTTTTTGCAATGGCTAGCCATAAACCAAAAACCTTCCCTTCTCGCAACGGTTCTCGCCCCAAACGTTGCAAGGGTTCTCGTGCCAAACGTTCTTTAGCTCCCCTTTCAGCCTTCCCTTGCTTGTTGGGCCCCTATTCCAAATAAGTAGACCCAGATCTAGATTATCCTCGCTTTCTTGTCATGAATTCATCATCTGACATCCCACTTGCAAAAGTCGATGTGTTTGACGTCAATGAATCTTATGAGTCCCGCTGCGGTGAACCCCGCCGGACGTGGTCAAAAGGTAGTGGTGATGTAGTCGAGGTGTCGTCCCACTCTCAACACAATCTTATGCGAAATCTATCTTCGATAGCTGCAATTCCAATAACTGTCTCGCCCCATCCGCGTCTGAATTTTGTTAAAGGTGTCGTCCGTTCAAACGAACTAAAGGACTACGACCCCACCCGCCTTCAGAGCAAGCTTAGTACCCAACGTGTCACATACGTACACAGGGTAACTAAAACATTAGGCTGCACTAGAGTCCCATCCGCCACACTGATTTTAGTATTCGAACGGCAAGAACTGCCGCAGTATATTAAAGCTGGGTACCTTCGTGTCCCGGTAAGTCCCTACATAGAACTACCCAGACGCTGCTTCAATTGCAATCAATTTGGACATGGCCGTGCCTGTCGGCACCCTCGCTCCTGCGTGAATTGTTGTTCTAACTACCATGGCCCCGAATGCACCAAAACACCCTGCTGTGTCAACTGCGGAGATACCCACAGTGCTGCGTCAAAACTCTGCTCTATATTTTTATATGAAAAGGAGGTGCTCGCTTTGCGCGACCCCCTACGTCAGCGTGCTCGAGCACAAAGCTCACCCCTCGGCCGTCTCTTCTCGGATGTTTTACGTGACGCTGGACGAAACCGCCCATCACGATCGAGTTCCGACCAGCCTGAAACACTTCATCCTACGTCTACTCGCAGCGTCGGAAACATTCAGAATATGCATTCGAAGCATCGCTCTCACAGCGAGATAACTAATGTAGCCCCCCTCTTCCCAGGAGCTCTAGCTAGAAGAGACGCTCAGGGTGAGACACTTGAAGACATCAGACGCTATGTGAAAGAATCCTCAACATCGACCAGTGAAGGTTAATCCACCCGGCCCCGAGACCCTAACCCCAGTGGTAAGGGGGAGGATTCTTCACCTGGGCCATCGACCACCAATAAGCGGGCAGCCTCTGGAGCTGACTCGGCGAGCCCCAGGAATCTTCAATGGACTTCTCCCCTATGGCTGAACATTCTATGCCCTTAAGTCCGTCCCACCCTTCACAGGACTTAGGCCCCATCCTGATCCAAACGATAGCAGATATATACCCAGCTCCACACACCTCGCTCAGATCACTTGTTCGTTCTGCTCTTCCTTCAACCCATGATCCGATGGAAGCAATTGATACTCCAACATCACCAATTGCGGCGGTTGTACCAACTCCTCAAGCACCGAAAATACCCTCGACCCAGGAATCCGGATCTACCGGCCGAAAATTTCTTCTCGATCTTCCTTTTCCGTCAGGTTGTGAGCCCGAATTACAATCAAGGGCCTCGTCTGGTTGTCCAAAACCCACGAAAAAAGCCCCAGTTACGGCTCCATCTAGGATCTCATTCCCTGCAAAAGCAGGCCCCCCAAAATCAGCTCTCCGTCCCCCAAGATCTTTGGGACGAACCTCAAATGCAATATCGACCACAAAAGATAAAAAGATATCCACAGTGGTATCTAATCGTCCCACATAATATCTTCCATTTTACAATGGGTCAAGGCGTTCTTCCAAAATGAGAAGAACTCAAAATTCTTTTGACGACTATCCACCCCGCTCTTATTTGTCTTCAGGAGAATAAACTGGGTATACGGCCCTTTCCGCCGGTACCCGGCTTTTTCACTTTCAACTCTATTGCTCCTGCTGGAATCTCCTCTCATGGGATGGTGTCAATCATGGTATCTTCATCCCACCATGTTTCTCCCATCCTCCTACATACTACACTCCAAGTTGTTGCCGTGAGGGTTTTTCTTACTAAGTTTTTTACCGTTTGCTCTATTTACCTAGCCCCTTGTTTATCATTGTCAAGACCCGACCTTTTAGAACTTATAGACCAGTTGCTCTCCCCATTCTTATTACTAGATTTTAACACCCGTCACCCATACTGGGGTAACATCACTCGAAATGCCAAAGGCAGTGTTTTAGAGTCTCTTTTATTATCTGACTTTCTTTGTGTTTTAAATACTGGCGATTTTACCTCTTATCATGTCCAGACGGACTATTTTAGCTGTGTTGACCTGTCTGTTTGTTCCCCATGGTGCTTCACAGAATTTCGATGGTCAATTCTTTACGATCTCCATGGGAGTGACTACTTCCCTATTGTCTTGTTTGCCCTTCAAGTTAGCACTCATGCATCCATGCCCCTTAAGTGGGACTCAGGTCATGCAGATTGGGAAGGTTTCCAAGAGGCGTCCTTCACAAGTGCATCCTTGGGGACCTTCAATGGAGTGCACGCGGCAGTAGAATACTTTACATCGACTATCTACAATACAGGAACACAGAACATCCCACGGAGGCGACCCGCCACGGGCCGCTCAACCGTGCCCTGGTTGACCTCGGCGTGTGAATAGCTATCAAAAACTACAAGTTAGTCCATGCCCGATTCCGAAAGAATCAACTTTGTGCAACAAGGTCGACCGAACCCGAGCTCACGCGCTTCGCCAAAGAACCCCTCGTCAGGCTCGCCGAAATTCATGGCGCCGTACCCTTTCATCAATTTCCTCCATGACACCTCCTGCTAAGATCTGGAAGGGGATCAATAAAATCAGGGGCCGTTATGCTAATCGTCATACCCGCACACTCAACTTACACGGCCCCTTGGAGAATGACGGCCTGGCGGTCAGCAATGCTTTTGCTGACCATTTCCGCGCCGTCAGCAGTGACAGCCGTTACGATAAGGCTTTTCAATCCTACAAATCAAAGGAAGAGTCTCATTCTCTCAACTTCACTACAAAATCTAACCTTCCGTATAACGCTCTATTCAACATCCATTAGCTATATAGCGCTTTGTCCCTTTGCAGATCTACTTCCCCTGTCCTTGATGAGATCCATTTCGATATGATTCGGCACCTACATCCACACACTACTCTCTTCTTACTTGATTTGTACAACCTTATATGGGTGAAGGATTTTTACCCGTCATCATGGCGCATTGGGATCATCCTTCCCTTTGTCAAACCGGGCAGAGACGGGTTGGATGCAGATCACTACTGGCCTATAGATCTCACCAGCTGTTTGAGTAAGTTGCTGGAAAAAATGATTATTGGAGCGCCTAAACTGGTTCCTAGAAACCAATCACCTTCTCTCTCTCCATTTTAATGTGGATTCCGCAAAGGTCATAGTACCCTTGACCTACTAGTACGTTTCGAGGGATCGGCCCGGAAAGCTTTCTCATTAAAGCACCGAGTCCTGGCCATATTTTTCGATATTGAGAAAACCTACGACACAACATGGAGATACGGCATCTTGAAGCAGCTATACGTCTGGGGGATGAGAGGCCTTTTACCATCACTTATTCAAAGTTTTTTAGCATCTCGATCCTTCAAGGTACGTGTTGGAGACGCATACTCTGACCTGCAAACCAAGAGGAGGGAGTTCCTCAGGGCAGTATTTTAAGTGTCTTATGTTTTATAATTGCCATCAATGATATTATTTTGTCTCTCCCAGAGGGTGTATCGGCAACTCTGTTTGTCGATGATTTAGCACTATACTGTTCCTCACCTCTCCTTCCATCAGCATCGCGTCGGCTACAACTGGCGGTCGATGCTGTATCCAAAAGAGCACAACTTAAGGAATTCCGCTTTTCCACGAACAAAACCAAAACAATGTATTTCCACCGAGGCAGAGGGGTTCTTGTTCCGCCATCTATGTCCCTACAAGGCGAAGATATAAAGTTTGTCTCTGAGTTTCGGTTCCTTGGCGTTACTCTCGATCCAGAGTTATCCTGGTTACCACACCTACGCCGACTTCGGACAGGCTGTCTGCGGGCTCTAGACATTTTGAAAGTCCTCTCACACACTTCGTGGGGCAGTGACCGACAAACATTGTGGACATTATACACAGCCCTCGTCCAATCTAAATTGGATTATGGCTGTCAAATTTACTCATCGGCTTCCCCTTCAGCCCTTAAAATGCTGAACCCCATTTGAAACCTCGGAGTTCGCCTTTCTAGTGGAGCTTTCCGTACTTCTCCTGTCAACAGCCTTTACTGCGAGAGTGGGGTACTTCCTTTGCCCTACCATAGACTTCAATCTGCATGCCATACCTCTGCCGAGTACAGCAAGCCCCTGTATCAGAGGTCTACAGATGCCTGTATGCTGCCGAATCAACGGCGGCATATGATAAGTCGCCATCTTTACCCCGCCCTTTGAACCTTCGCATAGGAGGTCATCTCTCTAACCTGGGTGCTCCAAGGGTCCTTACCCTTCCATCCTTACTGACCCCTAGTTGGCGTGCTCCTCTCCCCACAGTATGTACCAACATGTGGAGCCTGGAGAAGTCCTCCATGGACCCTCGCATCATTAAGAGTCTCTTCTTAGAGCATTCGATCTCGCACAAACGATGCTGCCCACTATACACGGATGGCTCTAAGTCGGACGGTGGCGTGGGCGCCGCAGCCATCTACCCAGGAGGAGAATTCCTAACTCTATCTTTGCCGCCAGCAGCATCCATTTTTACCGCTGAATTTTCAGCAATCCTTTTAGCCTTTAGACTCATCCAAATTTTACCTTTTAGTGATTTTGTCATTTTTTCCGACTCAAGGAGTGTTCTACAGTCAATTAGATATTTTAATGCGTCCCATCCCCTAGTCACAGAAATTTGCAACTGGCTAATCCAAAATGCGTCCCGATATAGAATTATTTTTTTGCTGGGTCCGTGGGCATGTGTGGGTCCTGGACAACGAGAAGGCTGATTGGCTAGCTCGCTCAGCACATTATGTGTCCCCTGAGAACTCGGCTCTGCCTTTTAGGGACTACTTTCCTTCAATAAGAAAATATAATTTCAACTGTGGCAGAATGAATGGGATGACTGTTCAACATCCAAACTATATAAAATTAAAAATTCTATTCGCTCTTGGCCCTCGAGTCGTCATAGAATGTGGTCATTGGAGGTGGCCCTTTGCTGAGTTCGCATTGGCCACACGAGGCTTACTCACGGCCATCTTGTTTCGGGTGATGCCCATATCAGCCCTTGCTGTCGTTTTTGCCTTGGGGACCAATCGGTTGCCCACCTTTTATTGGATTGTAGCCATTTTGCCATTCTCCGGTTGTCCTGTTTCCCGACCCTTTTAACTATTCCTCAACACACCCGTCTTCGATTCATATTGGCGGAGGAATCTTTTAACCCGTCGTTTTTTAAATTTTTGTCACAAAGTGGTCTCCTCCACCTTTTATAGATGATTTATCTCGTTTCACCCTAGCTGCCATATAGAATCTACTTGGATTGGGCAGCAGCCCACTGGTAACTCTCCTTAAACCTTAAACCTTGTTTAATTTTTTTTCACAAAGTAGTCTTCTCTACCTTTTATAAATGATTTGCCTCGTTTTATCCTAGCTGCGATATAGAATCCACTTGGATTGGGCAGCAACCCACTAGTTCTTTACCTTAAACCTTATAAATCACATCCGGTCTCCGAACCAGGCTCGTCTCATTATCTCTCGTACCGAAAGGTGTATTGCAACAGTTCGGCCGTGAAAACAGAGAGAGCCCATGGCAGAGCTGCGCTGACTTCAAACAGAGGGGATACGACGTGGAAAACTACCCCTCGTGGGACTATAAGCCATCCGTATACACTGACACGGTTTCAGTGTGACACGAAGTGTGCTCCAAATAGGCCCAACGAAATACTCCCGGCGCTGTAGCAGCTTAGGAAACAGAGATGTGATGACAAATATACAAAGGTGGTACCCTCCAGGGTGGCGTCCTGGGCAGAGAAACTAGCGATACCAGCCCGAGAGCTATACCTAGCTTTCGAAGGAGTTTCTTATACTTAAACCCAAAAGAATTATGATATGATTGGAGTCTCTCGCCGTCATAAGCACCGTCGAGATTAGCTGCGGATGCAGAGAGCTGTTGGCGATGGAAGGCGACGCCGGGCTCGCAGGTACAGGCGAATAATGTACTGTGCACGGCGCAGAGCGAGTGGCATATCCCTAGCATCGACAAGTAGGCTCTCAATGGGGACAATGCCGATGTGGTGAATCGAGTACACCTGGGAGGGCAACTGGTCTATAATTTCTAAAAGGTCGGGTCTTGACAATGATAAACAAGGGGGTAGGTAAATAGAGCAGACGGTAAAAAGCTTAGTAAGAAAAACTATCACAGAAACAGCTTGAAGAGTAGTATGTAGGGGGATGGGAGATACATGGTGGGATGAAAATACCAGGATTGACCTCCCCCCCCTTCCATGAGAATAGCTCTTAACTGGAGTAATAGAGTTGAAAGTGAGAAACCGGGTACGGGCGGAAAGAGCCGTGTACCCAGTTTATTCTCCTGAAGACAAATAAGAGCGGGGTGGAGAGTTGTCAAAAGAATTTTGAGTTCTTCCGACTTTGTAAAATGGAAGATATTATGTGGGACAGTTAGATATCACTGTAGATATCTTTTTCTCTTTTGTGGCCGATATTGTGTTTAAGGTTCGTCCCAAAGAGCTTTGGGGACGGAGAGCAGATTTTGAGGAGCCTGCTTTTGCATTGGGAGAGATCCTAGAGGGAGCAGTAACTGGGGCTATTTTCGATGGTTTTGGAGAACCGACCGAGGCCCTTGATTATTGTGAATAGGTTTCTATATATCTATCATATTCGATTTTAGAGTGCGCGGGGTTTTTTTTAATACTTTTCAGTAGGCCGGGTGAGATAACGAGGTCAGATTCTCGTAAAAGACGGCTAATCCAATAGAACTACTTTTATTCCTTATTAGCTGAGTTATTTAAGTCTCACTTAGTTACAGGGCAACTACACGGCTATGATGAGTTCAAAGGTTGAAAGCAAAGGAGTCGACAAAAATAGACATTAATAATTATAAATAATTTAGGTTGAAATAGTACAAAATAGGAATACATATACAATAAGACAAATCGTTAAAATGGTCAACGGGCAAGTAATGAAATTAGGTATTTAAATGAATTAAAATGGGTCGGCAGGACGGGATTAAAATTGAGCTTTACTCGGTGACTTAGTAAACGCACAATGATAATGGGGGAACGGCTTTTAAGAGTGGAGGCTGTGGATTCTTCCTATAGAATTCCTTCGAAGAAAACGGAGAGTAAGTTTCTTCTGAGACGTCAAAACGGATTGATTTGACGACTGTGCGTAATTAAGGGGTCTTACGCGAAGATCAATCTTCAATGAAGCCTTTGGGACAAGACTTGAGTTCTTCTTTGGAGATGGAGTCGGACGGGTGTTCTTAACGGTGAGAGGATTCTTGACTAATCCAGGAAGAGGATACTTGACTTATCCAGGGTGAATATTTGACTTATCCCGCAAATTCCTTGCCTTCGGCGTACGATGACCCCAATCGAGGAAGAGTAGAATCATCTTTTCGACGTGAGCTTTTCTCGCACAATCTCTTCAGTTCCTGGCGAAACGGGTAAATATGCACGCCTGGAGTGAGGTAGCTCACCCCATACAAAGGGGGAGGGGGACTGTAGATAGAGGGGAGTAGGAAAAGGGGCAAAGAAAAAATAATAGCGTAGGTGAGTTGCGAACAGCTTCCCGCGTCGCTGGACCACTGTTAGCCAGCGGCGAATCCACTCCGCCATCCTGAGTCTCAAAAAAGACTCTTCAAACGAAGCTTTTAAGCCGCTCGCCTGCACTTATCGTACGCTATAGGATTATCATCCATCGTTTGAGTAATGCGAACGAGGCCACAGCTGGCGTTTGCCCCAGGCTATCCTTGCATGGCTGGAAAGGGGAAAGGTTGCGAGGTAGTCTCCCCTTAGGTAAATGCCCGGGATGATAAGGGCTGCATTCCTCACACGCACCTGTCGTTTCTCACGCTTTTAAACTTGGAAAAATGCTTTTAAGCGGCAATGAGGTCCATCACGTGGAGGCAATGCTTAAAAACAAAACGTTATTTTGACCATCACGTGCTTGTTTCCTCACATGCCTCCTTTTTTGAAAGTTGGACCTTTTCTCAGTTAAAAGAAGGAAATAAGGGGAGAAAAGGAACAACCTAATACTCTTTTAAGGGGGGGGGGCTGACGCGACTCAGTTCCGATTCGTTTTCTACCGAAACATAAAGAAATTATATACAATATACATACGTTGTTACCAAGATATAAAAAAAAGAAAAATGACCAGCTTATTCTAAAATTGTCATGTGACCACACAGAATA
Source organism: Ceratothoa steindachneri (assembly GCA_963969495.1). NCBI lineage: Eukaryota > Metazoa > Arthropoda > Malacostraca > Isopoda > Cymothoidae > Ceratothoa > Ceratothoa steindachneri. Next base: position 48,742,374 of record OZ018324.1, on the reverse strand, counting down.
CTAACATAATACCAAGAAAATGGATACTTAATCAAAGACATAGGTATACAAAAATTTTTTCTAAAATCACACGACATAAAGTTTCCACTTTGGGAGTCCAAACCCAAAAAATGAAAACGGGGACATTCCCAATTCATATCGCGAGGACAGTTATTCTCTCTTCATAAATACATATATACTACAAAAAATAGAAGTACACAAAAATAATCAATTATCCTAATAAAATTTAAAAGTCTTTAGATTATTACGGATATAAATATATACAACTACCAACAACATTGTTTAGGGCCATTCTCCACGGAACTAATCCGGATTAGCGGGTAACGCATTTCTGCTGAGGAAGTCGGCTATCTGATTGTCTGTCCCTTTAATGTAATTGATTTTAAACTGGTACTCCTGGAGGAGGAGACTCCAACGCATTAATCTGCCGTTCGTGTGTTTCACGTTCCTGAGATACGCAAGGGGGCAGTGATCAGTTTCCACACGAAACTCTTTCCCTACTAAGTACATTTTAAATTTCTGAATTGCCCAGATTATTCCTAATGCCTCTCTTTCAATTACTAAATAGTTCTTTTCGCGGGGTAATAATTTGAGACTAGCGTAGGCCACAGGATGACTTTCGCCTCCGTCCTCATATTGAAGTAGCACACAACCTAGGCCTTCGTTGCTGGCGTTAGTTCGAACCCCGAACGACTTTTCAGGATTGGGCAACTTCAAAATGGGGGCAGAAACTATTATAATTTTCAGGGAGTTAAAATTAGCGGTGGCCTTCGGGTCCAGGTTATTGAGTCGGAGGAGTTCTTTTTCAAAAGGTCGCAGAGGGGGGCGGCCAGGCACGCAAAATTTGGGACAAAGTGTCCGTAGAATGAAGCGTATCCCATGAATGATCGGAGCTGCTGCTTATTGCCGAGAAGAGGCATATCGACGATCCCCTGAATCTTTTCCTCTTGGGCACTAAGTTGGTTTTTCCGAATATTAAAACCTAAATATTTAATGGTTTCAAAGGCGAAGTGGCACTTACCGGGGCTAATAGTAAGACAATTTTCTCGTAACCGGGTTAGTAAGCCTCGAAGGGATACTAAATGTTGGTCCCAGTCGCGAGTACAATATAATTATTGTCAAAATAAAAAGAGGTATTTGGCAAACCTATAAGAACCATCGGGTTTCTTAACCCTGACTATCGGCGAGCAATAATTAGAAGTAGAAGGCTCAATTATGTTTAATTGGAGCAAATTCTCCACCTATAAATTAAAGGCTTGCCTCAAGTGAATGGGTAAGAGATATGGTTTAGATCGAACCGGTTCCTGTGTCGTGAGCTTGATGTGCTCAAACTGAGTGGCGCATCCAGGGTTTTCAGAAATGATGTCACTAAACTGACTAAGGAGGAGCTGGAGCTGATTTTGTTCTTGTGGTGTCAGCCGCTCGTCGATTTTCAGACCATTAATTGATAAGTCATTCTCGCCTGGCAGGGAAGGTAAAGGATAGTCTTCGTCCTGTTCAACACATACATTCTGCACAATATTAAGGGATTCGGCGGGATAATCTGATTCCATGGCGGATCTTTCATCGAGGGCCACAATATTATTAGCGTGGGCACGGCGGTAATACCTCTTCAACATATTGATGTGGAATAATTTTTCTCCGGAAGGTGTTCGGATTAGATAGTCCACAGGTCCTCGTGCCTCCAAAACAGGAAAGGGTCCCTTCCATTGGCTTACCCCTCCAGGGGGTACCGCCTTGCCATGGAGGAGGGGCTTGCGAGCTTTGATCCCAGGAGCCGTACCAGGCTAAGACTAAGTTCTTACAAACGTCCAACCATACTGGATAGGTCCTGGGTGAGGAGCCAGACCAAGCGTACCCCACACCTTGTGGGGCAATTGTGTTCCTGAACTCCAGTACACTTTTGACCCACCTGGTTCCATCTATAGAGTACCTCTGTACGGGTCGACGGAAGCGCCCACTGGGGGGCATCGTCTGAAGGACCATGCCATAGAGGAGGTTTGGTTGCCTGGGTTGCCATTTTGTCTCTGGGAGGTCTTCGCATCGCACCCCAGATAATCTCCGTTATGCGGCTCAGCTGTTTTTTAAACGACAGTGGGAGTCGGGAGGGGGGGTACCCCGTCTGGGCTGTAAGGGCGCTCTTTGGAATTACGATGACGATTTGGTTCATGCGCTTGGCTCCAGAGGCAGCCCCAAAATAAAAAAAATAACATATGGGTAAACTTAACAAAAATAACTCCCAGAGACCGCAGATTTCTGATCATCGTGCCTTGGACCCTGATATTAGAAGATTTGACCCTTTTGAGTCAGAAGTTGACCCTGATCTCGATTATGACCGATTTTTAGTTATAAAAAATGTGGTGAACCTGCTCAAATGTGGCCACGTAATGATGGCGCATTGATAGTCGAGGTAAAATCAATCGAACAGCATCAGCGGATTAAGAACCTACAGTCTTTATCTCTGTAGACATATCCTCTGCTTCGCACCCGACATGAAGGTTTCAAGTAACCACCGCATTTCCCGGTTTGTGAATGGGGCTAGATTACCTAACGCCACAATAATCCTGGCCTTCAACAAATTGGAAACACCCAAGTACATTAAGGCTGGCTACCTTAATATCCCAGTCAAGCCTTACATTAAAAACCCACGGCGGTGCTTCCATTGCCAACGCTTCGGCCATGTAAGCAATTTTTGCAAAAGGCAAGGTTTTGTGTTAATTGTGGAGCAGATTTTCATGGGACACCCTTTTCTCAACAGCCATGCTGCCCCAACTGTGGTGAAGAACACCCTGCAACACCACAGCAATGTACATTCTTTCTCTATGAGAGAGAAGTCATTGCAATTAGAAACAAAAACAGGGTCAGTTTTAAAGAGACCAGAAGAAGAGCAAGGGAGACGTACGTCCAACCTGGTGTGAACTTTTCTGATGCTCTACGTTCTACCAGGCCAAGGAAAGAGAGAAGCCAGAGATATCCTACTGGCTCTTCTCTGCCTGACCAGGTAAAAAGTCCTCCCCGTCGTAAACGTGCATCTCGTGATGAACACACTTTGTCAGCATCTAACAATGTTTCTGAGGTTGTCAACAAGAAGAGGAACCTTCCATCCTCTCATGGTTCCTCAAGGGTAGCTAAACACCTTGCCACCGCCCCAGAGCATGTGGATGTTAATCATGTTGGTCCTCAAGTAGTATCCATCCTACCTCTGGATATCCACCCTGCTCCTAAAGGACCAAGATCTCATTCAGCTCTGACCCCCCTTGTTGATACTGCTTTGGAACTCCTTCGACCCCTAAAAGAGAAGGAATCAACCCTTGCTTCTTCCCAGGAGCCAGCTGTTGGGAGGCTTCCCCCTCATCTCAGGAGGAACCCCAAAACCTGAGTCCACATCCTTCTCTGCCAGCCTCGGATCCACAACCTTCGCCGATACCCTTGCTACCACCATCGCATCTACCATACTAACTAATAATACCACCAACTGTGTCAACGCCATCTATTCCATCGACACCGGAACTGACTCCTGGAGTTGTTTCCATCTCTCCTTCTCCAGTGAAGACAGTTCTCTCGTACAGCCACATATCAAAATCTGATACACCGCCTCTTAAAGAGAAACCAAAACTCAAACTTCCAACGCCTCCTTTGTCATACTCCAAACCTAAGGTTAGTATGACACGAACTACTTCTGCTGGTAGTTCCAACCCCAAATCTCCTACCCCTAACGGTAGGAAGAAATCTAGCGTTACACTTAAACGCTAACAATGTCTCCAATTATTCTTTGGAACCTCCAAGGTCCCTTTCCCAAATGGGAAGAACTCAAGCCCCTGCTTAAAGATTACAATCCTGATCGTATTGCTTTACAGGAAACTTGTTTAGGTACTCTTAGAGTACCCAACATTTCGGGTTTTGTGGGATATTATAAGAACACCGGAGAACCAATTCATAGTTCTGCTGTTTTAGTTAACAACAGGGTTCCCCACAACCAACTGTCTCTTAATACAGACCTGCAGGCAGTTGCTGTCCGCCTGTTTTCCAGTCGCCATTATTCAGTCTGTTCTTTGTATCTTCCTCCTGGCGATGAAAGTGATACAGCTTCTTTAGCTACAAAGTTAGTTAATTTAATTGCCCAACTCCCCCCTCCCTTTTTATTGATCGGCGATTTTAATGCTCGATACTCCCTTTGGAGGGACCATGATAAAGACCCTAGAGGAAATATGATTGAGAGATTTCTGGGTAGTAATGATGTCTGCTTTCTTAACAATAGCAGCCACACATCATTCCACATCCAGACAAACAGCTTTACCTGTGTTGACTTGTCTCTCTGTTCACCAAGCTGTAGAGCTGATTTTGACTGGGCAGTGGATCTTGACTTGCGAGACATCGATCACTTCCCTATTGTAATAACACCATTTACAGGTAGAACTCCTCTACCACGAAGCAAAAGATGGAATACGAAAAAAGAAAACTGGCCTAAGTTCAGGCACCTCTCGAACCATGATGGATCCTACCCTCATGGAGATGTTGACGTGGCTATTGACAATTTTCTAACCCACATCAACCATGCAACTAACTCCTCAATCCCACTTTCCGGCTCAATTGCTCGTGAGCCACAAGTACCCTGGTGGTCTGCTGAATGCTCGAGAGCTGTCACTGAATGTAAACAGACTTGCCGACGTTACCACCGATGCCCCACGATGGTAAATAAAATTGCTCGTAACCGAGCAAGGGCAGCACGGCGACGCACCCCTCGACGAGCTCGAAAGACCTCGTTGAATGGTTACATCGCGTCAATAAGCTGGCAAACCCCTCTAGACAAAATCTGGAAGAGGGTGAAAAAGCTATTAGGGAAATCAAATGGCTTTGCAGCTCCCAACATTGTTCCATCCGGAGAACTGTTGGGAGACTTGCCCCATATTTCCAATGTCTTGGCCAGATCGTGTGCTAATATTTCAAGCCCAGATAACTATTCCATCTAATTCCAGTGCTTTAGACTACAACGAGAGCAGCAGTGTATCAACCTTATGGAGCCTAACAAGGATAATGAGCCTTACAATCGGCTCTTTTCTCTTCATGAGCTCCATAATGCACTGAAGCACCGTGGATCAACTGCACCAAGATCGGATGGCATTTCCTATGATATGATTAGGAATGTGCATCTGTCCCTCCTCTCACATTTGCTGGACATCTATAATTTTTTTCTGGATTAGGGGCTGCTTCCCTTCTATGTGGAGGGAGGCTGTGGTCTTACCATTCCGAAAACCAGGAAAGGATGGGACAGAACCCACCCATTACCGCCCCATTGCCCTTACTAGTTGTCCATGTAAATTATTTGATAGGATGATCAATACAAGACTCTTATGGTTTTTGGAGACAAACTACCTCATATCTCCCTCTCAATCAAGGTTCAGAAAAAAACAGAGTACCATCGACCTGCTTGTTAGAATGGAATCTTATATAAGAGATGCTTTTTCGAAGAGACAGCATTCAGTTGATGTCTCCTTTGATATTGAAAAAGCATATGATACCACCTGTAGGCATGGTATCCTTAAGCAATTCCATGATTGAGGCCTGCGGAGTTTTCTCCCCAGGTTTGTCGAGTAATTCCTCATGCGGCGCACACTACGTGTAAAAGGGGGAAATGCCATATCAGAGCCCGTAGAGCAAGTTGAGGGTGTGCCACAGGAAAGTGTCCTCAGTGTCACTTGCTTCTCTGTGGCCATCAACAGCATTATCACAAATGTCCCAGCTGAGATTTCCTCGACTCTATATGTGGATGATTTAGCACTTATTTGTTTATCGCCTAGACTTCCATTTGTCATTCGTAAGCTACAACAAGCTATAAATACTGTAGCTGATAATGCTTCTTCCAAGGGCTTCCGCTTTTTCGCAGTAAAGATCAAGGCTGTCCATTTTTACAATCATAGATTGGTGATATGGGACCCCCCCTCCCATCTGTCACTCTATGGTATTCCTGTCAACTTTGAGTCCCATTTCAGATTTCTAGGGGGTGATATTTCATTCAAGGCTTTCTTGGAGGGCTCACTTGGACGCCTTGAAAAAGGCTTGCCTGAAGAGAATGGACATAATGAAATTACTGTCACACACCTCTTGGGGAAGTGATCGACGTACTCTGTGGCTTTTATATTCAGCATTGTTCTAGTCAAAGCTGGAATATGGGTCACTGGTGTACTCTTCTGCCTCGCTGTCCACTCTTGAAAAATTGAATACTGTGCGTAACCAGGGTGTGCGCCTGGCTTGTGGAGCCTTCAAGTCCTCCCCTGTGTGGAGTCTCTATGCAGAGAATGGGATTCTTCCTCTTCCCCTTCACAGACTCAAGTCTAACCTTAAATATCTTTTTAGACTTGAACATTTCCATGGTTACCAGTATATGAGTATACGTTCAATTTGCGAACAGTGGCCTCATATGATAAATTTCCATCTCTGGCTCGCCCCTTTGCTCTGCGCATGGCCGAGCACACAGGACGTCTAAGGAAGATCTCTATTATTCCATTTTCAATACCAAAGATTATCCCATGGGCCATACCACCTATAGTTGTATGCAAGAGGCTTACTGGCAGGCCCAAGAATCAGTCCTTGCCTGTAACCTTGAGAACCATGTTTGATCACCACTTCTCTCACCATCGACCTAACAACTTTGTGTTCACCGATGGGTCCAAGTCATCGGACGAAGTTGGAGCTGCTGCTGTTCTCCCATCTCAGACAGCATTGGTTCGCCTACCAAGGGCATCTTCTGTTTTCACAGCAGAACTTGTTGCCATTCTTGCTGCACTCTTTGTTATTGCTCCAATGCCATCTGGTTGTTTTACAATTTTCTCTGACTCCCTCAGTTCTCTAGTTCTCTGGAGACACTGGGTGATTTTGGTTCTAGTCATGCACTGGTTTCCAAGATCCAGCGGTGGATTTTTTATCTTTCTTCCTTCCACAAGATTTCTTTTTGCTGGGTGCCTAGCCATGTGGGCATCCCAAAATTTAATATATTCCATGATTTTCTATTTCCTGTTATTGTATCTATTGTTGATCCATCTATAGTCTATGCCTTTTTTTATCCTTTGTTGAATTATTAACAGTTTATTTTTTACATTTCTCTTTTTATGTTAATAGAACGTTTAAGTTTTCAGAAGAATCTAAATCTCTTAGACAAAATTAATATATAGTGTCATGACTTTATATTTACTATTCTTGTATCTATTATTGACCCGCCTATAATCCGTTTTTATCCTTTGTTAAATTTCTACTAATTTACCTTTTACATGTTTCCTTTTATATGAATAGAATGTTTAAATTTTCATAAGAATTTAAATCTTTTATAGAAAATTTAATATAGTACCATGATTTTATACTTTCTGTTCTAGTATCCATTGTTGATCCATTTATAGTTTGTTTTTTACTCTTTTGTTGACTCTTTAATAAACTATTTTTACATGCCTTCTTTTATGTGAATAGAATGTTTAAATTTTCAGAAATACCTAAATCTTTTAGACAAAATTTAATATATTATCCCACAATTTTATACTCTCTGTTTTGTACCTATTGTTGATCCATTTATAGCTTATTTCTTTTTTATCTTTTGTTGAATCTTTAATAGACTGTTTCTTACATGTCTTATTTTATGAGAATAGAATGTTTAAATTTTCAGAAGAATCTAAACCTCTTAGAGAAAAATTAATATATTATTCCATGATTTTATATTTTCTGTCTGTTGATCCATTTATTGTTTATGTTATTCACCCATTTTGAATTTTTAATAGTTTAATTTTTATGTTTTCTCCTACATGAATTGAATGTTTAAATTTTTAGAAGAATTTAAATCTTTTAGTTAAAATTTATATTGTTATGACTTTATATATATATATATATATATATATATATATATATATATATATATATATATATATATATATATATATATAATATTGAGGATAAATCCCAGAGCCACGAGAAACGGATGTAGCATCTTTTAATTTTTCACTACGTTTCGAAAACTACAAGTTTTCATCTTCAGGCTAGAATAAGTTTACAAAGTTAATATGCATAAAGAAAACTTGAAAAGGCCAACAAGACATTATTTTACAGGTGACCAATTACAGAATATCAGTAGAAAGTACTACAAGTTACATTAAATATGACTTGGCAACAGTTAAATTTGCTTTAAGACCGACTCAAAAATTAGTTCATAAATTTAAAGATTATTGCAGAAATTAATTACAAACTAAGAGAAATTGACTTGGCATTATTTAAAGATAATAAATTTAAACTTTTTTTTTTTATTATTATTAAATTTTGTAAAGACTAACAGTTAAAAACATTTAATATAAAAACGGAAAATTTGGGTACTTACTAAAGCGGATCCATCCTAGAGAGTGAATGGTAGGTTTAACAAAGGGGCTAGTATATATATAGGTTACATTGACGGTTGGTTTATTAAAAGGCAAACCAACTAACAAACTGTAGTTAAAATTAGTTTATTAATAATGATATTGCACTTAAATCTTCATTGAGTGTAGGTTTGTAGTGTTTTATATATAGAGATTCGAGGGTTCTTAGGCAATGTTTGTTGTTGTTAAAGGCTAATACTTTAAAATTCTCAATAGAAATGTTAGTTTTACAGCTTATGGTGTGTTCCCTAATAGATGACTTTTCCTTTCTATTTAATATTTTGCTTGTACGCCAACTAATCCCCATATGAGCAGAGAACCTAGCTCCAAGAGACCTAACAGTGCTACCAATGTAAGAGGCTCCAGTACAACTGGGACATTTAAATAAATAGACATTATCACTGCGGAACTCCAAAGAGATAGGATCTTTACTGTTAAAGAAACTTCCTATCGATAGTTTGTTTATAAAAACTATTTTGGGGTTGATTTGGGGAAAATATCTTTTATAAATAAATAAGATTTTTCTTTTAAAAGTATCGTTCAAAAAACCCATCTCTGAAATTAGTAAATATATGGGCATTTTAGGAACTTTTATGCAGGGTTGAGGGGGGTCAATGAGATTATCAAATAGCTTTTTTAAAACTCTATCATATAGGTCAGAAGGAAATAAATTATTTATAAAATACTTCCTAAGAAAAATAAATTCATTATGGATTGATTGGTAAGTGGATGATAGCGAGAAACTTCTATGTATTAAAGTTTTTACTGTGGATATTTTATAACTGAAATCACAAAAACTAAAGTAGTTCAAACCTAGTCCTGTGAATGTTTTTTTTTGGTAAATGGTTGTTTGAATCTTTCGTTGGTCATTATCTCGGTTGATTAAAAGGTCAAGAAAGGGCATCTTATCATTTGACTCGACTTCCATGGTGAATTTGATGTTAGGGTGTAAAGTGTTCAAAAAATTAAAGAAAAGTTGGCTATGTGCAGGATTATTAAAAACTGCCAAGGAATCATCAACAAAACGGCGGTAGAAGGAGGGTTTGTAATCTAAATTAGTGGAAAACATTTGATCTTCGAGATGTGTCATAAAAAAGTCAGCTGCAAGTGGTCCCATTGGAGAACCCATTGCAACACCATCGATCTGGCAGTAAACTTTATTATTAAACGTGAACCAAGATTCAGAAAGACTTAATTCCAGCGCTTTTTTTAATTGGCTTCGTGAAAATCCATGAAAAGTATTTTGGGAATGGAATACCTTATTTAATATTAAACTGATTGTATAGTTTAGGGGAATGTTAGTAAATAAAGATTCAACATCATAACTCACAATATATCCATCGTTAACTTTGCTGAGTAATTCCTCTTTAAACTTATAGGAGTTTTGTATGGAGAACTGATTTTTAGATAAAGGTGAAAGTATTTTAACAAGATATTTGGCCAGTTTGTATGATGGTAAAGAATAAGAGGCAAGTATGGGTCTCAAAGGGACTCCTTCTTTGTGAATTTTAGGTAGAAAATACATGGATGCTAAATAACTGGAAGATACAAATAATTCATTATAAGTATCTTTAGGAATAATTGAAGCCTGTTTAAGTTGTGTTAAGAAACGATTAACTTTATCTTCGAATCGTAGAAGAATAGTTTTAGGTAAATAATTGATAGGTTCAAATTTTGTTCTGTCATTCAATATACTATGGGCTTTTTTGTACATAGTCCTCCCTATCAAGGATCACTACACCCTTTCCCTTATCAGGTTTAGTAACTATTATATCCTTATTGCCCGCAAGTGTCCGTAATACCTTTCTATCTTTAGGTTTAATTATGAAATTCGAGCTTCTAGATGAATGTATTTTAGAATAAAATTCGCTGGAGAGAGAAGATAACTCAGAACAAAAGTCAGTAAAGTTTCCTTTAAGAGGTAGATCCTTAACCTTGCGTGCCATATTTTCAAAATACAGCATGAATTTAGGTTTAGCCATTTTGTAAAAAGGGAGTTTAAATTCAAGTCCCAAGGTAAGCAGAAATTTTTCCCGAAAGCTTAAAGCTTAAATCAACCCCAAAATAGTTTTTATAAACAAACTATCGATAGGAAGTTTCTTTAACAGTAAAGATCCTATCTCTTTGGAGTTCCGCAGTGATAATGTCTATTTATTTAAATGTCCCAGTTGTACTGGAGCCTCTTACATTGGTAGCACTGTTAGGTCTCTTGGAGCTAGGTTCTCTGCTCATATGGGGATTAGTTGGCGTACAAGCAAAATATTAAATAGAAAGGAAAAGTCATCTATTAGGGAACACACCATAAGCTGTAAAACTAACATTTCTATTGAGAATTTTAAAGTATTAGCCTTTAACAACAACAAACATTGCCTAAGAACCCTCGAATCTCTATATATAAAACACTACAAACCTACACTCAATGAAGATTTAAGTGCAATATCATTATTAATATTCTAATTTTAACTACAGTTTGTTAGTTGGTTTGCCTTTTAATAAACCAACCGTCAATGTAACCTATATATATACTAGCCCCTTTGTTAAACCTACCATTCACTCTCTAGGATGGATCCGCTTTAGTAAGTACCCAAATTTTCCGTTTTTATATTAAATGTTTTTAACTGTTAGTCTTTACAAAATTTAATAATAATAAAAAAAAAAAGTTTAAATTTATTATCTTTAAATAATGCCAAGTCAATTTCTCTTAGTTTGTAATTAATTTCTGCAATAATCTTTAAATTTATGAACTAATTTTTGAGTCGGTCTTAAAGCAAATTTAACTGTTGCCAAGTCATATTTAATGTAACTTGTAGTACTTTCTACTGATATTCTGTAATTTGTCACCTGTAAAATAATGTCTTGTTGGCCTTTTCAAGTTTTCTTTATGCATATTAACTTTGTAAACTTATTCTAGCCTGAAGATGAAAACTTGTAGTTTTCGAAACGTAGTGAAAAATTAAAAGATGCTACATCCGTTTCTCGTGGCTCTGGGATTTATCCTCAATATTAAATGCAGGCTTCACGGCCGAGCTCCATATGGATATATCTATACCAAGTATGGGCAGCAAGTTATCACAGTTATTCGCCATCTTGAGAAGGAAACTATGAAGATGATTAAGGCCAGACAGGACATCGTCTTCCTTGAAGTTTGTATTAATTCAAAAACTTATCCTAAATTTCTTTATTTTAAGCTACATCGCAAATCTCTGTATAACTCGTATTTCTATAAGGATTCCTTGGATCAACTTATCAACCTAGAAATAACTTCTAAATCAAAAAAGTTTACTCTTCATCAACATAATATAACTGAAGGATTTGCCAATTTGAAGACGCATTTGTCTCTTTTAGACATTCTCCTCATAAGGTATTTTTTTGCATAAAACCAAAATATTTCACCAAAATGTATGTATACAAAGACACACTAGGAAGTTGTCGAATTTGGGATTGTCCTTTCCAACCTTTATGGATCCGGAAAAAAAAAATAGTTATCAACTTGTCACGTACTGCTTTAAGCTTTCGGGAAAAATTTCTGCTTACCTTGGGACTTGAATTTAAACTCCCTTTTTACAAAATGGCTAAACCTAAATTCATGCTGTATTTTGAAAATATGGCACGCAAGGTTAAGGATCTACCTCTTAAAGGAAACTTTACTGACTTTTGTTCTGAGTTATCTTCTCTCTCCAGCGAATTTTATTCTAAAATACATTCATCTAGAAGCTCGAATTTCATAATTAAACCTAAAGATAGAAAGGTATTACGGACACTTGCGGGCAATAAGGATATAATAGTTACTAAACCTGATAAGGGAAAGGGTGTAGTGATCCTTGATAGGGAGGACTATGTACAAAAAGCCCATAGTATATTGAATGACAGAACAAAATTTGAACCTATCAATGATTTACCTAAAACTATTCTTCTACGATTCGAAGATAAAGTTAATCGTTTCTTAACACAACTTAAACAGGCTTCAATTATTCCTAAAGATACTTATAATGAATTATTTGTATCTTCCAGTTATTTAGCATCCATGTATTTTCTACCTAAAATTCACAAAGAAGGAGTCCCTTTGAGACCCATACTTGCCTCTTATTCTTTACCATCATACAAACTGGCCAAATATCTTGTTAAAATACTTTCACCTTTATCTAAAAATCAGTTCTCCATACAAAACTCCTATAAGTTTAAAGAGGAATTACTCAGCAAAGTTAACGATGGATATATTGTGAGTTATGATGTTGAATCTTTATTTACTAACATTCCCCTAAACTATACAATCAGTTTAATATTAAATAAGGTATTCCATTCCCAAAATACTTTTCATGGATTTTCACGAAGCCAATTAAAAAAAGCGCTGGAATTAAGTCTTTCTGAATCTTGGTTCACGTTTAATAATAAAGTTTACTGCCAGATCGATGGTGTTGCAATGGGTTCTCCAATGGGACCACTTGCAGCTGACTTTTTTATGACACATCTCGAAGATCAAATGTTTTCCACTAATTTAGATTACAAACCCTCCTTCTACCGCCGTTTTGTTGATGATTCCTTGGCAGTTTTTAATAATCCTGCACATAGCCAACTTTTCTTTAATTTTTTGAACACTTTACACCCTAACATCAAATTCACCATGGAAGTCGAGTCAAATGATAAGATGCCCTTTCTTGACCTTTTAATCAACCGAGATAATGACCAACGAAAGATTCAAACAACCATTTACCGAAAAAAAACATTCACAGGACTAGGTTTGAACTACTTTAGTTTTTGTGATTTCAGTTATAAAATATCCACAGTAAAAACTTTAATACATAGAAGTTTCTCGCTATCATCCACTTACCAATCAATCCATAATGAATTTATTTTTCTTAGGAAGTATTTTATAAATAATTTATTTCCTTCTGACCTATATGATAGAGTTTTAAAAAAGCTATTTGATAATCTCATTGACCCCCCTCAACCCTGCATAAAAGTTCCTAAAATGCCCATATATTTACTAATTTCAGAGATGGGTTTTTTGAACGATACTTTTAAAAGAAAAATCTTATTTATTTATAAAAGATATTTTCCCCAAATCAACCCCAAAATAGTTTTTATAAACAAACTATCGATAGGAAGTTTCTTTAACAGTAAAGATCCTATCTCTTTGGAGTTCCGCAGTGATAATGTCTATTTATTTAAATGTCCCAGTTGTACTGGAGCCTCTTACATTGGTAGCACTGTTAGGTCTCTTGGAGCTAGGTTCTCTGCTCATATGGGGATTAGTTGGCGTACAAGCAAAATATTAAATAGAAAGGAAAAGTCATCTATTAGGGAACACACCATAAGCTGTAAAACTAACATTTCTATTGAGAATTTTAAAGTATTAGCCTTTAACAACAACAAACATTGCCTAAGAACCCTCGAATCTCTATATATAAAACACTACAAACCTACACTCAATGAAGATTTAAGTGCAATATCATTATTAATATTCTAATTTTAACTACAGTTTGTTAGTTGGTTTGCCTTTTAATAAACCAACCGTCAATGTAACCTATATATATACTAGCCCCTTTGTTAAACCTACCATTCACTCTCTAGGATGGATCCGCTTTAGTAAGTACCCAAATTTTCCGTTTTTATATTAAATGTTTTTAACTGTTAGTCTTTACAAAATTTAATAATAATAAAAAAAAAAAGTTTAAATTTATTATCTTTAAATAATGCCAAGTCAATTTCTCTTAGTTTGTAATTAATTTCTGCAATAATCTTTAAATTTATGAACTAATTTTTGAGTCGGTCTTAAAGCAAATTTAACTGTTGCCAAGTCATATTTAATGTAACTTGTAGTACTTTCTACTGATATTCTGTAATTTGTCACCTGTAAAATAATGTCTTGTTGGCCTTTTCAAGTTTTCTTTATGCATATTAACTTTGTAAACTTATTCTAGCCTGAAGATGAAAACTTGTAGTTTTCGAAACGTAGTGAAAAATTAAAAGATGCTACATCCGTTTCTCGTGGCTCTGGGATTTATCCTCAATATTAAATGCAGGCTTCACGGCCGAGCTCCATATGGATATATATATATATATATATATATATATATATATATATATATATATATATATATATATATCCTTTACTGAATCTTTGAAAGTTTATTTTTATGCTATGTTATATCTTTTAATGTTTTTTTAAAATTCTTATGCCTCCATTTTATTGTTTTTTTATTTCATAGTTAAATTTTTTTATATTTTCTAGATATCAATATTTTATTGAGAATTATTCTGCAAATTGCCCGTCTTTGAATTTGGCTGCGGGATAGTCCGTTTGAGCTTTGCAGCATCTTTTCTCGGCACTATTCATTCATTCATTCATTACATTGGCCTAGGAGTGTATTCCTCTCGGTGGGCAGCAATAAGAGAACTTCGTCTCCTGCTTTGAGACGGCGGTCTTTAGATTTAACGTTAAAGTAGGTTTTGTATTTTTCTAAATTTACTTCGGAGTTCTGAGACGCGATGCTGGCGCATTGTGATAACCTCTCGCGGAATTCCAGCACATAAGTATAGGAAGATTGAACTTCCTGGTCGAGTTGAGGTTGTGAGAACAACAACTTTAAAATACTAAGGGGGCCTCTTACGTTACGACCGTATAACAACTCGAACGGGGCAAAGCTAAGCATCCGATGCGGGATTTTCTTGTAAGCGAAGAGCGCCACGGAAAGATTGCAGTGCCATTCACGTGGTTGTTTGGCACATATCTTACGGAGGATGGACTTGAGAGTACCGTTTAATTTTTCACACATTCCATTGGTCCCTGGATGGAAAGGAGTGGTAAACAGGGGCTTCACCATCAGTAATTTTCCCACATGCTCCATTAATTCTGAAGTAAACTGTCTTCCTCTGTCGGATAATACCTCCCTCGGAACGCCTACTCTCAAAAAAATGGAGATGA
Source organism: Ceratothoa steindachneri (assembly GCA_963969495.1). Taxonomy (NCBI): domain Eukaryota; kingdom Metazoa; phylum Arthropoda; class Malacostraca; order Isopoda; family Cymothoidae; genus Ceratothoa; species Ceratothoa steindachneri. The sequence goes on along the minus strand of OZ018324.1, from coordinate 48,727,059 downwards.
GGGCCTCGGCACAGGTGATGCTATCTATCCTCTTTAGTGGGACAGGCTCGGGGAAACGCGTGGCAAAATCCACTAGATGGGGGGGGGTGAATAGGGCCGACAAGATCGATGGCCACACGGGAGAAGGGTTCAGAAGTGATTAGGCCTTTCTGCAGGGAAGCGGGCTTAACGCGACCTTTAGCAGAGGTCTTCTGAAAAATGTCACACGACTGACAATGCTTTGAGATGTCAGTTGCAGCGCCGGTCCAAAAGAAATGCTTAAAAATTCTCTGAGCCGTTTTGTTATGGCTAAAATGACAGAAAAGACGCTATCATGCGCGACCTTGAGCACCATGAAGACATGGGATTGGGGAACGCAAAGGGAGAGGTCTACGGGGTTAACTCCATCCGTAGTGTCTCTGTAAAGGAGGCTATCTTTTTAGACGTAGAACACGGTCTTGTTTCCACGAACCTAGTCTCGCTCTTTATTTTGAGACTTTTTCCAAAAGGGAAAGAAAATTCCACACTCCTGTGGCTTGGTGAATTCTGGGTTTAGACACCGTAAGGGGCGCGGCGATTTGCCATCCTGGCCGCCGTGCTGACGGGATTCAGCGCTCCATCCGGCCCCAGCTTAGCCTCTCTTCCTTCCTTCAGATAGCCTGTATTTCTTCCCTGCTTCGTCGCTTTTCAAACAACCTCTCCCACAGCTTTCTCTGGCCAGCCTCTAATTTCACAAGGTAGATACTGACCTTCTTCTCAGCCAACCGTCCCGGATCGGGGATGAGGGGGGAAGGGACAATGTTCCCTAACCCCTGAGCTCCGGTCTAGGGTGGTTGGTTTTTAACAACCTGCTTTATTCCCACCTATACCTTCCTCACATCCCTTTTCCTTTCCTCTTCACACTCAGTTTTACGCCGCGTCTAAGGTGGAGCCGCCATGCCGAAGGACTGCCAGGCCACCAGGCGGTAGGGGTGGTCCCAAATGGCGGCGCCTGGCTCTGCCAGGCCTGTAAGCACCTCTTGCAGTGCGGGCAACTGCGAGAGGTGATGAGCTATTGCGTCTCCAATAAAAGAGGGGCAACATGCCCATGTATGGAAATAAAAAAAACCCTAAATCTCCCCATTCCCCCTTGTAAATCGACGGAGCCGCCCTCGGGCAGCTCCACCGAAAAAATGGAGGTTAACCCCCCCTGTGCTTGCGCAGGGGACCCTCCATATTTCTTTAACCGGAGATGAGGCTTACTCTTCTCCTGCGCCTACGGGTGAAGGGGACAGACCCTCACCCCCTTCTCTGGCGGTGGTTTCGGGTACCTCCCTATTTCCAGCGGCAGTCCCTCCTTTTCTTTCTAAGGGGACAGCCAAGAAAGCCAGCAGGCAGCCCATTGCCGGCCGCCCCTCGTGTAAGCGGCTCGGTGGGGCAAACCCTTCTAGGGGCAGAGGAAAACCAGGCCCCTTCGGTCGCTTCCCTCAAAAGACCCGCTAGCAAGAATACTTAACCTTGTCGGGGTCAAGGCCTGTGCCTCCCCACACCAGATGACTAATGACAATACTGCCAACGGGACCTGCGATGTCTGGGGGGGGGGAACTGGAGGCCCCCCCTTGAGGTAGACATCCGTCTGAGGCAACCCAGCCTCAGACAGGGCATCTTCCATGGGGGGGAATCCAGGCTCGGCGCCAAGCACCGAATCCTCCCCTATGCAAGGACCTCCGCAAACGGCTTGGTGAGGTAGTACAAGAAGGGAAGGGATCTCCTCCGACCGGCGCCCCTATGACTACCAGGAACTTCTCCTTTTCGGAAAAGGACCTGGCTGAGGCCGATCCATCTGGCCTGGGGTCTTCTGCCGGCGGAGGTGAGAGGCGGGTTAATTCCCCGCCCTCCTCTTCAAAAAAGAAAAGGAAGAAAAATACCAAAAAGAGAAAGAAGACTTGGGGCTCCTCTCCATCCGCGGGGCCTGCGGGGACGGATGGGTCTGCTCCACTTTGGCAAGCGACCAAGCCAAGATCGGCCCATCCGGCCCCTCTGCCCCCCGGGTGCGGAGCCCCTGACTATGACAAAGACGAAAGGTGCACAGGGCGGAGCCTCGATGGCATCAGGGCCCCTGATTCAGAGGTTACCTGGCGTTTTCGAGCCCGCTGGATTCAAACGCTACTTCGTTATTCGAATTACTGATGGCACCATTTTTGGCCAAGGGCAATATGATCCATCAGAGGAGAGGACTAGCTAGTGCAATTGGTAGAGAGCCGAAGGTGACCCGTTTCTCGGACGGGAGCCTTCTGGCGAATCCCGCCGAGCCGTCCAAGATAAGTGCTCTTCGGACACTTCATGGTACCCCGGTGAGTGTGACGCCGCACTCTACCATTTACTTTGTGAAAGGAGTAGTTTATGCGAGGGAACTCGTTGACTACTCCATTGAGGACATCACCTTAGAGCTGGCCGACCCTGGGGCGGTCAAGGTCGAACGTGTGATGAGAAAACAGGGAGGGGCCTCGAGACCCACCCCTACACTCTTCATTACGTTCGACTGTCACAAGCTCCCAGAGTCGGTGTGTGCCGTTTGGTACCGCTACCGCATGAAGGCATTCGTTCCACTACCACGGCGGTGCTATTACTCTCACCGCTTCGGCCATACGAATCGTTCTTGTAGACGTGCAAAGTCGGGGTCATCCGAAGTCTGTCAATTGCTCCAAGGCCGCACACGATAAGTCTAAATCGTGTGTGGCAAAGTGTGTCAATTGCGGAGAGCCGCACCCCGCTTTTTCGAAGCAATGTGATGCATATCTCCTTGAGAAAGAAATCCTGGCCATTCAGGCCCAGGATCGACTCTCATTCCTCGAGGTTAAGGACTTATTCCTGGTGCGCCCAGCTCTGCCTGGGACGTCATATGCCTCAATAGTTAGAAAAGCACCCTCTGCTGCTGGCCCATCCAGGCCAACGAGCACGGTTGTTTCCGCGCCCATTCTGAGCCCTTCTGCGAGCTCTACTCAACCCGGGCGCTACCCTGGTAAAGCTGGCGGCAAAAAGCGTTTATACCCATCCCGGCTAAAACCAGGGCTCCCCCCCTCTTCCCCCAGCGTGACTCTTTCCCGTAAGGCAAAACGGCCACGCGCCTCCACCGAGTCGTTAGATTCGCAGGAGGCAATACCCCTGAAGATGGTCGCTAGGCCATCTTGCGGGGTTCCTAAAGCTGTCCCCCGAAAGTTAGACAGCAACAAAGGATCACACTACTCCGACCGGTTTCCGCCCAATCTCTCTAACCTTTTGCGTGTGCAAGTTTTTGGAGAAATTGGTAAATGTTAGACTAGCACATCCTGATTTTGATTGGTGAGTGGTCGATGACCTCCATGGTAGTGATCACTTTTCCATTCAAATATCCTTTTTCAGGGCAACTGCCGCCTGAGAGACCACCTCGGTGGTGCTTTGCGCGGGCGCGATGGCCTTCATTTCAGGAAATGACTGAATTCTCTATCTCAGTCGAGGAGTTTAGGTCGGTAGATGAGGCCGTTGAGTTCTTCTCCGGCAACCTCATTGCCGTGGGCCTGACTACTATTTCTAGGACGTCTGGCCGTTTTGCACGCCAACCACTCCCATGGTGGTCGGCCGAGTGTGAGACGGCCCTCAAACAGAAGCGTTAAGCCTACATGCGCTATAAGCACCGCCCGAACGATTTCACTGTCGCTGAATTACGTCGGGCTAGGTTCCTGTATATTTCAAAGTACGCCCGCCTCTCTTCTTGGAGGGCATACGTGTCTTCAGTTAACGGGAAGACCCCTTTAGCTGAGGTGTGGAAGCGAGTCAAAAGGATACGGGGCAAGTTGTCGCAGGACCCCCCTCCAGTTCTCCAGGGGAATGTGACCGCAATCTCAGACCCCGCGTCCGTGGCGGAATCCTTAGCGACCGCTTTTTCCGCATTCTCTAGCCGGGATGCTGCTCCGCCAGCATTCAATGCACGTCGTGATGTCGCGGAAGGCCGCCGGATGGACTTTACCTTCAGAGGAAGAGAACCCTTCAACAAGTTTACTGTAAGTGAGTTGCGTTTCGCTCTCGCTTCGTGCGCGGACACCGCATATGGTCCGGACGATGTCCTGTACGCAATGCTTCGACACCTGGGTGAGCGAGGCATGGCCTTTCTGTTATATTTGTTCAACAGGATCTGGGTGGAAGGTCTTCTTCCAGACTCCTGGCGAATCGCTACTGTGCTCGCCTTTCGCAAGCCGGGAAGAGATCACTCTACTCCGACCGGTTTACGCCCAATCCCTCGAACCTCTTGCGTGTGCAAGTTGATGGAGAAATTGGTAAATGTTAGACTAGCCTTTTTCCTGGACTGCAGAGGCCATCTGTCTTCCGCACAGTGCTGCTTCCGCCAGTTCCACTCCACGTCGGATGCTCTGCTCCGACTGGAAAATTCCGTCTGCGAGGCTTTCCTTCGTAGAAAGCACTACGCCACGGTGTTTTTCGATCTGGAGAAGGCCTATGATACCGCATGGCAATGCGGTATCATGGAGACTCTCCACACGATGGGGGCGAGGGGACGCCTTCCAATGTTTATATCTGAATTTTTGCAAGATCGTCGATTCCGCGTACTGGTGGGGGAAGCCCTCTCCAGCCCAAAGGAGCAGGAAGAGCGTGTCCCGCAGGGAAGTGTCCTCAGTGTTACACTCTTTGCCCTGAGCATCAACGGCATCACCTCGGTGCTGCCGGAAGATGTTCTCGCTACGCTCTACGTGGACGACCTTTCGATATCTTTTGGCGCCACCCAGATGCCAACTCTGGAGCGTCGACTCCAACAGGCATTGAACTACGTCTCTTGCTATGCCGAAGCGCACATGTTTCGGTTTTCTTTGGCTAAGACTAAGGTGGTGCACTTCTGCCGCCATCCACGGCTTCACCCCGATCCAGATTTGTTTCTTAATGGGGTGCGCCTGGATGTGGTGGAATCGCACCGTCTTCTTGGTCTTGTATTCGACCGACGCCTCACCTGGGAGGCTCATATTCGCAGCCTTAGGGTCTGTTGTACCCGCGCCATGGACATTCTTCGTTCAGCGCTTGGGGCGCTGATAGGGTTACTGCCCTACTTTTTCATCGATCCTTTGTTCGTTCGAAGGTCGACTACGGATGCGAGTTTTATGCATCCGCAGCCGAGCGTTTATTGCGGAAGGTGAATTCGATCCACCACCCCGGCTTTCTCCTTGCGACCGGTGCCTTCCGCACTTCCCCCATTGAGAGCCTGTTGGTCGATGCTGGGGAGATACCACTCGCTCTGCGCAGCGTGCATTGCATCACTCGCCTGTACGCGCGAGCCCGGCGCCTTCCTCAGTCGCCAACAGCTCTCACTGCATCCGCAGCTGATCTCGATGATGCTTATGCCGCCGAGAGACGCCAGTCATACCCTAAGTCCTTTGAGTTTAGGGCCAGGAAACTTCTTCGAGATCTAGATATAGCTCTCGGGCCAGTGGCGCCCCTAGTTTTGCCCAGGACGCCACCCTAAAGGGGACCTATTTGCCGCCACGCCTCTTCTCCCAAAGCTTGCTCGGCCATGGGAGTATTGCGTTCGACCTTTTTATAGCACACCTCGTGTCACGCTGGAACCGTGCCAGTGTATACGGATGGCTCCAAGTCCCAAGAGGGGTTTCGGCTTCCACGCCGTATCCCCTCTGTTTGAAGTCAGCGGTTATCTACCAGGTGCTGCGTCTGTCTTCACGGCCGAGCTGGTGGCAATACACCACTCGGTACGGGAGATTACGCGACGTGCCCGGTTCGGAGACCGGATTGTGATCTATATCGACTCACAAAGCACTCTGAGTGCTCTTGGGGCATTGGAATCTCCGCATCCCTTGATTCGCGATATCCGTGACACCACGGTTATTGCGAGCCGGGCAGATGTCGAGATTATCTTCTGCTGGGTTCCTGGACATGTAGGAATTGCGGGGAATGAGCGTACTGATGAGGGCGCCAAAGAGTCCGCGAGGACTCTGCGACCGGACCAGCGTTTTGCTCTTCATCACACCGACTACATGGCAGGAATACGGGCAGCTCTTCGGACTGCTTGGCAAAGAAGATGAGAGACGGTCGAAGGGAACTTAAAGTTGCGAGCCATTGCATCGCGACTGTTGCCATGGACCTATCCCCCAATGCCGCGACGGCTTCAGGTCGCTTTCTGTCGTCTCCGAATCAGACACACTCGTGTGACGCATCGCTATTTGATGGAGCACTCGCCCGCGCCCTATTGCGACGACTGCGTCGTCCCCCAGACTGTTCGGCACATTCTTGTCGAATGTCCCAGTCTGGGTGATCTTCGCTTTGTTACCTGTCCCGATACCGGGATGGGCGGGGTCGCTACCGCCTGTCCTTTGACCTCGGGGCGAGTGCGTGTACATTGACTGGTGGACTTGTTGACTATTTGTGGGAGGCTGGCCTTCTCCCTTTCATTTAAATAGGTTTAGTTGTTGTTTTTGTTATTGTTTTGTTATTGTTATTGTTATTTCTTTTTATTGTTGTTTCCTGTTCATTTTTTAAAGTAGCCTAGAACTCGGCTATTTGTTTACGGCGACTTATTTCTAAGTGGGCAGTCACCAGATAGCCCCTAAAAAAAATAAAATCGTTGGATGCCTTGCCATTTGATGGAGCGTTCCCTTTGCGCCTTACTGCGACGGCTGTGTTGTCTCCTAGACTGTTCGGCTTTTTCTTGTTGAATGTCCCAGTCTGAGTTATCTTACCGCACGTTGCCTCCTCCACTTTTTTGACTGTTTGTTTTGGGTCACATGCTCCTGCGCCTAGGGGATGCGGTCCTACTCCCGACGCTGGAGCGCGCTTCCTTCCCATTATATTTTTGCTTTGCTTTGTTTTTCGTCTATTATCTTTTTATCCTTGTTATTTTCATTTTAAATAGCCCAGTTGTATGCTGTAGTGAGTACAGCAACTTATGCCCAAGAAGGCATAATAAAAAACAAAAATATAAAACCGATAAGTCCTCGAAGGCGACAGCGCCGTCAGTGCATTGTCCGGCCCACAGCAACCCGAGTTCTACCTTCGGGAAACGTACCGTCATTGCCGAGTTTGGGTCTTCTCTTCGCAGAGGGCCCCCCTATCACAAGCAAGCTAGGCTTGTTGGGCATATTCCTTCGATGGAATTGCCGCGACCACACCACTAGGGGATGGTTCCTGGCAGGAGGATGCGCCATTTACACCCAGCTTGATGTATCCGTTATTCTCTGTTTAGATACCTCCTTTCAAGCAGTAGCTGTGCAGCTGCACCTGGATAGGAGGTATAATGTTACTTCCGCGAACATTCTACCGTCAACCCACTTCGATGCGGGAGACCTCCGCCACGTCGTGGCACTGTTGCTGAGGCCCTTTCTCTTGATCGGAGATCTCAATGGTAGACACCCCCTCTGGGGAGACTGCTCGATTTATTCCAGGACTCAAGTCTGTGCAGACCTTATTGACGAGTTGGAGATAGCTGTCCTAAATGTGGATGAGTTGTCGCATCACTGCCCGACAACCGCTTCATTTTCCTGCCTTGATCTATCTTTGTGCTCTCCGGATGCATAGCCTGATTTTGGGTGGGGGGTGGTCGATGACCTCCATGGTAGTTATCACTTTCCGATTCAAATATCATTTTTTGGGCCGCTGCCGTCTGAGAGCCCGCCCCGGTGGTGCTTGGCTCGAGAGTGGTTGTCCGAGTTTCAGGAAATGACTGATTTTACTGTCTCAGTCGAGTTTAGGTCGCAGATGAGGCTGTTAAGTTCTTTTCCGGCAACCTCATCACCGTGGGCCTACTATTCCTTGCATGTCTAGCCGCCCTCTTGCACGCCGACCACTCCCGCAGTTGTCAGCCGAGAGTGAGGGGGCATTCAAACAAGTGTTATGTATACATGCACTATAGTCGCCACCCGAACGATATCACTGTCGGTCACTCCCGTCGAGCTAGGGTTAGGTTCTGGTATATTTCGAAGCATGCCAGCCATTCTTCTTGGCGGGCATTCGTGTCTTCACTTAACGGTTAGACCCCCTCTAGCTGAGGTGTGAAAGCGAATCAAAAGTATTCGGGGCACGTTCTCACAGGAACGCCTTCTCGTTCTCCAGGAGAATGGGACCGCAATCTCAGACCCTGCGTCCGTGGTGTAATCCTCTGCGACCGCATTCTTTAGTTGTGATGTTGCTCCGCCAGCATTGAATGCGCGTCGTCATGTCGCGTAAGGATGCCGACTGGACTTTATCTTCAGAGGCGGAGAAGCCTTCAACGACAGGTTTATTTTGAGTGAGTTGCATTTCGCTTTCGCCTCTTGTGCGGACACCGCCCCTGGTCCCGGCGATGTCGTGTACCCCATGTTTTAACACCTGGGTGAGCGAGGCATGGCATTTCGGTTAGATTTGTTCAACAGGATCTGGAAAGAGCGTATCCTTCCATTTTATGGCGAATCACTTCTCTGCTCGCTTTCGCAAACCGCGAAGAGTTCACTCTTCTCCGGCCGGTTTCCGCCCAATATCTCTAACCTCCTGCATGTGCAAGTTGATGGAGAAATGTGTAAATGTTAGAGTAGCCTTCTTCTGGACCGCGGATGCCATCTTCTGCGCAGTACAGTTTCCGCAAGTTCCACTACACCTCGGATGCTCTTCTCCGACCTAGAAATGCCGTCTGCGAGTCCTTCTTTCGTAGCCGGCACTTGATGCAAGACAAAGCTTGCATCAAGTATTAAATTAGAATATATAAGGAACCTGCGGTATTCCTGATAATAAATGACCTTCAGAACATACCCCCCCCCCCGTGGAGGAATAAGGGGCTCTGTACTGACCCACTCCCACTCAGCCATCACCGCGATCGCCACACTCAGTTGCCCACAATATCGATACGGACAGTGCTTCATCGCCCTTTGCAGGGTGTGATAGAACGGTCTGAGGTCGCTTTAATTCACCCTCTATCACATTTTAACTATGCTTAGCGACGTGCATCCTGCCAGCGAGAGGAAGCAGAAGCGCGTTATCTCCCATCATAGCCAATGTTTAATCAAGGAGGTTCACTCCCCCGTTTCGCCTCCATACGTCTATCTTGCCAGATTAAATTAGGCTTATGGGCAGATAAGGTATTTTCCCAGGCGACAGCGGGACATTCCCCCGAAGCCTTCCACTCAATTGTCCCCTACGCCAAAGGGATGGCTTCGACTATTTATATCATAGCTTTTCCCGATTGAAGCAGATCAGATCCAGATTATCTTTGCAAGGCATCACGCCGATCCGGTCTCCCTTGTGAACCTAGGAACTCTCTACCTCGAAAACCCCCTTATTGTCCAGAAGAGGACGATATCCCTTGAGTGCCAAGGTTCGTTCCTTCGAGACACATAGGCAACAAGGCCCCCCTGTTGTTCAGAAAGGGAACAACGTTAGAACAGCCATTGTTCTTTGAGCCCGTTTGACAAGAAACGGTTCTCGTTCCCAAGACATCACGTCCGGCTAATTTAATTCCCCCCTTTTTAACGTTCTTCAAGAGAACGCTTGGTTTCAACAATAACCTCCATTGTTCATCTAGAACATCTCCGATTTGCTGTCACAAAGATCGCTCGTACTTCCGAGCCCCACTTCGCTCTCACTCTTCGAAGACAGTCCTTCCCCTTCGTTAAGGACAACCTCCCCGAAGTACCCTTCTGATGGAAATCGCAAGTGGACCGAAGATTCCTTCGCATCGTCTTCCTCTGCACAACAACTTTGTAATTACGTAAGCTGAACATTACCTTTAATCATTTAACCTTTTGTCAACGCAACCCTGTGCTTTAAATGGTTTAGCGAACCATTCCCCCCCTTTAATTTTTATTTGTTTACCTTTTTAAATCTCTCCAAATCTTAATCCTCGGATTAGTCAGATATTCCCACGACCCTTTTCATTCTCCGTTTATGTAAACATTTTTTTTTGTGTGTTGTTGATAGTTTAATTAATAAAACTCTATTTTATTAATGGTAGCCATATTATTTATCCTTGTGCACCGTCTCACTTCTTAAGCATATTGAAGATAAATAAGCCTCTCCAGCCTCCCCCCCTTTGGACTAACCTCGGTCAACCAGATTACCACGCACTCCTAATATTAGAATAATTCCCTCAACGAATAGTTATATATGGTATATCGTCGAAAGCCTATTCTACGACACAGGGCCTAGGCCTCTTTCGATGGAGAGATTACAAGTTGCCAAAGCAACTCTCGAAATACTATTGAAGGAGGGGGTCGTGTTTCCGTCGAGCTCGCTATGGACCTCACCAATCCTTTTAGTTCCTAAGAATGCGTCCGGATAGTACAGGATGGTTGGAGATTTCCCCGCGCTCAACGCATTTACGAATACCGATAGATATCCCTTGCCGCGGATTCAAAGTTTGACGGACCACCTATATGGAAAAAAAAATCTTTTCAAGGCTGATCTGGTCCGTGCCGACCATCAGATCACCATGAATTCGGCGGATATAGAAAAGACCGCGATCACAACTCCACTTGGTCTGTGGGAATTTGTCAAGCTTCATTCGGCCTACGGAATGCAAGTAGCACATTTCAACGGCACATAGACAGCCTTTTTCGAGGATTGGGGTTCGTTCATTTTTATATAGACGACATTCTGATCTCGGATAACATAGTAGAAAATGGGCTAAGGATTTCATTGTAGAAATGAGAATTCGCGAAGAAAGAAATTTATTTCCTCGGGCATCATATTTTGGGGATGCCAGAAAAGACTCAAAGGGACTGCGCCGTTATTTGGGAATGTTTGGATATTACCGCAGTATGATCCCCAATTTTGCAGCAATTGCAGCACCGTTGACCGAGCTTATACGCCTACAACCCAAGACTCTTGAGCTCGGATGGGATGGAGAAGCACAGAGAGCGTTTGAGGAGACCAACTCAGCTTTAATTGGATCCGTTAAACTCCACCACCCGCTGCCCAACGATTTCCCATACCAGCTGGTGATAGATTGCTCCCAGTTTGTGGCAGGTGCTGCCTTACACCAAATGGCTGACTGATCCCTATGACCAGTTGCTTTCTTCTCGAGCAAGCTAAGCCGGACGCAGCAAGCATACTCCACCTACGATCGTACAATTCAAAAGAAGAAGTCATTTCGGTCAATAGTCTCCGAGTCGTTACCGCGGTCAGCTTTCATTCTTACCACCTAGTTTTATGCAATTTTATTAGCTTTACGCTTTTATCCACCTTGCATTTTACTTCCTTTACTGTTTTTATTTACTCGAGGAGCGTATTATATGCTCTTCACTCTTTAACGTTTGACCATTCCCTTGTCTCCAAAGTACATTCCTGGTTGGTCTAGAATTCTTCTAGATATAAAGGGTATGTCATTTGTATATTGCCCCACGGCCCTCATTTAATCTCTTCATCGCCTTGTATTTAAGGGCCTCGTACCCTTTTGTCTCTTGCCGCTCCATAGTCTTTATAGATTTTAGTGGCATGTACTCTGCTCCAAATAATAATATCCAATTCAGTCTATGATAAGAAAGACAGACGCCACTCTCGGCAGACAGAATATTGACAGGTGATGTGCGAAAAGCAAAGTTGGATGGCCGCACTCACATTTTGAATGTGATTTAATAACCTTAAGGTCGATGGAGAAGCCGAGAACTATACTTGGCTTCCATAATTTTAGCGATATTAGACAGCGGTGTTCATCTATAGCCTGTCTGTCACTAACTACGGTCAAGAGCTTTCAAGCATTTGACTTCAAGGTGCCGCAAGGGAAATAGCTATGTTAATTTGGAATCGAGGGTTACACCCAGGGATTTGAACCCTTACAAATTCAATCGAGTTATTCAAATGAGATGGGGAGAAATGAATACGTCTCAACCTTTACAGTATAGTATATGGTTATCTATGTGATTTATCTTGTTAATAAATCAGCCTAAATAGCGTTTCGAAAACTATAACCATAAATTTGTTTAATCAAAGTTGTCTGCAGTATCAACGAATGTACAATGAGATAAGTAGGTTAGATATACAATGTGAGATATTTTAACATATGATTTACAGTAAAAAGATGCGAAGAGAATTGAAGTATGTGAAATTAATATGGTGGAATAATGTGGTGAAGAATAGTGAAATAATAATATATAAATAATATAGAGTATCTATGATGGACTTAATTGGGGCTGCAATGAGAAGTAAATATAATTAGGATCTACTCTCGTATGGTCGTTTGCAAAGAATTGTGAAAGAAAATGGAATTAACTAAGTATGATTTGTTTGGAGGTAACTGAATAATTGTAGAAGGAATGATTACCGACCTTTATACGAAGAAAGCTGCGAGTCGAGTGGGCGGAATAGCGTGTTATTTTGATCGAGCTGGGAATGTGTGTTTGTTTGTTTGTGTGTGAAATTTAAGAGATGTTGTTTGGAACAGTATACGTTAATTGAATTGACAAGTAAAATAAATGAATTAATTAATTATTAAGTTTAACAAAAAATGATTTAATTTACAAAAGTTGAAGTAAATTAATTGAAAGATTAAATTGACAAAGTTCAAGTAAAATAATTAAATGCTTAAATTAACAAAGTTAAAGTAAAATAATTGAATGATTAAATTAACAAAGTTAAAGTAAAATAATTGAATGAATTTTATACATAATAAGTGATAATATATATATTTAAGTTTCCCAGGAGGTTTTTATTATAGGAATGCCCAGAGGCATTGCTATAGCAGGTGCATCGCCTTAGTTTTAGTAACAGAAACTATATTCTCTCAAAAGATATCACGTAGATACTGCATCAACAGTTAATTGTAAGTGACAGGTTCTCAATGGAAGGCGCTGAATGGAACTTGCAGAAGCCACACTGAAAGACAGGTGGGTTCCTCTATAAATGAAGAAGGCTCATCTAAAATTTACCAATTTCTCCATCAACTTGTTCACGCACGGGGTTAGAGAAATTGCGCTGAAATCGGACTGAGTCATGATCGCTCCCATGTTTACCAAAGGCGAGCACAGTAGCCATTCGTTAGGAGTCCGGGATATACCCTCAGTCCAGATCCTGTTGAATAAATATAACAACACCCAGCCCCTCTCATCCATGTGTTGAAGCATAGCATACAGGACATTGTCCGGACCATGGACGGTCTGCGTGCATGAAGCGAGAGTGAAACGCAACTCTCTCATCGTAAACCTGTCGTCGAAAGATTTTTAGCCTCGAGGTAAAGTCCAGTCGCAACCTCCAGCAAAATTGCGATTGCATTGAATGCTTGCGGAGCAGCATCCTGGAAAGAGCATGTCAAGAAAGCGGGCGTGAAAGATTCAGACACGGACGTGGGATCCGAGATTGTGTTCCCTTTCTCCTGGAGAACAGGAAGATGGTGCTGGGAGAACTTGCCCCGAATCCTTTTGACTCTTTCCACACCTCTGCAAGAGAGCCCACTTTAATTGAAAAGATGTATGCCCGCCTAAAATAGCTGCTGACGAGCTTCGAAACATACTGGAATCTAACATTAACTCCACGATATTCACCGACGGCGACACGAATCGTGGGGCGGTGCTTATATCGCATGTAGGTATATCAGTGGCGGATCCAAGATAAAAATTTAGGGAGGGGGGGCCTAACATGAATTCCTCCCTCTGAGTAGTGTGAGAAAAAATGGCTACCAATGCTTATCTTACACAGCATTGATAACACTGTCCGCCAATGATTTTGCTACAGAAATGAGAAATTAGTTTTCTATTGTAGTTTTTTGCGTAGATTACGAAAATGACCTTTATTTTTCATGAAATGACTTCAGTTTTTTGTAATTTAATTTTTTATTAATATTATATTATTGAGTATATAGAGGTATGAAATATTTGTTATTATTTATATTTTATTTGACACAAAGTACAAAGATAAGTGGAAACCAAAAGCTTATTCATCAAAAGAAATAAATAATTCTTTTTAATACATTTCAGAGTGTGGTATTATAAAAATATATTTAAAAAAATAATGAAGATTTAAGATTTTTCAAAATTGCTGAAATCTATATCATAGTCTTATATTTTTAGAATATTTAGGCTTCTTTTTATGTACAACATCTTTTCTGTCTCTGTGAATGGTCTAGCAGACGTCAGCAAGCATTGCAGGACTCTACTTTCCTTTATAACGATTTTCTATAGTAGCAATATCTTGGTGGAATCTTTCACCATGCTCATCGTTGACGTCTGCTGGATTCTCTGGAAAGAAAGACAGATGGGAATTCAAAAAATGCACCTTTAGTGACATACTACATCCCAACTCATTATAAGACCTAATCAAATTCTGAACCAGAATGTGGTAATTTTCTGATTTGTGCCTTCCAAGGAGACCATTACATACACCTTTGAAACTATGCCAGGACTCAAATTCTGGCTTGCTCAACTTTGCCTCAAACTCACTATCTACATACCATAAGTTGTCGAATCTGTGGCCCAACAAAGAATCCTTCTTTAATTTTAGCATTACTAATCTTAGGAAATTTTGTTTTTAAATATAAGAAGGGTGGCTGGTCATGCTTTAAGGCTTTCACAAATTGTTTCATTAAACCTAATTTTATGGGCAGTGGTGGCAGAATTACGTTTTCCTTAGGATCCAATGGTTCACATATGACATTATGACAACCTACTTTTGTCTCTTCTCTTAAAGACCATTCTGAGCGTATGTAATGTTCTCCCCGAGCTCTATTGTCCCACTGGCACAAAAAAACACAAGAATTTTGTGTAGCCTTACTGCAAGCCATTTAAAATGACTACTACCTTAAGGTCAGCACAAATCACACATTTATGTTCATTGTATTTCATGCCTTTTTAAATGAAATCTAAATTCTCATAAGTTTCTTTCAAAACAACAGAGTGAGCTACTGGTATCGATGGTAGTTTATTTCCATTATGCAGAAGCACGGCTGTACTACTATATAAAGAAGCGTCAATGAAAAGTCTCCATTGACTGGGTTCATAATGTTTATCTAATTCTTCAAAGAGATGTGGAATATTATTACAGTAGCATAAATTGTTGTCAAATGAAAATTTGTCTTGTAAATTGTTTGATTGAATGCGAAACTTAGTAATTAGAACATCTTCTGCTACTAATTCACTCGGTTGTTTTGTTAAGTTTAGATCTCTTACAAGATCATCTAGATCAAGTTGTGAGAAAGGTTTTGGAGTAGTATCAAAAGTTTCAGGAACATAAATTTCAGTTTCTGGTTCACATGATTCCATAACTGATTCATCAGAGTTAGACAAAACAATTTCTGCAGGTGGTTCAGGTACTGGAATTTATTTTGAGTGAGGTATAGGCCGAATAGCATATAGCGTACAAGAAGTGCAGGCGAGCGGCTTAAAAGCTTCGTTTGAATGAGTCTTTTTTTTGAGACTCAGGATGGCGGAGTGGATTCGCCACTGGCTAACAGTGGTCCAGCGACGCGGGAAGCTGTTCGCAACTCGCCTACGCTATTATCTTTTTTTTGCCCCTTTTCCTACTCCCCTCTATCTACAATGGTACTCAGACCCGGGAGGGGGAGCGTTAGCCCTTGGATAACATTTCCAGACGGGCTCTCTTCATTTCTTCAAAATACGCTCCGCTTCTAGGAGGGGGGTTGTATAGCGTACGAGAAGTGCAGGCGAGTGGCTTGAAAGTTTCGTTTAATGAGTCTTTTTTGAGACTCAGGATGGCGGAATGGATTCGCCGCTGGCCAACAGTGGTCCAGCGACGCGGGAAGCTGTTCGCAACTCACCTACACTATTATTTTTTCTTTGCCCCTTTTCCTACTCCTCTCTATCTACATAGCAGATCTAAGGTGGGCTATACCTCAGCTGTGTTTTACCTAAAAGTATGGAAATTATATGCATAAAATTTAAAGTTATGTACATATGTGTGATTACGATAAAGTGGTTCTAAACTTAATTAATTTTATATTAAAAAAAAATATTACAGTATACTACTTAAAAATATAGGTACAGTGAACAATAAACAATTACTTACTTTGTATGTCTACCAAACAGAAATAGCAGTCAGTGGCATGATCTTGGGGCTCTCGCCATACCATTGGAACACCAAATTGAAGGCTTTTTATTTTTCCTTTAGACCATTTTGATAAACAATTAAAGCATGTCGTGCAACAGATATGTGGTGCCCATGGTTTATCTTGGTCGCCAATTTTACATCTAAAATACAAATTATATAGTTTTTTTACTAGAGAAGGAATTTTTCTTTGATTTTTTTTAAATGTTACTGAACCACATATGTCGCAGAATTTATCTGGGCTATTTTTAGACTGTCCTTTTGGCACATTAATTAAAATTGTTGCTTTTATTTAAAATTTTATTTATTTAAATAACCTGAAAATAAGAAATAAAAGAATGAAATTCGTTAAAATATTCAAAATTTGACAAAAATATTAATTGTCAACCTTTAAAAAACTGGAGTCATTGGGATAAAAATGACTTCCATTTTTTAAATCTATACATTAAACTACATTAAAAAATGTTATTCTAATCTTTGTAGTCGACAAAAAGTTAAATTTTGTTAGACAGTGTAATATTCGTAAATAACTATTTCACATAGGAGTTACCACTAACTTTTTCTGCACAGTAGAAAAATATGAATTGTGTTTTATTGTAGATTTTGTACATCAGCTAAGGTATAATACTGAATTTAATAATTATTTTTGAGATTTACCTGTATTTTAGACCTTTATCATATATGGTACGTTCGATCGCAAAAGCTTAAAAACTTTTATATATATTCTATATTGTTATACAACTCTTTCTGAATAGCAAAATACAAATATGGCCGTGTCAAAATATAGGCCACGGCAACTTCTCACGTCGAGGGCGACACTTCACTGTGCTAAGCATAAAACGAGCCAGAGGCTCAGATCATCTGTTGTTTTTCTTTACGCTTGAAGTAAAGTTTTGCCTGATAAAGGAGGTAAAGTTTCGTGAAATTTGGATACGCGAGTTCGTGCTAAATTTGCAAAAATAACCTTATCCACGTCGCTGCACCCAATATTAATGCGTGCTTAGTCTGATTGAAGAGACCTTTTGTGGCTAAGCACGGGATAGTTTCCCCATAAGGGTACTATCCACACTTCGCGCTTATTTACTCACGCTTCTTTCATCACTTCGCAACATAACGCAACCCTCATTGCGCCCAGACCTCCTTAAGAGTACGGTATAGTGAACCCCTAAAGGAAACCCTGTTAGGGGGCGCGAAGAAGGGGGTCCCTTAAGGACACGAGCTGGAGACCTTGGAGAGGCGCCTATTAGAGTAGGCCCATTAAGGTAGGGGGGTTGCGGAGTGCGGTTATAGGCAGGTATTTAAGGCACTAAGGTACACACTCAATAGGGTTCAGACTATTAGATTCCTTCACTTTTTTACAGAGTAGGAAAGGGGGGATTACCCCTCCCCCATTACCGACACCAAAATAGAATTCATCAAAAGGCTTCCCCTGAGACTCAAGCCCAACGAAAGGAAGAGGACACCACAAGAAGTAGCCCAACAGATATTTACTGACCTGCAGATCCACTAGTTAAGTGCTTTGATGTCCCGACAGGATTCATCGTGATCTGCCCTGAAAACAGGGATGCCGAGAAAAACTTATCCTCCGCGGGCAGCATCACACTCATCAAACTTGACCTTGAAGCGAAAACTTCCCCACAGATCACGGCCAATAAATCAGTCGTATGCAGGAAGGTTGGGCCATGGTTAGAAATGAACACTCCTCAGGATATTAAGGAGAAGTTGGAAGCAAATCAACCGTGGCTGAAAGTTCATGACATTATAAAATTCAGAGATCATACTCACGTGTTTAAGATCGTTTTGCGAAAACACCGAAATGGCTACCAAAATCATGGATAAAGGACTTATTGCCTTCTACACTAGGATCCCGCAAACCAACATCCAGAGAGACGCATTCATAAACATACAGATATGCTTCCGTTGTTACGAAATGGAAGACCACATAACGGCGGAATGTCTAAAAAAAGACCTCCCGATATGTTCGGAGTGCGGGATGTAGGGCACACCCACCGATCATGCCACAACACGACCAAATAGTGCATAAACTGTAGAGGACCACATCGGACAATGGCGATGTCATGCTCAAAAAGAAAAGAAATAACAAAAAGTAAGGAGAACGAAGAGAGATTGAAGGGATAGAGGAACATGACATACGCCTCGGCGACAAAAAATACAGTAAACAACCAAAAGACAGAAACACAACTCAGCATAGACGGAATGTTGAATTTCAAGATACTGACCTGTATCTTGCACTCGCACATATTGAGCATAACCAACCACGGAAGCTACGCGAATACCCTGAAAGGAATGCTCAAGGACAACGGGTTAGAACCCATGAACTTTCCCAAGGATGTGGACTCGTCTGCAATATTTAAGGTGAAGATTAGTCACAAAACAACAAAAGCACTAGTCGAAGAAGCAAAACCGCAGGAGGAAAACAATGAAGACTCAAATAATGAGGAAACTTAATCTGATAACAGCACGGAAGAAACCGCCCAGGAGTTAAGAGTCACCAGAAGAAAAGCCCAAAAGAAAAGAAGATCCAGATCCAGCTCCTATAAGACATCAACCCAACGGCAGCAGTTCCCGATCCTGTCGACATCACTATCGCCGAAAGGAAAGGAGGTAATCATGTTTAGACGGGAACAGAACGAGAGAAAGAAGAAAAAACGATAAACAAGACCTAAAGAGACAAACGGAAACCCCAAAAGGAATATCAAAATGAACAAACGTAAACTGGAAATACTTCAAATTAATACTAACGGTTGGATAGGTAAAAAATGCAAATACGGAAATATCTTTAGAGAGCTAGACCCAGATGTTATTTTAATTTCTGGCCACGGATTAGACCTAGAAACAAAAAAAAAAAAAAATATGGAATTACAACGTAGCAGCAACGAATCCTTCGCTACAAAGACACGGCGTAGTAGCAATTGCGATAAAAGAGTAACTAGACTATAAGACTTACCAAGGAATAACCGAATCCTCTGCAGCAGTAGAGATAAAATTAGAATTAACTAGTCTTATAATAGCCACGGGGTACCAACCCCCAAGAAAAGACGGATTACCAATTGCCAACTTCACTAAGCTTTTTAATAACATGAATCCAGTCATATTTATGGGAGACTTGAACGCACACTGCGCGGAAAGCGGATATAGAGCAAACAACAACGCGGGCAGACATTTGAAAACGATGCTGGATAGGAGAATGCTCCAAAGACTGGGGCCAGATTTTACCACATATATACATAATAGAACAACAAGTAAGCCTCGCAAACTTTAACTTGCCATTTAATTTTCACTTGGAACCGGTTGACATACCGGTCAGCGACCACATAGCTACACTACTTACCATTAACCAGAATCCCATACAGAAGCCAGGTAAGAAATGGAAAGCCTATCACCAGGCAGACTGGCCAAAGTACAAAGAAGTTTTAAGGGAATATGAACTAATTACTTTAATCGAGGCGACTATAGAAGAAAACGACGAGGGACTTAGAGAAATTAGGAGTACGCTGATTAGAGCAGACGAAAAAACAGTTGCAAAAAGAGACTTTAGAACGATCCAAAACTTTAGATGGTGACAGGAAATGATTAATAAAAATACGGAAATAAGACTTATCTCTGAACAAATTCGGAAGGAAGGACTTAGTAGAGACCTATACGACCAACTTAGAAGAAATAAAAGAGAATTAACGCAAATGATTAGTCGATAAGCAACAATAATATTGGAACAACCAGGTCAGGAAGTTAGATGTCGAAGAATCCCCAAAGAAATTTTGGAAATTGGTAGATAGAATGAAGAAAAAACCGGCAAAGGAGAAGATCAAGATTAAATATGAGAGAGGGATACTAATTGAGGACGAAAGCGAGATAGAAATAGTTTTCAAAGAATACTGGAGAAACGATTTTAGAATCAGCGAAGAAGAAAATGAAAATTTCGACACTGATTTTGAGAACGTAATTATCGAAGAACTCAACCAGACAACAGCCAGGAGTCAACACTATGATTCGGTTGACATAACAAGAAATAATAATGAGGGAAATGCTGCTACATTATCCGTACAAGAACTAAAGGATAGCATAAACAGCTTCAAACAAAAGGCGCCGGGAGTCTCAGGACTCACAAAGAAAAACTACACAGAAGCGACCAATAACATCTTAGAGGGCTTGAAGAACCTATTCAATGCCTGGCTTAATACAGGCTACTACCCTAAAGACCTAAGAGTAACAAAAATGATTTTTATCCCAAAGCCAGGAAAATCTCCACACATGGTTAAAAACTATAGACCAATATCTGCTTGACTTCATCGGGAAAGTACATGAAAAGATTCTAAAGAAGAAACTCGATCAACATCTGGTGGAGAATGGCCTGTACAACGGGTGCCAATTCGGATTCCGGAAGAACAGGAGCACGGATATGGTGCTCTGTTTAATTAAGGAGAAAATATCCAAGGTCAAAGGCGAAAAGAGGAGTGTGGGCATAGTATGTAGAGACGTATCCAAAGCGTTCGACAAAGTATGGCAGAAAGGCACACAATATAAGATACTTCGGCTCGAATTAAGCAGTCAGCTGGAAAGGTTGCTATGCAACTATGTAGCTGATAGATAAACGTATATAGACATGGGTAATCACCAAGGGAAACAGTTTAAGCTGGAGGCTGTATATACGCTGTATATACAACGGACATTCCCCTCCAATGATGGAGGGATGTATGAACATCAATTTGCGAATGATATCACCCAAGTTGTGGTGTCTCCATACAGGCACGCTCAATTTCAAGCAAGAGTGACGGCAGAAGAAATTCGAAGAATTAACGAATACGAACGCAGATTTAAAATCAGTACAAACAGAGACAAATTTAAAATAGTTACCATATACAGAAGATAAGTAGCCCACATCAACCTGGACAATATAAGATATGGATACAGTAACGACTGTAAAATACTAGGTTTGACAATAACGAAATCCGGTTACACGAAACACGTAGCCGAGAGAATACAGAAAGCAAAGAGAGGACTAGTACTCCTGTATAAATTAAGAAATTTAAGTCAAGAGAATAAAAAGAAGATTTACCATGCGATTATCCAACCAAAACTGATCTATCTAACAATCGCAATGTGTACACTGTCAAGAACTAAACTACTCGAACTACAAAGAGTCTAGAACAAACAATGTACCTAGTGACTAATAAAAGAAGGGTAGAGATGAGAAGGATAAGAGAACTACACAGAGAAGTCAATGTCGAGCCCTTAAACAGGATAATCATGAAGAGAGCAAAAGGAGTCATCTAGAGCAGTGGTTCTTAATCGTTGGCCACATGGCCCCTAGGGGGCTATGTAACATTATTAGGGGTCCACACACATAAAATAACGAATTGGGGTCCACGGTGATATTTTGGTTGGCCATAGACCAATTCTACTTCAGAACTTTTCTTATTACTGATAATGGAGAGAGAAAGACAGAGAGAGAGAAAGAGGAAAAGAAAGAGAGAGTAGAGGAAAAGAGGAGGGAGGATGGTAACGTGTGTTTATGAAGTACTGTTGCATGCCAATTTGTGTTTTCAAATATTAACTTTTGCCATTGATAATTTACGAGTATGAGCAGTAAAAAAAACAGTGAGATTTTATAACACCATTTTTTTCATATATTTTATATATATCATTATCGTTCAAATTATTTATTAGTATGAATTTTTAATTTCTATTAATACTCTTCATAGAAAACATTATTTGGCAAGCTCTCGACTCCGGGTCCAACTCATAGAGATACACAGTGTGAACTCATGGAGAATTCATGTGAATTTTTTTCAGTTTTAATTGTTCTTTAAAACGTGTTTTGGTGTTTAATGAGTAAGTTATTATAATATCATTACTATGTACTTTAATTCTTAAAGATGGGATTAAACATATCAAAATAGTAGTATTCCTAGGAAGTTCTTCGTAAACTTAAAAAGCTTGGAACCCTTCATTCCAATTGATTATAATAATGAACTCCATCAGATTAGATATGAATCAAAGCGATTAGTAATTATTGACTCCTGGATTTACTAAATTATTATATTATACCATTTTATACTATTATATGTTATTTTATATTATATTATAGTGTATTATGGTGTGATATAGCGTATCATAATTATTGTATCATCTTGTATCACATCGTATTGCATCAAATATTATATCATATATCATAATGATGTTGAGCTATGTCATATCATATTATGTTACTTTACGTTGTGTCATTTTATGACTTACGTTGCTAAGAAATTGGGTTGACGCCTACATGATGCCCTTAGTGTTGTGATAAAAGTGGTTAACCATATTAAATCAAATTCTCTAAGAGACCGCCTATTTCGTGAATTCTGTAGTCAAAATGGAGAAGAGTTTAAACGTCTTGTAATGCATACTGAGGTGAGATGCTTGTCAAAGAGGAATTGTCTTTATCGTTTTATTGCACTTTGGGATTCTGTTATCTTATTTCTGGCCAACACCCATCTTGGAGAACAACTGCTTGCAACTAAATGTGATGTATTTTACATATCAGATATATTTAAAAAATCAATTTACTTAATAAACAGCTCCAAGGAAAAGATTCTGATCTCATATCCAGTAAAGGTGCAATTACTGCTTTCCTAAAAAAGCTATAGTTGTACAAGATTAATATCAGACGTCGTGCATTTGAACAGTTTCCTTGTTTGGCCTCAATTAGCAGCGATCTGTACGATGATGATCTTGCATTGTATGGTGAATATTTGGAAAATTTACACAAAGATATGCAAGCTCGGTTTAGTGACTTACTCATGATGGATATACCAACTTGGGTGACAATTCCTTTCGAAGTTAATGTTGCCGATGTAGACTTTACTTTACAGGAAACCCTCATTGAATTACAAAGTGATGAAATATTGTAGGCAATATTTAAAGATGGGAAGCATGATATAGGGAAAACAAATGAAGCTGCTAAAAAGTATCCACCACTCTGGGATAAAGTCCAACTCTACGTCATTGCTTTACCATCATCTTACCTTGTTGAATCATGATTTAGTCGTGTTTCTCACTTATTGTCAAAAGCTCGTAATAGACTCGACATTGTGTAAAGGGGTGATCTTCGACTATCATTGACATCGATGGAGCCGAATATATAAAAAAACTCGCTGAGCAACATCAGTCACAGGGATCTCATTGAATAAATCTACATTTTTTTATTTAATTGCTCACTTATCTTTTTAAAGGTATATTATGAATTATTTACTAATGTACATAAATGCTCCATAGAATTTAACTATTAAATAATTTATTTGTATTAGTTTAAACTTAAAGTTTTCCTTAAAAATTAGCATAATTATTTACTATTTTTTATTTATTGATACAATTCCTTTGCTTTTTTTATTAGTGAAAAATTTGGGGCTTTGGGGCCCTCAAATTTTTTTTAAAGGAAAGGGGTCCATGGGTTAAAAAAGGTTGAGAACCAATGATCTAGAGGACACATGACGAAATTGGAGACGAACTTTCAACGCAAATAGAACTAGGAATAGACTAGAGGCTTCACCAACTCTTCCCAAGCAGGGCGAGGATCGGAAATGAGGGCGAAAAAGAAGAAGACATCTACACGTAGCAGGAAGGATACATCACCGGATGTGACAACAGATAGAGAGATACAGCAAAGCGACGAAGGAAAGGGTAACAAAAACCCTCGAGGAAAGGAAAATGTGAAAGCGAAAAAGATTAAAGGGAAAACATACATGCAAGAATAGGCAGTTAGAATACAACATAACATGCGAGAAAAACAAACAAATTCTACTTAAAAACAAACACACACTAATAACGGTTTAAACGCCAACTATAACTACTAGGTAAAAAAAAGGAAAGCACAGACACCTGGATCTCAGGTACTTCTTCTATAACTATAATCCCAGCTTCTAACTAATTAAAATGGACAGAGATTAGCTTGACCTCCAAGCATTTTGCGGCTCACCGCACGCCTCTAACTTCCTTCCATTTCTCACTAACTCTTAGTTATGTCTTTCTTAACGGGCTCTACAAATATACGTGGGTGGGTGATACACATCGTGGTATTAGCACCACGTATTAGATGTAGGGTCAAGACTACCTAGGTCATCTGTTTGATCTTCTACTAGTTTCTGGCTATACTATCACTCCCTTTCCTCTTCCTCTCTATGCACTCCTCCTCTTTCACCTGTTACCTTCTCACCGGTGCAACAAGGCGCAGGGAGTGGGGAAAGGGGAAATAAGAGGACTCCGGGCTCTCTCGTTCCTTCTCCTCACTTCTGGTCATGACAGTGGGCCAGAAGAAAGGAGATGGGGTGGGATAGCTCTGGACGCACTAGCCTTTTACACTTTCTCACACCTTTTCTTCTGTTCTGTTCTGTCAGCTCATTAGCGTGAACATAGCCGTAGAAGTCTTCCCATAGTTGATCGCCGCTGAATTAACTGATGCAAATAGCGGCTTGTTCTTTCCCTGAAACGTCGGTCGTCGTGTTGTCCATCCTAATGGTAAAGACTCCAGAAACTGCCGACACCAACTTCTCTTGCACCATCCACCCTGCAAACTAAGATGTTGTGATTATTAAAACTCACTCCTTCTCAATCTTTTAGTTATGAGAAGATTCCTAATAAATACGGCTATTATTGGGTCCAAAATAAATTATCGCTTGTAAACTTTTAATGTTTGAGTTTATAATAATAAACATAAACATGTGTTAACAATAGAAATGTGTTAAATTTGTAAATTGTTTTTGTAAGCCTAATATCATTTGTAATTATAAATTGTTTGCTTATTGTTTGAAACTCAAACATTGGAAGATTACAAGCGATCACCCTATATATATATATATATATATATATATATATATATATATATATATATATATATATATATATATACGAATATAATTAAATGGCGTCTATCTGAAACTTCAATGATCTCGTCTTGAATTGTCTTGCTGATGAGAGTGCAGTTCTTGCCAGAGGTTGTGATGAGCCCCAGGAGTTAATCATCCTCTCCATTCTCACGGTACCGCATCAGGACTCAGAAAGACCTCTTCTCTGCTCCGGCTGGGAACAGACATATCCAAAGGGCCGTCGTCACGGTGTCCAGGAGTGGAAGCATGTTGAGACTACACAAGAGAACTTTATCGAATAGGGAAACAAGCAAACGGTGGGTGCTCTCAATTTGTTTATGACTTTGTGGTAATGATTGCGTCTATGGCCTTCGACGGGTCACGCACGGTTTCGAGGAAGGCCGCCATTTGGTTCATATTAGCGGTGTTATAGCTGTGCTGGTTATCGTTTGCCCAAACCTCCAGGGCTTTCTTGTACTTGGATATAGGCTCCAAGACGACTGCCCGAGTCTAGTGTGGCAACCAGTCCAAGCCGAGTCTCCTACGAAGAGCGCATAAGTGACGCAGTATCGTTCGTTCTTCGAAATGAAAATTTGAACCACGGGTACGTCGAGCACCAGAAAGGCTAAAGCCGCTTCCTTGACCTTGATAGCTGCGGTTTTCTGATGGATAATAGACATTCTCGATATCTGTTCTCTTCTTCCCTGCGAAATCAGCAACGTCAAGTTGAGGCACTTTAGGAACTGCAACTGCCGCCTTCACGCGATGACTGGGTCACCTCGGCAGTCTTTATCTCCTCTGGAACATCTGCATCTGCGCTGGCGTTATCTAGTCGCACACGTTTAAGCCGTGGCTTGCTCCGTAAGGGGTGCGGCGATTTTCCTTCCTGGCCGCCGGGCTGACGGGACTCAGCGCCCCGTCCGGCCCCAGTTTAGACTCTTCTCCTTTTTTCAGACAGCCTATGTTTCTCCCCTACTTCCACACTTCCCTTACAGCCTCTCCCACAACTTTCTCTGGTCGGCCTCTATTTTCCCAGGGTAGATGCTGACCTTCTTCTCAGCCAACTATACCGGATCGCGGCTGAGGGGGGAGGGGGCAATGTTCCATAACCCCTGAGCTCCGGTTTAGGATGGTGTTTTTTTAACAACCTGCTTCATCCCCACCCATACCTTCCTCACATCCCCTTTCCTTTTCACTTCACACTTTATCATTTTTACGCTGTGCCCAAACTGAAGCCGCTAATCTGAAGGGCTGCCAGGTCACCAGGCGGGAGGGGTGGCCTTAAATGGCGGCACCTGGCTCTGCCAGCCCCGCCCTTGCAGACCGAGCTACTGCGAGGGGTGATTAGCATCTGCATCGCGTAAAAAAATAGGGTCACCATGCACAATGATGACAAAACAAAAAATATACGCGCAATTTTTCCTCCTCCACCGTCGGAGCCGCCCTCGGACAGCTCACCTGGAAAAATGGAGGTATCCCCCTCTATGCTTTCACAGGAGAACCTCCAAAATTCTTTAAACGTAGAGGAGTCTTACTCCTCTCCTTTGCCTACGGGTGTAGTTGCCTTCCCTTCACCCCCTTGTCTGGAAGCGCCTTCGAGTGCCACCATCTTTCCAGCGGCACTCCTCCCTTTACTTTCCAAGGGGACTTCCAAGAAAGCCTACACGCAACCCATAGCCTACCGCTCCCCATTGAAGCTACTCGGTAGGGCAAACCCCCTTAGGGAGGAGAAGGAAGACAAGCCCCATCGGCCGCTTCTCTTAAAAGACCTGCTGGCTCGAATATTAAACCTAGCGGGGGTCAAGGCCTGAGCCTCTCCAGACTCGACTTGTGACACCACTGCCAATGGGACCTATAATGTCCTGGGCGTGTGGGTGGGGGTTGACAACTGGAGGTCCCCATAAGATAGACATGGTCCTTGAGGCAACCCAGCCTCAGACGGTAGGGCCTTCCATGGGGCGAATCTGGGCTCGGCGACAAGCACTGAACTCGAGTCCGATCCTATTCAAGATCCTTCTAAAACGGCTCGGGTCTCCAAGTCCGTATAAGGAGGGGGATGATCTCCTTTTCCGGCCGATGCCCTTGCGACCGCCAGAACCTTCTCCATTTTAGAGAAGGACCTTACTGAGGCCGGTTAATCCAGCCTAGGGGCTCCTGCCGTCGGAGGGGAGAAGCGGGTTCATTACCCACCCTCCTCTCGTAAAAAGAAGAAAAAACAAGAAAAAGACTAAAAAAACTTGCGGCTCCTCTTCATCCGTGGGGGATGCGGGGATGGATAGGTCTGTTGCCACTTCAGTAAGCAACCAAGCCGAGATCAGGACATCCTGATCCTCTTTTATCCGGTTGCGGAGCCCCTGACGAAGACCAAAAGTGCTAGTGCGCAGAGCGGAGCCTCGATTACATCGGGGCCCCTCATTCAGCGACTACCTGGCGTTTACGAGCCCGCTGGCTTCAATCACTTCCTGGTTATTCGCTCCATTTATGGCAACATGTTGGCTAAGGGCAACATGATCCAGCAGCGGAGAGCTTGAGCTAGTGTGATTGGTAGAGAGCCGAAGGTGACCCGTTTTTCGAACGGGAGCCTTTTGGCAAATGCGTCGAATCCTTCCGATGCGGCCATGATTAGCGCCATTCGGACACTTGATGGCACGCCTGTGTGTGTGACGCCGCACTCTAACATGAACTTCGAGAAAGGAGTAATTTATGCGAGGAAATTCCTGAACTACTCCATAGAGGACATCACCTTAAAGCTGGCCGACCATGAGGCGGTTAAGGTCGGGCGTGTGATGAGAAAACAGAGAGGGGCCTCGAGACCGACGCCTATACTCTTCGTCACGTTCGACTGTGAAAAACTCACTGAGGCGGGGCGTCCCATTTGGTATCGCTATAGCGTGAAGGCATTCGTGCCACTGCCGCGGAGGTGCTACTACAGACACCGCATCGGCCATACTAATCGCTCCTGCCGACTTGCAAAGTCGAGGTTACTCGAAAGCTGTGTAAGTTGGTCTAAGGCTCCACAAGATAAGCCCAACTCGTGTGTGACCAAGTGTGTAAATTTTGGAGAACCGCAACACGCTTCTTGGTAGCAATGTGGTGCATATCTCCTTGAGAAGAAAATCCTGGCCGTTTAGGCTCAGGATCCTCTCTCATTTCGCGAGGCTAAGGACTTGGTACTGGCGCGCCCAGCGCTGCCCGGGACGTCTTATGCCTCTAAGTTAAAAAAGACACCCTTGCACCTGGCCCCTTCAGGCCTACGAGTACGGTGGCTTCCGCGCCAAATTGAAACGCTTCTGCGGGTTCTACCCACCCCGGGAGTTTCCCTGGTAAAACTAGCGGCAAAAAGGGTCCACAACCAGCCCCGGCTAAAACCCGGGCTCATCCCTTACCCAAGCGTGACGGTTTCCCGTAAGGCGAAAGGGCTACGTGCCTCCACCAACTCGTTAGAGTCAGATGAGGGCAACACCCCTGAAGTTGGTAGCCAGGCCATCTTCCTGGGTTCCTAAAGCTGCCTCCCAAAAAGAGGACAGCACCAAAGGAGCTTCGACTCCTTCGCCCACGCCCGGTGGTGGGCTGGGGGGCTCAGAGACGGTGGACCGTCGAAAAGAGGACTCCCCGCCTCCGAAGACGCCCCACCGCCTAAGATTTCGAGGCGTAGGGAGGGAAAGACCCGCATGTCGGGCCCAACCTCCACCAATAAACCCTCGAAGGCGATAGCGCCTTCAGCGCATTGTCCGGCCAACAGCGCATGGAGTTCTGCTTCCGGGAAGCGTACTGCCATTCCCGTGAGGGTTTTGTCTTCGAAGAGGGCCCCAGCATCTCCGAGCTAGGCCTGGAGGGCATATTCCTTTAATAGAATAGCCGCGGACTCTGGGCCATCTGGGAGGAACTGCAGATGCTCGTCTCCGCAGTGGAACGGGAGTTCCCCGTTAGCTATCTTTTTGCAGGAGATCATGCTTGGCGCATGTGCCCTGCCCACCCTCCCGGTATATAAGGGTTTTGCCACCCCATCACCACAGGGTGGGCGCCGTGCGGGGGATGTGCGATTTACACCAGGCATGATGTCTCCGTTCTTATCTTTGCTTTAGATAGCTCCTTTCAGGCAGTAGCTGTGCAGATGTACCTTGATAGAATGTATACTGTTATTTCCGCGTACATTCCACTGTCAGCCGACTTCAACGCGGTTACTTTCGCCACGTCGTGGCACGGTTACCGAGGCCCTTTCTCTTGCTTGGAGATCTTTATGGCGGTGTGATGTTGTATGTCAAGGATACTCTTAACTCGACGGATTACAACCTCGTATATGACCATGAACTACTAGGTGTTGACCTAGAGACAGGTCCTTCCAAATACCAGACTTTGGTGCTTTATAGAACTCGTTGAAAAGGACAGAGATCTGTACCAGTTACTAGGAAAACTTGTCGAAGACAGAGTGTGTATCGCCATGGAAAATTTCAATACACAAGTTGACTGGGAAACCAGAGAACCCTGTGGCGAGAACGCACTACTCCTGGAGTTCGCGAACAACTAGTTCCTGCCTCAATGGGTGAGAGAGCCAACGTGAGGAGACAATATCCTGGACTTGGTTTTTACCTCTGAGGATTACATCGTTGAGGACCTCTCTGATGGCGAAGAGCTCGGTGGCAGTGACCAACAACCTATTAGATTTGTAGTCAAAGTCCCCAAGGCAGAGAATGCAACTAGTAAATCTAGGAAACTTGATTTGAGAAGAGCAGACTTTGCAGGTCTACGTGCTAGACTGACTGATGTGAGGCTAGAAGAGTGCGATGCTGTTGAAGACTCTTGGAACAGTTTCAAAACCACACTCATGAGTCTTCAATCGCGTTTCATCCCTCTGAAATGCCCCCGTCGGTCTTCTGTTCAACCAAAGTGGTTTAATCGAGAAATTGGCCAACTGCTTAGGGAGAAGAGAAAGGTGTACAGGCAATCGAAGATCTCGAGGAACTTTAACGAATACCGGAGCTAGCCAGGAGAGTGAAGTCCAGCATAAGGGCGGCTAAGCGGTCTGAGGAACTCCGAGTGGCGAGACTCTGTAAAGAAAATCCCAAGGAGTTTTTCGGATTTGTAAACAGCCGTAAACCAATCTGTCGAACGATTGGCCCTTTGAGAAATGAGGAGGGGGTATTAAAGCACTTAGATGCAGAAAATGCTAACCTGCTCAAGGATTACTTCTCTTTAGTGTTTACTGAAGAGTGTGGTTCCATCCCCCAACTAATGGATTCCGCCTCGGGGGAAAAGCTGGAGGATATGGACTTCACCGAAGGAGAAATAAAAAAGAAGATCAGTGACCTAATGACGAATAGGTCACCTGGCCCGGATGGGTTTCTACCTAAAGTGTTGAAAGAATTATGCGATCAGGTGTCACGACACCTCAGCGCAATCTTCAATATGTCAATCCGGACCAAATGCGTTCCTAGAGACTGGCGTGAAGCGGAAGTGACCCTCTATCTTCAAGAAAGGAGACCGTAGCCAACCGTCGAACTACCGACCTATCAGTCTGACTTTTATAGTCGGTAAACTCATAGAAAGCATGATGGTGGAGAAAATGACGTCGCATTTAGAGTCAAAGCTGCTATTGAGGAGTTCCCAGCACGGCTTCCGAAGGCAACGGTCATGCCTGACGAACCTTGAGGAATTCTTCCACTTCGTCTTCAGTGAGCACTATCGGGACAAGGCGGTGAATGTGGTCTACCTAGACTTTTAGAAAGCCTTTGATAAGGTACCACACCGCCACCTTCTCCGGAAAGTGCGAGCGCTGGCCATGGACGGAAAAGTATCAGGTTGGATAAAAAACTGGCTAAATGGCAGACGGCAACGGGTGGTGCTAAATGGACAGGCTTCTGAGTGGGTGCCTGTTACTAGCGAAGTGCTTCCAGGTTCTGTTCTGGGACCACTACTATTCATCATCTGCGTCAACGACATGGACGGTGACATGGTTTCCAAGTTTTTCAAATTTGCCGACGATACCAAGCTTGGTATGAACGTTGCAAAGGATGGAAATACTTCCCGCCTGTAGGATGATCTGCGAAAGATTGGGGAGTGGTCTGATACATGGCAAATGCCTTTCAACGTAAAAAAATGCAAAGTGATGCATATCGGCCACCGAAATCCACAATCACCCTATATCCTTAAGGGCACTGCTCTTGAATCGAGTGACACTGAGAAGGACTTTGGTGTAACTATCACCAGTGACCTCAAGTTCTTGAAACAGTGTATTGAGGCGGAAAAAAAGCCCAAAGGATGTTCGGATACATAAAACGACAGTTTGGATATCTGAACAAGGAGATAGTACTCTGTCTGTACAATTCTCTCGTCCGACCGCACCTGGAGTATGCGGTACAATTTTGAAGTCCTTCATTTATAAAGGACATCGCCAGATTGGAACGAGTGCAAGCCAGGGTAACCAAGCTGATTCCCTCGATCAAACATAAAAGTTATGAAGATAGATTAAGGAAATTAGATTTGTTCTCGCTGGAGACCCAGAGACTACGTGGTCAGCTTATCGAAGTGTTTAAAAGACTTCGAGGCTTCGACAGAATGGACTACTGGGATATTTTCCAGCTCAGCGAGGGGAGAACAAAAAATCAGGCTAAAAACTTGAACTGAAGCAATACCACCGTGATCTGTGTGGGAAATTCTTCACATACAGTAGCTGTAGTAGTTGAAACGCACTTCCAACGGAGGTTGTCAACAGTGAATCTGTTGACCAGTTCAAGTCAAGACTAGATAAAGTCTTGCGAAATCACCTTTAAGAACCTCGCGAGTGATCTTCGAGGTTGCCAACGAACACCTTCGAGGATTGCGCCAAAAGTGCCCTCCTTGTATGGACCGTGAGGCCTTATAGGGTACTTATTTTCCTTGTAGCTCCTTGTATCTACTCAATAAATCCCTCGGGACAAGTCCTTGCCGATCTGATCGAAGAGCTGGAGATAGGTGTCCTATATGTGGATGAGTTTACGCATCACTGCCCGATAACCTCTTCATCTTCCTGCCTCGATCTATCTTTGTGCTCTCCGGATGCACAGCCGCCTGATTTTGATTGGGGGATGATTGACGACCTCCATGATAGTGATTCCTCTCCCATTCAAATAAAGTTTTCTGGGCCGCTGCCGCCCGAGAGCTCGCCCCCGTGGTGCTTGGCGGGGGCGCGGTAGTCTGCATTTCGGTAGATGAGGCCGTTGAGTTCTTCTCCGGCAACCTCATCGCCGTGGGCTTAACTACTATTCCTAGAAGGTCTGGCCGTTTCGCACGCCGACCACCCCGTGGTGATCAGCTGAGTTATGCCTGCATGCGCTATAAGCGCTGCCCGAACGATTTCACTTTTTCACTTCGGTGAATTTCGTCGGGTTAGGGTTAAGTTCCGGTATATTTCGAAGCACGCCCGCCGCTCTTCTTGGCGGGCATACGTGTCTTAACTTAACGGGAAAACCCCTCTAGTAGAGGTGTGTAAGAGAGTCAAAATGATTTGGGGCAAGTTCTCGCAGGACGCTTATCTCGTTCTCCAGGAGAATGGGACCGCAATCTCGGACTCCGCGTCCGTGGAAAAATCCTTCGCGAATGCTTTCTTCGCATTCTCTAACCGGGATGCTCCACCTTTCAAAGACAAGGTAACTCTAGTGAGTTGCGTCCCGCTCTTGCTTCGCGCGCGGACACCGCCTCTGATCCGGACGATGTCCCCCACGTTTTGACATCTGGGTTAGCGAGGCATGGCCTTTCTGTTAGATTTGTTCAACAGGATCTGGGTGGAAGGTCTCCTCTCGGATTCCTGGCAAATCGCTACTGTGCTCGCCTTTCGCAAACAAGGGAGAGATCACTCTACTCCGGCCGATTTCCACCCAATTTCTCTAACCTCTTGCGTGTGCAAGTTGATGAAGAAAGTGTTATATGTTAGATTAACCTTTTCTCTGGACAGCGGAGGCTATCTTTCTTCTTCACAGTGTGGTTTCCGCAAGTTCGACTCCACGCCGAATGCTCAAATCCTACTGCAAGGC
Organism: Ceratothoa steindachneri; assembly: GCA_963969495.1. Classification (NCBI taxonomy): domain Eukaryota; kingdom Metazoa; phylum Arthropoda; class Malacostraca; order Isopoda; family Cymothoidae; genus Ceratothoa; species Ceratothoa steindachneri. Next base: position 48,694,217 of record OZ018324.1, on the reverse strand, counting down.
CTTCCTTCGTAGACAGCACTACACCACGGTGTTTTTCGATCTGGACAAGGCCTATTATACTGCATTGCGATACGGTATCATGGAGACTCTCCACACAACTGGTAAGAGGGGACACCTCCCAATCTTTATATCTAAACTTCTGGGACATTGTCGATCCCGCGTACGGGTGGGGTGGGCCTTCTCCGGCCCAATTGATCAGGAAGAGGTTGTTCCGCAGGGAAGTGTCCTTAGTGTCACCCTCTTTGCCCTGTGCATCAACGGCATCACCTCAGTACTGCTGGAAGATGTTGTCGATACGCGCTACGTGGACGACCTTTCGATCTCTTCTGGCGTGAGCCAGATACCAACTCTGGAGCGTTGACTCTAACAGCGATTGAACCGCGTATCTCGCCATGCCGAAGCATACAGGTTTCGGTTTTCCTTGGCTAAGGCTATGGTGGTGCACCTATGCCGCCATCCACGGCTCTACCTTGTCCCAGACTTGTTTCTTAATGGTGTACGCCTGGAAGTGGTTGAATCGCACCGTTTGCTTGGTCTTGTATTTGACCGACGCCTCACCTGGAAGGCTCATATTCAGAGCCTTAGTGTCTCTTGTATCCGCGCCATAGATATTCTCTGTTTCGTGACGTTCAACGCTCGGGGCGCTGTTAGGGCTACTGCCTTACTTTTTTATCGATCCTTTGTTCGCTTGAAGCTCAACTACGGATGCAAGTTTTTATGTTTCCACAGCTGGGCATATACTGCGGAAGTTTGACTCGATCCACCACACTGGCCTTCGCCTTGCGACCGGTGCCTTCCACACTTCCCCCATTGAGATCTTACTAGTCGATCCTGGGAAGATGCCACTCATTCTATGCCGTGCACAGTGCATTATTCGCCTGTACGCAGCTGATTTCGACGTTTCCAATGCCGCCGAGAGACGCCAATCCTACCCTAAGCCCTTTGGGTTTAGGGTGCCGGTGCCGGTGTCACCCCTGATTCTGTGTAGAACGCCACCCTAGGGGGTACCACATTTTCCTATTTGTCGCCATGCCTCTGCTCCCAAAGCTTGTACAGCGCCGGGAGTATTGCGTTCGACCTTTTTGGAGCCCACCTCGTGTCACGCTGGAACCGTGCCATTCTATACGGATGTCTTCAAGCCCCAAGAGGGGGTTGGCTTCCACGCCGTATCTCCTCTGTTTGAAGTAAGCTGGGCTCCGTTAGACGCTGCGTTTGTCTTCACGGACGAGCTGGTAGCAATACACCAATCGGTATGGGAGATTACGCGACGTGCCCGGTTCGGAGCCCGGATGTGATCTATAGCGCTTCTCAAAGCGTCCTGAGTGCTCTCGGGGCATTGGAATCTCCACATCACTTGGTTCGCAATAGCCGTGACGCCACGGTTTAGTCAAGCCGGGCAGATGTCAAGATTATCTTCTGCTGGGTTCCTGGACATCTAAGAATTGCGGGGAATCAGCGCGCCAATGAGGGCGCGAAAAATTCCGCGAGGACTCCGCGACCGGAGTAGCGTTTCGCTCTTACTCACACCGACTGCATGGCAGGAATACGGGCAGCTCTCCGGGCTACTTGGCAAAGAAGATTGTGGAGTGCCATTGAGCCGCGACTGTTCCCATCGACCTACCCCCAAATGCCGTGAAGGCTTCAGGTTGCTTTGTGTTGTCCCTGAATTGGACACACTCGCGGAACGCTTCACCATTTGATTCAGCGTTCGCCAGCGCCTTCCTGTAAATACTGCGTTGTCCCCGAGACTCTTCGGCACATTCTTATTGAATGTCCCAGTCTGGGCGATCTCCGCGCACGTTAACTGTCCCGGTACCGGGATGGGCAGGGTCGCTACCGCCTTTCCCTTGTACTCGGAATGAGTTCGTGCGCATTGACTGGTGGACTTATAGACTTTTTGAGGGAGGCCGGTCTTCTCCCGTTTATCTAACTAGGTGGCGTTTTTCTTGTTATTGTTTTCTCTGTAGGTTGCACGTCCCTGCGCTGGGGGTCGGCGGACCTCCCACCGACGCTCGAGCATGCCTTCTGTTGTTGCCTTTTCTTTTTATTTGTTATTGTTGTTGTGTTTTTTGTTGTTATTCTAAGGTAGCCTTGTACTAGGCTGTCGTGGTGAGTACGGTAACTTATGCGTAATTAGGCAGTCGCCAGATGGGCTCCTAAAAAAATAGAAGCCGTGGCTTGATGAATGCAGTGATCATGGTTGGTTCTACTACTCGCTTTATTTAACTGGACCTGCGTAACAAAAGGAACCAATTTTCACTGGATTCGCGCCTGAGGCATATCTCTTATGTCTATTGGTCTTCTTAAATTCGGCTGACCAAAAAGGAAGCGGACGGTGTGCAAAGCGATTGACTTTCTGTGAAATAGTAGTTTATCCCACGGCGATGAACTTACCGGAGTAAAACTAAACTGCATCTTACCTCTTTGATTGATTCGAGTTGGTTCAGCTGCAATATGAGAGGGGGGATGAAAGCAGCAACCAAGGCGGCGCGTCCTTTGCAGCGCCGCAATTTGGAGGACCCCGGAGAAAGCAAAGAGGGACCCGCCGCATGTTGAGATGGATGTATTGATGTTGGTCTTATTGCTCACACATCATGATGATCGCGCCGTAATTCAATTTTATTAAAACAGCCCCTTGTAAAATTATATCTTCAAATTTGATAAGGTGAATATTTACAATGGATGATGATTTTGAGTGAATATATGTCAGATGAGTTAAAAATTTCTTTGGCATGTTGTTATAGTTTAGCACTAAGGCCACTTTCCTTGAGAAAACCTGTGAATCTGAGGTGGATATATGTTGTTTAAATATTAGGGGAGGGCGGGCAGAGCCCGACCTCTGTCATAGGGTAGATAGCTGCGTCTCAGTTGACCTAAAGTGGAGCACTACACGATGATGTGAGGCTTTCTTTGTTAGGGGAGTTAAGCAGTCATGGCAGTAAGGGGGCGGTGCCTTTTGCATTAGAAATCCGTGCCTCATTCTGGTGTGGCCAATTCGCAGTCGGCCGATTGCAACTTCTTGAGGACGTGAGATTGTCGATGGTTTCCAACCTGACAAATTTGGAAAAATGTGGCAAATTTTCTTGAAGCCTGTAAGGTTGGCCCATCTGGCTGACCAGGTTTCTCTGATTGAGGTTTTTATGGCATTCTTGGAGCATTGATAAGGAATTTGGTGGGTGAGTGGGCCTATGATTTAATGGGTGGCAGTTTTAGCTGCTTTCTCAGCCTTTTCTTTTCCGCGCACACCTGTGTTTGGAGGCCGAGAGGCCCAGCAAAATGAAATTTCTTTGCCAATGATTTTGGCTTCCTTTATAACTTGGAGTATTGGACGCAGGGCATCTAGTTTTCTAAGAGTATTTATGCTGTTCCAGGAGTCGGAGTAGATGGTATATTTTTCTAGTCTTTCCTCTTCATATGCCCAGCTTACTGAGTAACTCAAGGGGAAGCATTCGACGCTGAATATGCTAGCTGTTTGGCATAGTGTCTCGCTGTAGGTATATTGCTCAGTGTCCGAGAAAGAGAGAGAGAGAGAGAGAGAGAGTCACGCGGACAAAGAGGCCTAAAGGGGTATCTCAAGGACGAACGGACCTTCAACCGGCGTCCTTCGGTAAATTTTCGGGCGATAACGAAGCGAGACGAGTCAAACTGGAGCCCAGAACTTAAATCAGCGAGAGGGCGCTAAGCCCTTCTCGGCCGCGCCTTGAATCAGAGTGGTACCCACTTACCACGGCAAACAACATAGCTTCCGGCGAAGTCGTATATATTTCTCAGCCCGGAAATGGGCAAATTAGTATTCAACCAGGAAGCAGGCACTTTTCACGCAGTATCCAAGCAGTAATCACGAATATTCATTGCAACCAGTCAAAGGACACAACGCGCCCTTTAATAAGCGACTCCCTGTTACCCTAAGGACTCGCAGGCAAGAAACCAGTAATTCAAAACTACGGCAGTCAAGGACGTAAGGACTCATTCTGGAATAACGCGCCCCGCTGCGTGCACTGCAAGGATACTCCCTCGAACAACAACTCTAGGCCCCCTATCCCCTCTTGGAAAATCGTAATTCTATTACATTTGTCTCTATCACCGTCGAAGAGGCGTGACGCTTTCCGACTACGAAGCTTCACCTCATCATCTCCTCCCGTTTTCTTCGATAAATATAGTGCTACCCATAGCTCCTGCCGAAGCATTTCATTGTAAATTAATTTCATTTGGTGAACGATTAGTTTTCTCATAGTGTATAAATTATTGTTAAATTCTGTTATTTGTTTGTATAATAGTAAAGATTATTTTTGTTTCTCTTGTTTAAATCCCAGAACCACATAAGAAAACATTAAATTTTAAACCTTTCAACGACCCCACACCTGACACCAGTTTAATTATATATTTATTATTATGTCGTAGGTCAGGTAGATTTCACTGACCTTGGCTTGCCCTCCCTAGACGCGGGAGAAGCCCCTTTTAAGTATGGGGGAAATGTGAGTGGGTTTATTCCATTGGCTAACTTAGTAGAAAATAAATTAAAGCATTTAAGATTGTGGTTCTGGGTATCAAGGAAACAATAATTTTATTGCTAATATATTTGTAAATTTAGATACACGATCCCGGTGAATATTTAAAGTTAATTACTTAGTGATTATTGTGATTGTGCATCCCTAGTGTTCCCAAGCGGAATATTATATCTGTTCTTTCGGCCCCGTATACACAGCCAATTGAAAGATTCAGAGAAACTATTTGTTCGGATCTGTTTGGCGTACCTGGGGGTAGGCGCCAAGGATTTTTCGCCTCAATCACAGAATGTCATCGTGCGAATTTAGCGAGTTCTTTTCGAGGGTGTTTTTTTTGTGTGTTTACTACTGGGTAACGTCAAACCCATTGGCACTTCCGTCAGTGCTGATAAGTGCGTTAAATGAAACACAGTTAATTCAGGTTCGACAAACCTGCTGCATCCTTTTGTTGTGTGTGCGTTATTTTTTTTTTAAGTGCGAACAGATGAGACATTATGTCTTCATTCGAAATTTTTAAGGCACAAGGAGAATCTCTAGGTCTAACTGGAAAGGATCTAATGTCCTATATTCAGGAAGAAGAGAGAGCAGCAAGAGCGGACAGAAGAGAAAGATAAGAGAAGGAACGAGAGGAAAAAAGAGATAAACGGGAAGATAAGGGAGAGAATTCGTTTGCACGAATTAGAGATGATAAGGACGAGAAACGAAATTCTATCCATCACTTCGGGGACTGGAATTCAGCAACCAGCATCTGTCAAACTGCTTGTCTTCAAAGAAGGGGGAGACTTCGCTTCATATTTAACCCACGTTGAGAAGATCTTCGAAGTAAATCACTGGGGCATAGAATCAGACGGCGTGGCTAAATTGTTTCTCCTACTGAACACCCACCTGAGGGATATTTTCATTTTCTTACCCTCAGAGGCAACAATCGATTATTCATCATTGAAGGCCGAGCTATTTGTCGCCTATAATATGACCTTAGATTTCTTCCGTGCAAAGTTTAGGTAGGGCAGAATTCAGCCCAATCAAACCTTCAGACAGTTCGGGTACACATTGCAACGGCACCTTAATTTCTGGCTGGACGCATCAAAAGTGCCCCATGACTACGACGCTATGATCGATTTTATTCTTAAGTACCAACTTTTGGCATCACTTCCATCAGAAATCAGATCGTTCGTCAAGGATAGAAGATGCATTAGTTTCAAAATGTTCATAGAAGAGGTTGACGTCTCTGCAGCAAGCCACAATTGCTACCCAAAGAAGGGAAGAAAGTGGAACCATCTTCTCCCAAATCGAAGGTAAATAAGCATAAATTCAAGCTCCACAACAAGGAAAGTTTGTCAAGATGACAGACCTTTCCAAGCAGAAGCCTGTTCGAACACTCGTAAAACGAGAATTTCAGCCTTTCTCCTCTAATTATCCTTCTTCAGCGTTTCCCAAAAGGACTATTGTGTGTTATTCCTGCGGAACCGAGGATCATGTGAGAAAAAAAATTGCTCAAAACTCTCACTTGAGAAATAACTATTCCCACCAAGTGAGTGCCACCTCGTCTCAACCAGAAACTTCTCTCTCTTCGAACGAACCAGGTCCCGCCGGCCACCAGGTGAACTTTTTGTTCAACAAAAACAACCATGGGGGCCTTCAATACGAGACTGGTACGGTGAACGGCTGCCGTATCTCCACCCTAGTCCGAGATACCGGTTACACATGTATCGTGGTCTCGGATAAGCTACTCCCACATGTAGCTCCGGATCACGATCGGTTCGCCATCATGCATAATTACCTGGGACGTGCTAATCGTTTCCCCATCGTTAAGTGCCATATAGACTGCGCCTACTTCACTGGTTGGGCCGAAGTAGTGGCAGCCCCATCAAGTTTTGTGCCGCTCTGATTGGGCAGAGCCTTAAAGTTTCTTCACCCCCAGCTGCTCAACCCGTGACCACCCGCTCACAAGTGAAGTAGGATTTAGAAGCACCCGCACCCCTGGCACCCCGGGGCTTCAGAATATAGCAATGCCGTAAACAAGGACTTTGCTAAGAAACAGAAGGATTGTGAATCCCTTCGTCTTCTGTGGACTGAGGCCCCAAATAAGACGCAAGAGTCCATTAGAGATGGCAAATTAACTTCCTCAATCGTTAAAGATAATCTCCTCTACCGCATATGCTCCTAGGGAGATCCCACCGAATCTCGAACATTATGTGTTCCCCGCTCTCATGTGCAACTTATTTAAACAAACCCCACATGACAGCTTTTTCTCGGTTCACTTGAGTTACACAAAGACTGGCCAACGAATTTTTAAGTACTTTTATTGGCCCGGAGCGTCGGATGAAATTCTTCGCTATTGTTGATCATGCGACATATGCCAGAAAACTGTCATTAATAGGCGTGTTAAGCCCGCTCCCTTGCAGAAGGGCTCCATAATGTCAGAACCCTTCTCCCAAGTGGGAATAGACTTGGTTGGACCATTTCACCCACCATTTAGTGAGGGCCATAGTTATGTCCCTACTCTAGTCGATTTTGCCACCAGGTTCCTTGAGGCTGTCCCCCTCAAGAAGATAGACAGCATTTCGTTTACCGAAGCCCTTATCTCCATATTGTCTGAGAGGCCGTCAATTTACCCCATTTGATGGAGCAGGTAGGAAAATTACTCGTGGTAAAGCCCCTATTTACCACCCCCATTTCCCCTTCCCCCCGGAAATGGTATGTGCGAGAGGTTCCTTAAGGCTGTCTCCTTCAAGAAGATAGACAGCATTTCGTGTGCCGAAGCCTTTATCTCCATATTGTCTGAGAGGCCGTCAATTTGCCCCATTTGATGGAGCAGGTAGGAAAATTACTCGTGGTAAAGCCCCTATTTACCACCCCCAATTCACCCCCCCCCCGCCCTGGAAATGGTATGTGCGAGAGGCTGAATGGGAATCTCAAGCCGATTCTGTAGAAGATTTGCGCTGAGCAGCCAAGAGAATGGCATCGTTTTTCTGCTAGTGGTTCCTTTTGCGTATAGAGAGATACCACATCGCACTTTGGGGTTCGTGCCTGTGATAGAACGGGTTGAGGCCGCGTAATTTCAACCACTATCACATGCTATTTAAAACCACGATGCTCCCCACGTGCATCTTCGCTTTGAAGCTGGGCGCCTTATCGCAGCCACCTGAGTCAATGTTTAAACAAGGAGGTTTATCTTCCCCCCGTTCGCCCCATTGCGCCAACCTCGCCAGATTGAGTTAGGCTTATGGGCAGATAAGGCATTGTTCCCAGGCTCGGCTGTGCATTCCCTTGAAGCTCCCACTCCATTGTCCCCCACGCCAAGGAGATGTCCCGGCTATTTATTTGGAAACTTTTCCACTAAGATCAGATTGGAGATCCAGATTTTCGTCGCGAAACATAACTACGACCCACTCTCACCTTGTGCGCCAAGGGACCTCGACCTCGAGATTTACCATCACTTGTCCAGAAGGAGGACAATATCCCTTGAGTGCCAAGGTTCGAGCCTTTCTTGACGCCAAGTCCACAAGGCTTCCCCTGTTGTTCAGAAAGAAAACAACACTAGAACAGCCATTGTTCTTTTGAGCCCGTTCGCCAAGAAACGGTTCTCACCCTTTCCCCTGTTGTTCAGAAGAGAACAACGTAGAACAGCCATTGTTCGTTTGAGCCCGTTCGCCAAGAAACGGTTCTCACCCTTCCCCCTTGTTGTTCAGAAGAGATCAACATTAGAACAGCCCTTGTTCTCGAGCCCATAGACAAGAGACGGTTCTTACCCCCCCCCTTGTTGTTCAGAAGAGAAAAACGTATATCAGTCATTGTTTTTCAAGCCCATTCGTCAAGAAACGGTTCTCATTCCCAAGACGCCACGTCAGGATCATTTAATCCCCGCCCCCTTCGGTGGGAACTCGCCAGCGGACCGAAAATTTCCTTCACGTCGCCTTCCTCTGCACAACAAGTATAATTACGTAAGCAGAACGTTACCTTTGAGTATTTAACCCTTTTGTCAACTCTATCCTGTGCTTTAAATGGTTTAGCGAACCATCCCCTCCCTTTAACTTTATATTTGTTTTACCTTTTTAAATCTTTTAATCCTCGGATTAGCTCGATTCCCCACGACCCTTTCCATTCTCTGTTTATGTCAATATTTTCCGTTTTGTGTGTTGTTGATAGTTATTATTAATAAAACTCTATTTTATTAATGATAGCAATCTTATTATCCTTGAGCTCAGTTCCACTTCTTGAGCATATCGAAGATACATAATATCGGCCAGCAAGACATCCACGCACTCTAAAGTTAATTAAATACGTTCCCTCAACGAATAGTTATATATGGTATATCGTCGAGAGTCCATTCTACGACAGTGCCATTTGAGTTACTTTACGGTAGGAACGTTCAAGGTACCATAAGCATTCTTAAAGAACTTTTCACCAACCAAAAATTAGATCAGGAGGTACAATCATCATACTCGTAACTAATCAAACTCCGTCAGAGGTTGGAAGTATTCGCCGAAATCGCCTACCACAATGCCGACGTTAATCTGAATAAATAAAGACTTACTTCTACTGTAAGTCCAAAGATAGAAGACTTAAACCCGGAGAAGAAGTTCTGTTATTGCTCCCGACCGACAATACCAAACTGCTAAGCCAATGGAAGGGCCCCTATCAAATAATAGAGAAACGCAGTCCCATCGATTATTTGGTTGAAGCACCCACGAGGAGGAAGCTTTTCCATATAAACCTCCTTAAGAAATATCGGCGTGCAGGAGTTAACCAAATATTGGATATAGACCAAGGATTGGGCATTGAATCAAATTACCACCTGGATTCCCTCAGTTTAGTACAGATTGCATGCCTAGAGCAAGATAGCGAATACCCCTTGCTCTTACCAGATGTGGTGGAATCCTCGTCTACCGAGCTCAAGATAAGCGACCAGTTATCGTCCGCTCAGAGAAACCAGCTCACATCTTTCCTAAATGAATTCGGTGACCCTATATCAGACATTCCAGGTTGTGATACTCAGTTTGAGCACGGCATTCAATTGACCACCCAAGAGGCTATTAGCTCCAAGCCGTATCCGTTACCCGTGCATTTAAGAGAAGATTTTAATACCGAAGTTGAGAATTTGTTAAGTTTAAAGATAATCGAGCCGTGAAAATCCGATTACTGTTTCCCCGTCGTCATGGTCAAGAAACCCAATAATTTCTATAGGATGTGCATTGACTTTAGGAAACTAAACTCCGTTACCGTATTTGACGCAGAGCCGATTCCCCTTATCGACCAAAATCTGTTTGAGAAAGGGAAGTATATTTCAGAATTGGATTTGTATAAGGCCTATTACCAGATCCCATTGCGGGAAGAGGTTAAAAGGTACACCGCTTTCCCGACCGAAAAAGGGGTACTACAGTTTCGTCGGCTTCCATTTGGGCTCGTCACTGCCTGCAGTAACTATAATAGGATGATGAAACGAATTTTAGATGGGCTACCCCACGTATCATTCTATTTCGATAATATTTACGTGGCTACAAAAGAATGGGACCAGCACCTGACCGCTCTTCAAGCGCTGCTGCAAAGGCTCAGGGATCATAATTTGACAATTGGTCCGGGGAAATTTCATTTTGCTTTTAATACAATAGATTACTTAGTCTTTCGCATAGAGAATAATCAATTAGCCCCTCAGGAGGAAAAAAACAAACCATCGTAAAAATGCCCGTAAATAAAAATCAGTTAAGGTCATTCATACGTTCCGCCTCCTTTTATCCGCGATTCATTCCTAATTCTGCCACCCATTCTGCTCCCCTTTGCGAGCTCCTGAAGAAGAAGGCCCCAGAACAACTAGGTTGGACTCCGTTGTTCAATCACCAGCTTCAAACCACTTAAGGGTAAACTCGCGTCGGCCCCGATATTACGGTTGCCCAATCCCGCCAAACCATTTGGCATTCAGACGGACGCAAGCAACGACGGCATCTTGTGTCTTTATTTTAATACGGAATCAATGACAAGAGTTTTCCCATCGCTTACGCCAGCCGAAAGTTATTATCACGAGAATAAAATACGCAGTGATTGAGTGAGAGGCTCTCGCTATCATTTGAAGCATTAAAAAGTTTAACAGGGGTTTGATAGGAAAGGAATTAGTAATCGAAACCGATCACAAACCCTTGTCGTATCTCCGAAAAATGAAAAACAACAATTGTAGATTAATGCGCTGGAGTTTGTTCCTCCAAGAATTCCAGTTTATGATACAATTCGTAAAAGAATCTGAGAATGTTATGGCCGATAGCTTAAGCCGGAATCCGGTAGATTCCCTCCCAAGTGAATCTTGAGCCTACTATTTTTTATATATATATTTTTTTTTGTATGTGCATATATGTCCAGATAAATTTAGGTCAGAAACACGTACCCTTTATATGTAAATAAACTTTACAATTATTTTGGAACCGAGGCAGATGTGCCCTCTCCATAAAATTCAGTGTCTATAATCATGATTGTTGTAAATTAGTTTTTGGAGGGATAATGATCGATCTAAGTACATTTTTACACTCTCTTTTGGTATTTATTTTGTATTTTCTTTTTGTATGATTTTGTATAATGTATTCCTTTGCTATTTCTTTTTTTTGCTGTGATGCGAATTTATTTATTTTGTATTGCTTTTTGAATTTTACAGCGCGTTCTTTTACTTCCTGATGCGAAGTTATTGCACCCTTTTTCCACTTGCCGAGATGTCCCTTCTTCCGAAAGTCCCATCTTAAGAGGGGAGGAGATGTCAATGGAGAGAGAGAGAGAGAGAGAGAGAGAGAGAGAGAGAGAGAGAGAGAGAGAGAGAAGGATGGACGGACCTTCAACCGGCGTCCTTCAGTAAACTTCCCGGGCGATAACGAAGCGAGACGAGCCAAACTGGAACCTGGGACCCAAATCAGTGAGAGGGCGCTAAACCCTTCCTCGCTGCGCCTTGAAACAGAGTGGTACTCACTTCTGACGGCAAACAACATCGCTTTTGGCGAAGTCGTATATATTTCCCAGCGCGGAAACGAACAAATTAGTATTCAACCAGCAGGCAGTCACTGCTCACGCAGTAATCAAGAGGTTTCATTGGCACCAGCCAAAAGGTCACAACGTGTTACTTCACAAGTGACTATTTGTTACCATAAGTACTCGCAGGCAAGAAACCAGTTGTTCAGAACTACGACAGTCAAGGACGTAAGGACTCATTCTAGAATAATGCGCTTCCATCGTGCCCTGCAAGGATACTCCCTCGGACAACCACTCGAGGCCCCTCCTTCCCACTTGGACAATCGTAAGCCTATTACATTTTTCTCTATCGCCGTCGAAGAGGCGTGACGCTTTCCGACTACGAAGCTTCACCTCATCATCTCCCGTTTTCTTTCGGGTAAATATAATGCTACTCATAGCTCGTGCCGAAGCATTTCATTGTAAATTAATTTCCTTTTCTGAACGATTAGTTTTCCCAAAGAGAAATAATTATTGTTAAATTCTGTTATTTGTTTGCATAATAATAAAGAGTATTTTTGTTTCTCTTGTTTAAATCCCAGAACCACATAGAAAGTCATTAATCTATTTTCTATGTCGGCCAACGAAATAAACGCACTCGAATATCACCCGTACTTAAAAGGCGCTTCCCCCACGTCTAGGGAGGGCAAGCGAAGGTCAGTTAAATCTTTAGGGCACACATTATTTGTAGGGTACACATGTATTCACTTGAAGGGTGTACATGTAGATACCCTACACAACGGCACCCGATGGCTTGGAGAGAAAGCGAACCTGGAATTTCAAGGTAAAGGCTCGATTTTCTCACTGTAAGAAAGTGGTAGCTTCCGTATCTGGGCTCAAATCAGACGGGCGCCAGAGAATAAACATTGGGAAACTGAGATTGTCTGGAGGTAATAAAGGTCGTGTGATAAAGCATTCAACCATTCTGTAACAAAGATAGCCCGAAATTAAACAAATGTTTAATGATAAAGCTACACCTTATAGAGATAGTGACCAATAACGAGGTACGGCATTTTATCCGCCATCCAATTAAAATTAAATAAGGGATTAATTTGAACCAATCAGGAGGTGAGCTAAGGGAATGAGAAGCCAATCACGTGTGCCAACGTCATTTATTTATAGGCGGGGCGTAAGGCTTACTCGATGGACGTTACTTCCCTTTATAAACGGGTGCAGATATGCTAGAAAGGCCATTCATTCTTAGTAATTCATTATTGTTACGCGTTCATTAATTCAATAATTCGATTATTATAATCGTCCTGTCGCTCTACCATTTTCCCGCATTACTTTGTCGTTAAGTCGAATCTTGGAATTGTATTCGGAGTATTTCTTATTCGGTGCAAGGTGAAATAAATAGACAGAAACTTGTTTACAACTATAAATAGATTCTTTTATTTATCTCAACTGGTACCATATTCTCGGATGAAGTACAGGGCCACTTAAAGGGATATTTCCCTTGCGCATTCAATTAACTTGTTACCATTACCGGTGGCAAGCGTTATCCCTACCCTATGAAGCTCACCCACTTTGAGTGGCATCGTTACCACAAACCCGGCAACCAAACCCCTTATTGGTACGAAGAATTACCAATCAAGAGGCAAGCCATATCTACAGGGGGTGGCAACATTACAATAACAGAAGAGACAAAGCCCCCCCCACATAAATCTACCTGACCTACGACTCTCAGATATCACTGCAAAACCCGTCCCGTCGTCTGATTTCGATCCATCTGCGAATATTTCAACTCCCTGGTATTCTACGTTCTTAAGGAATGTAATTCTGCACCCCCTAGGTGATATTAGTTGTCCTTGGAGGTTTAAGTTCTGCCAGATTTTAAAATTATCTTTTCCAGGGTGGTGTTTGCTGGTACGAAACCTCGTGGATGGACTTCATGGTAATCCCATACTCCTCCATCAGGAGTCGTACTTGCACTCCAAGTCTTTTATGGGGACTCAAGATGGCCGAGTGGTTAAAGGCTCTCACTAACGGCTGTCCAGCGATGCGGGAAGCGCGTTCGAAACTAGTTTCGATACTTTTCTTTCTTTATTTTTCTTTGCCCCCTTTCCTACTCTAAGCTATCTACAATGGTGCCAAGACCCGGGAGGCTGAGGAGGGAGAACATTAGTCCTCAAATGACATTTCCTGACTCCGTTCTCCTCAATCCCTCAAATTACGCTCCGCTTCTAGGAAAAGGCCTGCGTAGCGTGCGAAAAGTTCAGGCGAGCGGCTTAAATGCTTTGTTTGAATGAGTCTTTTGGGGGGACTCAGGATGGCCGAGTGGTTTAAGGCTCTCACTAACGGCTGTCCATCGACGCGGGAAGCGCGTTCGAAAACTCGTTTCGCTACTTTTCTTTCTTTATTTTTCTTTCATACTCTAAGTTATCTATAGAGTCTTTATCGCAGAGCAGTATATCTCCATACCGTAGTCCAGTTTAGGGTGGATAAATGATCCAAAAGAGCGGTATAGAAGAAGTAGAGTTTGTATGTCGACTCCCCATTCTTGTCTGAAGACTGTTCTCACAATCTTAGTAGCCTTGTTAGCTATACTTTGAGGCTTCTAATATTGGGTTCACACGTTAGTTTTTTATCAAGCATCATTCCTAGAAAGTTGAGTTTTTTAACAACTGCGATTCTTTGCCGGTAAATAAATATATAATTCCGGCTCACGAATGCAGCTGACGCGACGGCAGAAATGGTCCACTTTAGACTTATCCACGGAGAAGTGATATCCGTTAGCAGAGGTCCATTAACATATGTTTTCGATGGCGACCTGTAGACGCCGTTCTATTGAGGGCCATTTTTTATCATTCGAGGGTGATAGACAAGTCGTCTACGTATAGGGTGGCTATGACTCACTAGGGGAAGAAGGTCACTTAATTATAGGTGTGTCACCAGGTTTATAGGTAGCCTGTTAATACGTGAATGGGGATCGGCTTATGGTTGATGAAAAGAGATGGTAAAAGGTGGTTTATCTGATAGGGAAGTGGAGGTAAAACTACCCGGTTAGTGGGAGCTTGGTGGTTAGTAAAAATGGCGAGAATATTGACGACTCTTTGTTGCTATTGTACACAACGGGTGGTGATGACCTTTGGTAACTGGGCATACTTATATCTCCGTCGAATTGTTTCTGACTCCTTAATAATTATTCTTCACAAGCGTTATGATTTATACTGGGCTTACCGAAGGTTTCCTGGTAATTGGAGTAAAGAAAGACTTCGAAAAGGACGTAGCAAAAATATATTTTTATTCTAACTGGCCTATTAAGGGGGCAAGCGGCACGTCACGAGTACTTTGCGGTCAATAAGTAGGCTTTCTATTCTACGCGAAGTATTGGGTTCAAAGGTGACAGGACATAGGCGAATTAAACGGGTTCCGTAACGCTACTAAGGAGTAAACGGTGTTACCGAATAATTAGTCTCTTTCTCTGACTCTGGTTGGCCTTCTGACTTTTTAAAATAACCAATGCCTAACTATATATGTTTCTGTTTCCTAAGGGGCGTGACCTAGACTTGTCCGTGAGGGCAGACCCCAGTGGTCTGGTTTGTTAATTTCCACCTCTAGGGCGGAGCTACTGAACAGCTGTGTGTGTAAGATATACCTACATATTTCTAATAGTTTTATCTTTATTATAGGAATCGCTTGTTACTCGTACATCTGTGTTGAAATTTCTCTTGATCAAAGTCTGTATTTGTTCAGCTGCTTTGTAGCCTCCCATTTTCTGATAAATCTTCCCCAAGACGCGAATGTTTGTTTATGCGTGAACTTGTATTGACTCAGGTGTTCGACCTAACATTTGCTTTCTGCGTTTGCCATTTAGTGTGTTCCAGCGCGCGACTCTACCGACTGCGGCTTGCCTCATCCCTATTTATTCAAATTAGCATATGCATTTTCATTTCTTATTCCATATACAAATTAATATATACAAATCATCACTAACTCTATAATTTAAGAAGGGGATATTTTTGAGTATTTGAATAATAATTTTATCTTAGTTATGACTTGTTTTTTATCAAAGTTATTTCTAATAATTCTTTTATAATATCAAAAAACAAAATAATGAAGTTTAGAACTAAATACAAATATCGAAATTTTGTGACTTTTTTAAAACCCAAAGAATTACAAACGGTGAAGTTCATAAAATTTATTTTTATTTAACTTATTCTATAACTATATTTTAGCAACGTGATATTTTGAAAGGGGGGAAATTTAGTTTAGAGTTCCTTTTAAAAATCATTATAATTGGCGTAGTTCAGAAAATTTATAAAAATTTAACCATGGCTGCTTTTTTTTTAGATTTTAATCTTGTAGCGAAGCCATTGCCTAGTTAACATATATATTTTCATCTCCCTATTCTCAAATCGGACATATTATTTCCGTTATTTACATGTAAGGCAATTTGTTAGGATTTGATAAATCCACCGAGTGTCCACTTGTGAAGTTTTTCGCTGGGCCTATTAAATCCTGCAATTTGGTACCAGCAGCCTACCAATGTTAAAATTATTACCCCGAAAGCAGGGTAGGGCTAAGCAAGATGGTAGCGCTTAAGTGAAAGACATTAGTGTCCAATTGATTTGTAAAGTATAGCGATCTCTTCAGAGAAATTATTCGAAACTATGTTTAGTTCCGTATGCTCTCGTTAGTTAGAGTTTAGTTTAAGGGTAGTTTGAGAGTTTGGCAAGAGTTTGAAAGAAGTTTGATGGTTCAGAAATGGATAGAAGGTTAAGAGTTTGAAGGACCGAAAGTTAAATGAATTAAGGCGAGAGAGGGGGACAAAGGAGAAAGAGAGAGAGTTTGATGGGAATTCGAGGGAATTCGCAGAACCAATGCGAAAAAGAGGGTATAGAAACTTACCTTGGACGGAGAATCCGGGGAAGGACTTTTCTTGTGAGGAGGGGTCGTTCGCGGTGCCTCACACTTTAGAAGTTTTCCGCCCAGCCGAGTCCCGGCGTTTAAAGAGAGTTTTATGTGTATACAGTTCCTTCTTCTACAAAGCTTCGCAACGGTTCTGCCTAGAGAGAGATCAGGAATTCGGGTAGATAGGGGTTTCAGCTAGTTATTTCTTCATCTAGCTTGTGATGAATAGTGGCTTTTTGTCCCTCCTGCAAGGGGTTTTCAAGGAATGGGAAAGGGGGAGTTGGGGGATGATTAGGGGGAAGGAGTCGAGGGAAGCTGGCGTGCGAGGTCCAAAACGCGTAACTCCCTGTGCCTACAATAGAACAATAAACCACCGAG
Organism: Ceratothoa steindachneri; assembly: GCA_963969495.1. Taxonomy (NCBI): domain Eukaryota; kingdom Metazoa; phylum Arthropoda; class Malacostraca; order Isopoda; family Cymothoidae; genus Ceratothoa; species Ceratothoa steindachneri. The sequence goes on along the minus strand of OZ018324.1, from coordinate 48,677,496 downwards.
ATGGGAAGCGGCACTAAGCGTCTTGTCTCTTTGACCAAGAAGAACAACTGCCCTTTTCCCATTGTATAGCCATAAACCATATGGTCAGTCCTCTATTGATAAAAAATGGGCCATAGAGAGAGAAAGAGGGAGGGGGGCGTTCATACACGCTCACACAGACACATGTGTAAGACCGTGCAATAGCTGTAATCTTAACACCTATTATATAACACGAGCACCACAGAACTCCCCTGCCAGTAATGGAGTTGTTTGTAGAGAGATGCACTAAAATACTAGTATTTCCCTACCTCCTAAGATATTACCTCAGGAGAGAAAGCGAGTCATCTCCCCGCTCCACCTCCTCCGACTTCACCCTTTTTGGACTTGCCGCCAGGTCACTGAGAAATTCACACCGAGGCATGACGATGAAATTGAAGGCTACCTTCCGGCCGTCTTAATCCCCCCTCCCTCCCTGGTCGGGAGATTACTCTTCTATTTCGTAAGGGTTGCCTTGAACAGCTTTTATGGCTCCAGCCACTGGTTGTTCCGTCTAACCCGCTGATCCCAGCTTCTTACACTTTCCCGTAAGAAGACGCTCGGTTGTCCCGGCCGATAATAAGTGTTTGACAAGGCATCTCTCTCTCTCCTTGTTTTGGATAACTCCAAGTATATATGCATCCTCCCAAGGATTACCAATAGATTTGGTTAGTCGACACTTCCCCGAAAGGAGTTCGATTCAACGACGCTCTCTCCCGAGAAGTGTTTAGTGACGGTCACAGGCCACGGGAGAGCTGGACATCACACTCGAATCTTCGGGTCAGGGAGAAGAGTCTCGTGAGGCAATGTCAGCCTTTCTCAACCACCTTCGGATCAAGGATTGGAGAAGCCGTCCTCTGAAGTTCTTCTGGTGACCTCTTGAGGACAAGAGGCCCAATAGCTCGCTCAATCCGAGTTTGGAGAAGTCATTTCCCCTCCCTTTCGAAGTTCGTCGGGTGACCTCTTGAGGACGAGAAGCCCGCATCTCGCAAAACACAAGTTCGAGAAAGTAGCCCCACCCGCTGGTGGTGGTTTGTGGCTACCCCCTGTGAGTAATCAAGGTCACCAAGACCTCCCTCCCCAAGTTAGCCCCGCTTTACTCTCGAGGTTGAAATGAACTAAATCGCTCACTACCTTAAATCTCCCATTATAACCATTTAATAACTCTGGTTATCCAATTAGTATTCGGAACCTAATTCCGTCTTATTCATGTACCCATATATATCCATATTTATTGTGGGCCTTTTATTTAGTGTGTATTAAAATCTATTTTTGTCGTTGTGTTTGGAATATTCCTTGGTCTCGCAGCTGCAGCTAACTATTCAAATCGCACTCTTAGAATAATAACAGTTGTTGCCTTGCTTAGCCCACCTTAGAGCCCGTGTGCCTATATTCCCGTACACTGGGCCATACTTCGACATTGTTAGTAAAATAGCACATAACAAATACATAGGTAGATAGATATCAAATGCATATTTTGGGCACGCCTAATGTCTGACAGCATTTTAACATGCGCACCGTTGCACCGATACTTACATAAGTGCATACACCTGTACTCAAAACGGGCCTATACATTATGCCATGTTCTGCCCTACAATACAATAATATATAATTCAATACATTGATATATAATTTATTTAAAAATTTGGTCCCATCCTTTTTAGATTGCAATGCAAATTTTATAATTACGAGACCATAAATACATAATATGGCACGCAAGAAAGCTATAGAACAGCAAGGCGTGTTTATATTTATTCCTCTTTCGCTTTCATTAAAATGTGCCGCTACAAAAATGCCTACAAAATGATTTAGAAAATATATATGAATGACCGATTCTTGCCAAACGTGATTCGTCTCCCGGAGCGCGTGAAAACGTCTGGCTTGCCGTTAATCTCTTCGGTTCTTGTAGAAGTGTCCCGTCGACTTCCTGAGCCTTCATTGTCTTCCGTGCCATGCACGCCACGAGGTGAAGTGCAACTGGTCCACCTCCTGTTCTCTGTCTGAGTCCTCGGGCGTTGCTGATTACCCGGTCTGTTATCACTATGCGAGGGAGGAAGCCTCGCCGGTTTCAGTCTGTACACTGAGACAGTGTCCCCTTTTCCGTCGGATTACAATTCGTAAACTTTGCTGTCGCGCTCGATCACCGGGAAAGGGCCCGCATATGGCGCTTCTAGTGAAATCGACTTGTGCCATGGTTGATGCCAACTCTTAAATAAATTTAGAGTTTGTCTTGGATGACGATGAAGATGACATAGCCAAGGGTTTCAGGGACAAGAATGTGGTTCCCGTGACTGCCGTGAAAGGTGAAATCCCGAGTCATTGGGCAAAGATCGAATGCACAAAAGGATAATTGGAAGTGCCACCAGCCAGCCTTGTCGACGGGACATTATGAAGCACTTTAAATTCCTGTGTGCCCTTTCCACCACCCAGTTCGTGGACGGGCAATACGCCGTGGTGCGGAGACGATGAAAACCAACGAGGGCAGGCAGTTCCTTGAATAGTTTGGATTTGAATTAGGAGCCTTTGTCGGTCACTACGTAAAGCGGGAAATCCACTCGTCTAGGAAAGCTAACGCAACCGTTGCGCTACTTATGTCCGCGATCAGTAGCGCTTCGATCCATCTCGTCGCTCGGTCAATGCATGAAAGTACATACCGATTGTTGTTGGGGGTAGGATTGTCCGGGCAGTATACACGGTGGAAGTGGTCCAAATATATCGATATGCACTGTTTCGAACCTTAAAGATGAAATATCAATGGGCAGGGTCAGGGATTTCGTGTAGCGACTAAGCTTGGAAGATTGGCATGGAAGGCAATCCCTTGTCTAGAACCAAATATCCCTGGCTATATTGGGCCAGAAATTTCGAGATTTGATAAGACGAAGTGAACCTTGACTCCATGGTGAGACAGATTATGTAATTGATTGAAGATAGTCCTCCTGCACGCCAAAGAGACAAACGGTCGTGGGTATCTTGATGTTACTTCACACCATAGTTGACCTTCCCCGGGAAAAGGGAAAAACTTAAATCGCGAAGAAAATTCCTTCGTTTCTTCGTCATCTTCCTGCGCTGCCGTCAAAGCTCGAAGGTTAAAAGAGTCAATTTAGACCGAATTGACTTTCCTTGAATCGCAGCCAGCGGCTAAGTTGTCCTGAACACACACGTAGGCGATATCGCTACCAAGGGAGTAAACGGTGTTAACGAATAATGATTCTCTTTCTCTGACTCTGGTTGTCTTTCTGACTTTTTAAAATAATCAATGTCTGACACTCTCTCTCTCTCTCTCTCTCTCTCTCTCTCTCTCTCTCTCTATATATATATATATATATATATATATATATATATATATATATATATATATATACATATATATGTGTGTTCGTTTCCTAAGGGGAGTGACCTAGACTTGTCAGTGGGGGCGGACTCCAGTGGTCTGGTTCGTTAATTTTCACCCTAGGGCGGAGCTACTAAACAACTGTGTGTTTAAGATATACCTACATATTTCCAATAGTTTTATCTTTATTATATGAATCGCTTGTTACAGATCTGTGTTAAAATTTCTCTTGGTCAAAGTCTGAATTTTGCTCAGCTGCTTTGTAGCCTCCCGTTTTCTGATAAATCTTTCCCAAGAGGCGAATTATTGTTTATGCGTGACCTCGTATTGACTCAGGTGTTCGACCTGATATCTGCTTTCCGCGTTCGTATTTTGGGTTCCCGCGCGCGACTCTACCGACCACTTGCCTCATCCCTATTTATACAAATTAACATATGTATTTTCATTTCCTTATCCTCTATACAAATTAATATGTACAAATTAACATATATATATTTTCATCTCTTTTTTTTCACATTAGACATATTATTTCCGTTATTTACATGTAAGTTAAGTTGTTAGGATTTGATAAATCCACCGAGCGTCCATTTATATAGTTTCTCGCTGGGCCTATTAAATCATACAATTTGATGCCAGCAGCCTACCTGTTATATAACACGAGCCCCACTACTCTTTGAGGAAGGTTATCAATTATATTATTGATACCTATGAAAAATTGGTACACTAAGTACGCTGCCCTGCGGGACACCTTCCTGGGGTAAGGCATTAGAGATGGAGTTTCCAACTTGGACTGAGAAAGAGCGCTTTTTCAAAACGTTCTTTAAGAAAAGTGTTAAGTGCCCGGGCATACCCATTTCATGAAGAGATTTTCTATATCCCGTTTCTTCAAGATGTTTCGTAGGACCTTTAAAGTTAAAAAAAGACTATAACGAGGTGGGTTATTTTTAGGAAAGGCTCGACATACATCTGATTCCAGTCGGGTGATGGATGACATCGCTTGTTGAGTGGAGCTTTCGGAAGCCCCACAGTGAGGGTGATATGAGTTTGTTTCCAAAAACCACACTACACGGATACATTATTTTCAGCAGCTTGCTAAGACAAGATTTTAGGGCCATAGGTGTGAAGTTTGGCCAGATTTGAGGAAGGCTTGGGCAGTCGCCTTCTTTCACTCGTCGAGGAAAGAGTTTGTTGAATAGGGGTAGCATGAATGTTTTCCCTCCATTGTCAAGGTAACGGAGCATATCATAGGGGATTGTTCTGGTCCCGGGGCTGTATTTCTGCACGATTTTAACGGGGAGTCTAACTCCTGGGTAGAGAATTTAAGTTGTAGGTGGATGGATGGCATGATGCAAAGTTCAGATCTGTACCTTATTCTATTCTTCTGTGGATTTTGAACTCTTCTGACGCTCTCACTCAGCTGGATATGTTCGCGAAACTTTCGCCTAAGATTTTTTTGTCACTTTCTTGGTTTAGAGCACCATTTGTCCTTCGTGAAGTAGATCTTGGGGTGGGTCTCGAGACGATTCATCTTGCAGTTTTTTAATCTTGTTCCACGTTTTGCTTATATATGTTCTTGCATTAATCGAAGAGACGTATTTTATCTACGATTCGTGGCGGCTTTCTTTAATGAGGTGTCTATATTTGGCACGTATTTGGTTGTGGTCCATCCGTGTCTTGTCGTTGTGCCAGCGCCTGTGGGCTTTCTAGGCTTGCTCCTTGATTTTTAGTGCAGCAGAGCACTCCGTGTTCCACCCTGGAACAACAAGGAGTAACAACAAGGAAAAAGGTACCCTAGGAGACCTTACGGTCCATTCAAAGAGGGTACCATTGGACTTGCAATCGAGCGGGCACAAGGCTGCTCAATTGTTTTGCGTCCCTAAACGGCTACTTTTCAAGACCTTGTCTAGTCTTGACTTGAACTGGTCAACAGATTCACTGTTGACAACTTCCACTCGAAGTGCGTTCCACTTACCGCAGATACTGTAGGTGAAAAAATTTCCACACAGATTGCGGTTGTAACGCTTCAGTTCAAGTTTGAAGCCGTGATTGCGCGTTCTGTTCTCACTCAGTGTGAAAATATCCCGGTAGTCAACATTGTCGAACCCTCGAAGTATTTTGAAAACTTCGATGAGCTGACCACGCAGTCTACGGGTTTCCAGCGAGAACAGATCTAATTCCCTTAGTCTATCCTCATAACTTTTATGTCGGATAGAGGGAATCAGCTTGGTTGCCCTGGCTTGTACGCGTTCCAATCTCGCGATGTCCTTTCGCAATGAAGGACTCCAAAATTGTACGGCATACTCCAGGTGCGGTCGGACAAGTGAGTTGTACAGGCACAGTACAATCTCCTGGTTCCGATAACCAAACTGGCGCTTAATATAGCCTAGCATCCTTTGGGCCTTTTTCTCCGCCTCAATGCACTGTTTCGAGAACTTGAGGTCACTAGTGATTGTTACACCCAAGTCCTTCTCAGTGTCACTCGATTCAAGAGCAGTGCCCTTAAGGATATACTGAGATTGGGGGTTTCTGTGGCCGATATGCATCACTTTGCATTTGCCCACGTTAAAAGGCATTTGCCACGTGTCCGACCACTCCCCAATCTTCCCAAGATCTTCCTGCAGGCGGGAAGTATTTCCATCCTTTGCAACGTTCATACCAAGCTTGGTATCATCGGCAAATTTGGAAATCTTGGCAACCATGTCACCGTCCATGTCGTTGACGTAGATGATGAATAGTAGTGGTCCCAGGACAGAACCTTGAGGCACCCCGCTAGTAACCGGCACCCACTCAGAAGACTGTCCATTTACCACCACCCGTTGCCGTCTGCCACTTAGCCAGTTCTCGATCCAGCCGGCTACCTTTCCGTCTATGCCAAGCGCTCGCACTTTCCGGAGAAGGCGGCGGTGTGGTACCTTATCAAAGGCTTTCTGAAAGTCTAGGTAGACCACATCCACCGCCTTGTCCCGATCGTGCTCACTGAAAACGAAGTGGAAGAATTCCACAAGGTTCGTCAGGCATGACCGTTGCCTTCGGAAGCCGTGCTGGGAACTCCTCAGTAGCAGGTTTGACTCTAAATACGACGTCACTTTGTCCACCATGATGCTTTCCATGAGTTTACCGACTATCGAAGTCGGACTGATAGGTCGGTAGTTCGACGGTTGGTCTCGGTCTCCTTTCTTGAAGATAGGAGTCACCTCCGCCTCACGCCAGTCTCTAGGAACGCATCCGGTCCGGATTGACATGTTAAAGATAGCGCACAGATGTCGTGATACTTCATCGCACACTTCCTTCAACACTTTAGGTAGAAACCCGTCCGGTCCAGGGGACTTATTCGTCTTTAGGTCAGCGATCTTTTTCTTTATTTCTCCTTCGGTGAAGTCCATTGCCTTCAGCTTTTCCCCCGAGTAGGAATCCGTCGGCTGGGGAATGGGACCACACTCTTCAGTAAACACTGAAGAGAAGTAGTCGTTGAGGAGGTTAGCATTTTCTGCATCTGAATGCTTTAATGTCCCCTCCTCATTCCTCAAAGGGCCAATCGTTCGACGGATTGGTTTACGGCTGTTCACATATCCAAAAAACTCCTTGGGATTCTCTTTACAGAGTCTCGCCACTCGGAGTTCCTCAGACCGCTTAGCTGCCCTTATGCTGGACTTCACTCTCCTGGCTAGCCTCCGGTATTCGTCAAAGTCACCCGAGATCTTCGATTGCCGTTACACATTTCTCTTCTCCCTAAGCAGTTGGCCGATTTCTCGATTAAACCACTTAGGTTGAACAGAAGACAGACGGGGGCATTTCAGAGGGATGAAACGCGATTGAAGACTCATGAATGTGGTTTTGAAACTATTCCACGAGTCTTCAACGGCATCGCACACTTCTAGCCTCACGTCAGTCAGTCCAGCTCGAAGGCTTGCAAAGTCTGCTCTTCTCAAGTCAAGTTTCTTTGATTGACTGGCAACAGACCTTACCTTCGGGATCTTGACGCTAAATCTAACTAGCTGGTGATCACTGCCACCGAGCTCTTCGCCTACAGAGATATCCTCAACGATATCATCCTCAGAGGTGAAGACTAAGTCGAGGATATTGTCTCCTCTCGTCGGTTCTCTGACCCATTGAGTGAGGAACTCGTTGTTGGCGAACTCCAGGAGTAGTGCGCTCTCGCCACAGGCTGCTCTGGTTTCCCAGTCAACTTGGCTGTTGAAATCGCCCATAACGATGCACACTCTGCCTTGAACCAGCTCACCCAGCAGCTGGTACAGTTCCCTGTCCTTCTCAACAGGTTGGGAAGGGGGTCTGTAAAGCAGCAGGGTCCTTTTTTTGGCAGGACCGATGGAATTTTACTCTCGTTTATTCAACAACGCTATCTGCAGAGTTCGCCGATTTGAAAAACGCAACAATCCTCCAGTTTAGTCGCAATGCATCATGCATCGCGACAAAAATTATTTCAGTCCACCACTACGTTTGGAAATTCCGGTTACCTGTATTGCTTGCGAAACCGTTTTCCCTATTGATAAAGGCAAAAGTCGCTCAAGTATATTAACGTAAGATAGTTTAGTTTCCGCACACCACCTGTCTACAGTTACACTTTTACGGAAAGTAAACAGATTTCTACCTTTCTGCCGTTTCCAGCGCACAATTTTTGTTTTTTCGCTAATGAGTCACATCCTTCTCCTCAGCGACCGCACTTTAGGAAAGTTTTAGTTGCAATACAACAAAAACGCCTCAAAATCACACTTCTAACTTTAGTAAATCTCCCAAACACGTACCTAACCAATTTTGGCTTCTTAAGTCTGGACAAACAATTATTGACTAATAGTTCTATTTCATTAACATATGTACATAATGAAAAGCAAAGGTCCAAGGACAGAACCCTGAGCAACACCACTACTCACATCAGTGCATTCTGACGCATATCCGTTGATCATTACTCTCCGCTTACGATCAGTAAGCCAATTTTTCAATCCATTTTGCTATTTTTTCCTCTATTCCTAAGGCTCTTACTTTAGACATCAGCTTCTTATGCGGTTCTTTATCAAATGCTTTTTGAAAATTTAAATAAAAAATATCAGCTGATCTGTTATTGTCATACTCGGTATTAATATAGTGGAAAAATCTAATAAATTTGTGAGGCATGACCTGTGGTTCCTAAAGCCATGCTGGGAGTCATTTAATAATTTATTCTTTTCTAAGTACTTAACTAGTTTCTCGGAAATACAGGTTTCGAGCAGTTTTCCAACTATTAAAGTTGAACTTATCGGGCGATAATTACTAGCTAGTAGTTTTCATCCATTTTTATATATCGACGTTACATTTGCCAACTTCCATTCTTGAGGAACGATTCCACTTTCTCACTATAAATTAAAGATCTGCGTTAGGTGTTCAGCCAATTGATCTTTGATTTCTTTTAGAACTCTTTGAGATATTTTATCTGGTCCCAGAGATTTGTATTTATTCATTTGCACGGCATCTAACCGACAATGCATCTATTGACGGTACATCTAACCGATTCGAGGGTTTTTTCGCCAGTATTTATAATAGTTAGGATGGGATTATTAATCATATTCTCTTTTTTAAACACTGATGCAAAATATTCATTTAAAGTATTTGCTATATCAATATCGTTAAATTGTAAAATATCATATTTGTCTTTTATAGGGCCAATGCTGTTTTTTATCGGCTTTCTACTATTTACTAAGGCAAAAAACTCCTTTTGTACAATTTAGAGCTACTTTTATCTCCTCATTTCGTTTGGCTCTTTTGGTTTCAGCTTTAGCTTTTATTCTCATTTCTATATAGTGATTTCTATTTTCTACGCTCCTTTTAGATTTTAGCATTCTGTTCGCTTTATCTCTGTCTTTAATGATTTGTAAAAAAATTGAACAGATAAGCATTTAGGTTCATTGGCATTTTTTGACGTTACTAACATTCAATGGTATAAATTGAGCTTGTTTATTTGAAAGATTGTTTTTAAATTCATGCCATGCTTCATTAAATATCTTCATTATTTACTCTATAATTACTTAACCTCTTGCTTAGTCCAGCAAAATTAGCTCTTTTGAAATTTAGTTTGATGATGTTGACCTTTTTTCTAACATAAGGAATATTAATTTCAAATTCAATTAGATTATGATCACTATTATCAACTCTATCTCTTATATTTAGATTTGAAATTAATTCATCGTGTGTTATTAACACTAAATCAAATATATTTTCGCCTCTTGTTGGTTCTTTCACCTACTGAGTCAGGAAATTCTCATTTATGAAACTGAGCAATCTTTGTCCTTTTGAGTCGGTAGTTTTCATGGGCCAGTTTACTTTAACGAAATTAAAATCTCCAATGGACAATGTCGAAGTATGGCTAAGTGTACAGGAATATGCGCCCGCAGGCTCTAAGGTAGGCTAAGCAAGGCGACAACTGTATTGTTCTAAGATTGCGATTTGGATCGAAAGCGGAAGCTGCGTGACCAAGTAATATACCAAACACAACGACAAAAATAGATTTTAATACACACTAAATAAAAGGCACAACAATAAATATGGATATATATGGGTACATGAATAAGACGGAATTAGGTTCCGAATACTAATTGGATAACCAGAGTTATTAAATGGTTATAATGGGAGATTTAGGGTAGTGAGTAATTTAGTTCCTTTGAACCTCGAGAGTAGAGCGGGGCAAACTTGGGGGAGGTCTTGGTAACCTTGATTACTCACAGGGGGTAGCCACAAACCAGCAGCGTGTGAGGATAATTTTTCGAACTTGTGTTTTGTGAGATGCGGGCTTCTCGTCCTCAAGAGGTCACCCGACGAACTTCGAAGGGGAGGGGAAATGACTTCTCCAACCTCGGGTTGAGCGAGCTAATGAGCCTTTTGTCCTCAAGAGGTCACAAAAAGAACTTCGGAGGACGGCTTCTCCAATCCTTGATCCGAAGGCGGTTGAGAAAGGCTGACTTTGCCTCACGAGACTCTTCTCCTTTACTCGAAGATACGGGTGGGATGTCCAGCTCTTCCGTGGCTTGCGACCGTCACTTATATTTCTGTGGAGAGAGCTTCGTTGAATTGAACTCCTTTAGGGGAAGTGTCACCAAACAAAATCTGCCTGTAATTCTGGAGAGGGTGCATATATACGCGGAGTTCTCCAAAACAGGAAGAGAGAGAGAGAGCCTTCTCGTACCCTCATTTTCGGCCGTGACAAACCGAGCTTCTCCTTGCGGTGAAGTGTCAACGACAGGGATCAGCGGGCCAGACGGACGACCAGCGGCTGGAGCCATAAAGCTGTTCGCGGCGAAGCTACAAAATAGATGTGAAATCTCTCGGCCCGAGGGGGAGGGGGGTAGAGGGAAGATTGAGACCGCGGGAAAGTAGCTGAAATTGATTTCAGCGTAATGCCTCGTGTGAATTTTGCGGAGACCTGGCGGCAAGTCCCCAAAATGTGAAGTCGGAGTGGTTTTAACGGCTCGCTTTCTCTCCGGAAGTAATATCTTAGGAGGTGGGGAAATAATATTATTCTAGGGGATACCCCTACAAACAATGTTAGCTTATCTTTACTGATGTTGGGCAAAAATTCATAACATTTATTATCTACCTCCAGAAGTTGATGTGGCTTCCTGTAAACCAAATTGACAGGTAAATTCTTCTTTTGGTTTAATTTAATTTTAATTATTTCAAAAGCAGAGTCAATACTACAATCTATAGGATGCAAATCTTCACGGGCGTACAAAAGAACGCCTCCACCATCTGTTTAGATTCTATCTTTATGGAATAATTAGTATTTTTTTAATTGAAATTCTGAAATAATATCCCCCGAGTGGCAGTGAATCCACGATTCTGTGATACCAATAATGTCGTAATTCTTAATTGATACTAACGCTCAAAACTTGTTTCTAATCGACTTCGCATTGAATAACATGACTTTTAATATACTTCTCCGATTTATTCTGTTGAGGGATTTGGGCTGTTTTCCTGTGCTACTTGTGCTTCTAGTACTGGAGGTTGATTATCCAAAAGGTTCTTTAAGTTTATTTGTAGTAATTCTCTATAGGTTTACTTTCCTTTTCCGAAGAGTTGGATCCCATCTTGAATATACATGCCCTTGCTGTGCATAAATAAAAGCCAGAAGTCAACAAATTTAACATTTTCCTTTTTGCAAATATCTTTTAAACGTTCGTTTATCCCAATAGCTCGGCTTAATTTTTCATATTTCTCATATATTCTAAGGAGTATGCCAACAACAATTCCATTATCCGTGTTCGATTTGATTGTTTTAACCATGTTCGTGTAGTCTTTTATTATGTTTTCTGATCCTTAGTAGTTTTTTTCCGTTAAACACTTCGTTGCTCCCAACATTAACTATAATTGGGCAGTTTTTGCTGTTTATCTTGAAGTTCCCTATTTCTTCTGTTACACGATTAATTTTTACTCCTGGTAGCAACAAAATTTGCGTTTCTTGCTGTTCCAGGTTCCGAAGTGATCTATTTGATTTCGAATTATCGAATCACCAACTAAGTAAGTTTCTTCTTCATTCGACAGAATTTCGAATCTATTTTGTGTTGGAATAACTGGTTCTTTTGATATGTTTGGTTTTATTGGTCGCTTATTTTTGACTTCAATAAATTGTTCATTTTCGCGTATGTTTGTATTATCCCTTTTGTGAGTAAGCAGTGCTACTTCTTGGTCTAATTTGACAATTTTCTGATCGACTCTGGTTATTCTTCCCTCCTCTTCTGTTTTGCAATCACACTTTTTTAATTCAAGGGCGTTGATACGATTTTCTATTTGACTTATAACAGACATCCACTTTGATATTTCCATCTCATGTTTTTCTTGGATCTTATAAAATTCGCATACACTCCTTGACGTAATATTATCAAAAGACTGCTCTGGTAAGACTATTATCCATCTCATGTTTTTGCATTTAAAGCAACAGTGCTTTTGTTTCTGAGCTCCTTCATCTTCGTTAATAGATTTTTCTTTTTAGATTATAAATAAAATATGATCCACGTGAGTTTATTCACTTATCACTTTATACTTCAATAAATTACACTTATTGTTTAGTTCAATATTTACACTTTATAAAATACTTAAATTCCAACACTTTATTACACTTTATCCTAAACTTAATTAAATTTAGTATTGAAATATATATACACTTCACTTTATACTCGATAAATTAATATACAATACAATTTATGCACTTGTAATGATTAAACACAAAATCCAAATGCTGTTTTGAGCAGATTTCTTACAAAATGAGAGTTAAAAGTGACAAATTAGGTAATTGATGGAAAAAAGAGGTTAATAGATAAAAAGTTAAATGACAAAATTCTACCAATTGGAATGTAGACGAAATGGCACAGCAGGCTTAAGTTTTATTCTCTCATTGGTTGAGACCCTCTGACGTCAGATATAGCAGAAACTTCAAGTAATCACACGCAGAAACAGAGGCCAAAAGGAACAAATATTATGCGTAAATTCTTATAAACTTAAGATAAATCTTGTTCAATTAAATACCCGTTTTGGCACTCAATAAAGTAGCAGAAAATTTAAATGAAAAACATATTACTTAGTTTTCCTTTCAGGTAAAAATGGCGGCAGGGGGATGGGTCAAAATGACCACGTGAATGCTTAAAATTGAGCTAAACTAACAATTTTAAAGGATAAAGATTCTTAACGGTTTTCCTAGTTGCAGGCAAAAATGGCGCCAGGCAGATAATTTAAATCAAACCAACCTATTCGCGGATTTGTTAAATTAACTGAGGGAGAAATATGCTATTCGCCGATTGGTTGAAACTTCTGACGTCACTTGTCTTCGAAGGACTCTGATTATTGTTTTTCTTTTAGGGAAAATATGGCGGAAATATGTATAAATTTACACAGTTAACGATTTTTTATAAATAATTGAATGAAATTACTTTAGAAACGACTTATATTCACAAGAAAGGCAATTAAAAAGAATAAATAAATATTGGAAAACACACATTTCAATATAAAAATCGATAATTGGAAACACTATGAATCAAATAGCAGGAGCAAAACTGCGCACATCCAAGCGAGAGAACGACTCAAACACGAGAGAACGGCTCAAAGACCGAGAAAGAGAGAGAGTGGGAGTAACACACACACACAGATGTTATTTAAGGAGCTCATCTGGCGACTGCCTACTATAGCAAATGTCGCCGTAATTACGCTACAGCCTAATTTCAGACTTGATTAAACAAATAAATAAACATGCAAAAGCCAAACAACAAAAATAAAAAACAAAACAGTCAAAGAAACAAGCAAAAAACAAAATAAACAAAAAAACAAGCAAGAAGAAGGAAGCACGCTACGGCGTCCGGGTGGAGGCCAGCTTTTCCCGATGCATCAACATGAGACCTACAACAAAGAGAGCAAAATAAAATGGAGGAGGCCAGCATCCTACAAAAAGTCATAGTCTACAAGTCTGTGTACACGAATCCGTCCTGGGTACAAAGGACAAGCGGTAGTCACCCGCCCGTCCTGATACGGGGACAGGTAACGTAAGCGAAGATCACCCACACTTGGAAAATCAACCAAAATGTGCCAAAATGTCTGTGGGACAAAGCATTCGACGCAATAAGGTGCGAGCGAGTGCTCCATCAAATGCCGGTGAGTCCCGCGACTCTTCGTAATTTGAAGACGACAGAAAGTGACCTGAAGCTGTCGCAGCATTTGATGAGGGGGGGGGGGGGCATGGGAAATGTCACAGCAGTTCGGAAAACTGCCCTGACTCATGAGATATAGTCAGTGTGAGGGAATGCCCTCGAGGGACCACCCGCGAGTAAGTCCCTTGGCGATACCCCTCTATTCTTTCAAGATCACGTGAGCCAGCGTGAGAATTTTAGAAAGTTGAGGAAAAGAATCCGTCACTCGCTTAATCACCCGAGCCAGCTGTGTTTGTTTTCAGACGCCGATTGTGTCCCCCCCTCCTGCGATAACGCCGTGCGCGACTATATTAACCCTAGCCCCATATCGCGAGGCGAGTTTGATCGTCTGTAACGACGCGTTATGATGAATTTACACTAGAAGTTTTAGAATACATTAAATAATGCTTTAAATTAAAAAGTGGGTCAAGGAAAGGTAAACCAATAAAATAGAGAAATATTGATGATATGTAAAATAAAAACTTTACGTAAAATTACTTAACAATATCTACTCTAATTTTTCAAAAACGGGGAAGACTAAATTTTTTTAATATAAACTAACAAGTATTTAAAAAGAACAAACTGAACGGATTTAAGAAACAACTAACCTATTATATTATAAATAAAAAACAAAAACACAAATGTAAACAAATTTCAAAGAGGGATTGACTTGTCTCTTTCGCATTGTGATAGCACCTGACTAACGTTAGAAAACTAATAACGAAAAATGTTCTGCTGGTGAGATGCCGGGTATTGATTGGTTGGTTACATGTCTAGTGAGCAATTTAATTGAAAAGGTGCACTTATTTAAATTAGGGTTTATCTTATTGATGACCAACGACTGTAGGATTTTCAATTCCGAAAGTGTTGAGGCGGAAGACAAGATGCTAAACGATTCTGGGTTAATAGGATATTATGCCAAAAAAAGGAATTCAAAATAACAGTTAGAATTAATAAAAAAAAATGGCATTGTGTTAAGTGGTTTGTGAGGGTAGAAATAAATACTTTATTTAACTTGATGTTAAATGTTATAATGGTTGTGAATAATATATTTTAGATCGAAATTTAGATACTAACTTATCAAAAATAAAATCGGATTAGTAATTGAAATCCTTTAAATAAGTTATTTCTTCAAGAAAAGTTAACCTGTTTGAGAAAATATGGTAAGCTCTGAAAATTCTACTTTTAATGCTAGTTAACTTAACGTGAGGTCCGGGAGAGCGAGTGGTAAAAAAAGAAATGAGTAGCCAATTTGCTGGTTGTGGGTTTTCGATAAATAGATGCATTAATATTCGAACCCATTCTAACGTTAACATCCAAGAAAGAGATTTTGTTTCCCGTTTCTGTTTGCATTGAGAACATTTGTTTAGATGTCGTTGAGTAATAAAGGATTTCTTTCATTTGAATTATTACTCCAATTTCATTTTTGATAACTTAGTTTCTAAATTTCATTCTAAAATATATTATCCACGAACATTTATATCTACTGTACCAAAGCAGAAGGTTTTAATCAGATTGCCCATTCTCGAACATTTAACATCTAAGTTAAATAAATTACTACTTTATACCCTCATAAACCATTTCCCGCAATACCATTTTTTTATTAATTCTAACCCTGTTTCCTTGCATTTCCTCTTTTTGCCATGAGCAATTTCTATGGACTTGCGATTCTGTTTAGTTTAAAATTATACAAGTACGACCTGCCATAGTAATTATGTGGGCCAAACTGGTTTGTAACTAAAACACTGGATCGCTAAGCACTAAGGACTGGCATTCCCATTTCCAAGCCAGAAGCCTCATCCATTAATTAGGCAACACTCTTTTTAGTTGAAGATCCTTTAGTAGTTCAAAATCCTTTAGTAGTTCAAAATCCTTTAGTAGTTCAAAATCCCAGAGTCGTTATTTATCCTTAAAATAAACCCTAATTTAAATAATTACACCTCTTCAATTTAATTAATCACCGCATAACAACCAACCAATACTCGTCAGCAGACCAACCAAACATTCTTCATTATTTGCTTTATACCGTTATTCAATTGCTACCACAACTACAACAAGCCAAGTCAATCAATCCCTCTTTGCGATTTTTTCAGATTTGTGTTTTTTTTTGTTGTTCATAGTATAATGGGTTATATTATTCTTAAATCCATTTAGTTTGCTCTTTATCAATACTTTCTAATTTTTTTCAAATCTTTGATTCCTAAGTTAGTTTGTATTAAATAAATTTTCGTCTTCCCCGTTCTTGCAAAATTACATTTGATATTGTTAAGTAATTTTACATAATCATATTTTTGTTCTACATATCACTCAATATTTGCCTACTATATTCATTTACATTTCTTTGCACCGGTGTTTAATTTAAACAATTATTCAATGTATTTTAAATTTTTTAGTCTATTTTTCCTTTCTCTCGTTACTCACTGATGATGGTTCCCGTTGAGGTCGGAAACGTCCGGCCAATAAATGCTTAGAGCTATTTCCTGGATCTTTTTATTCCTGTTTTTTTTTTCTCTCTCTCTCTCTCTCTCTCTCTCTCTCTTTCTCTCTCTCTCTCTCTCTCTCTCTCTCTCTCTATATATATATATATATATATATATATATATATATATATATATATATATGAGAAAGGGAAATTTAACGGAAATGAGCAATGAGAGATGAAACAGGAGCTTTTTTGAAGGCAAGAGAAAGGCACATTGGAAGAACATAAGGATAAAAGAGAGAAAAGGACGGAACAATGAAGGCAATCCGTACGGAGAAGACAGAAATAACGGCAGGCGAAAAAAGTTTTAATATTCCTGGCCAGGGATATTCAAACTTTTTCCCCTGGCGTTCCTGTCGAGCGTTTCGCGGGTTAGAGTGACGCCATGAGAGTTAGTATGTTTTTTAATTGCTCCATCTTGCCGGTGAGCAGTCAGACGCCTCGACAGGTTGTGGATGTCACGCCAATGGACTTAGAATTGCGGTGTTCGCAATGACCGACTTCGTATGAATATTCGTACACGACGTTAGTCCCCTGGAGTTCGCTTGTCGGAGGGAGACACCTGTTCTTCATAATGTAATTAGTCGTTCTCTTGGTCTTGTAATATATTATCAGGTTAATATCTGTATTAAGATCAGTTGGGGTCACAAGTCGGTGTAAAATGCCTTTGAGAGCCATTTGGTATCTACGATAGCCTGTGTTCATAGTGGCTTTATAATAAAGGTTAATGGTATTATTCTTCGGTGTAGATCGAGCCCCAATACCAGCAACCAAGTCCATTTTTTTCTTTATAGTGGCATCGATAAATTCCTGTGGGTGGCCGTTATTAACTAGAAACCTTCTTCAGTTCAAGATCAAAAGCCATCCACGAGAAGGAATGGGAAAAGGACCTATTAACTAAGGCACTAATAAGGGATCTTGGGTAGCGCTCAGGACACTCGGAGGAACCGTTTAAGCAGAAGCCTAAGTTTGGGGCCTTAACGTACGCTTGTGTCGTAAATTTAGCCTAACGGAAACTGATGAGAATATGGAGGAAAGTAAGGAATCCTTGATCTTCCTTTTCTTGGGTGAAGTTCAAACAAGATAGCGAGCGTAGATGGGAGGTCTGAATGCCATACTGCTTTTGAATATCGTGTTCTCGACTGCACCCATGTAAACGTTAACAAAGAGGACGCCGAGGGGTGACCCCATCGCAATGCCATCGATTTACACGTACATTTGCCCGTCAGGAGCGTAGAACGGGGATCATTTTGTGCAGGCTTGGAGGAGCTATGTCTTCGGGGGTAGTGAGAGGTGCGGAGTCTTCGGTGTGGTAAATAGCACTGATAATTATCAATTCGATGCTTTCATCCAGAGGAATATTTGTGAATAGAGATTTCACGTCCATGGAAGCTAGTACCCCTGCGGGTCGAGATGTTTGAAGGATATCTAGAAGAGTTGAGGAGGAGGGTAGCGTGTAGTCTGAGGGGATGTAGGGGGCGATGATCGGGTCGAGGTATTTTGCTAGATGATAATTCACCTTTGGAGTTTGACTTATGGTGAGCGGAGAGGATTTCCAGGTTTATGAGTTTTCGCATTGCCGTAGTCATAGCGCATTCTGAGGTCGCCTTCAATTAAAGGAAGTTTCACAGGGTTAGTGGTAATGGTATTTTTTCTAAAGAGTTTGTTGAGCTTTGTTTTTAGATCGTTAGTAGGATTCCGTGTTATGTTCTTGAATTTAATGGTGTAGTGCAGTATTGTTATCATCTTGTTAAGGTATTCTTCTTGGTTCACTACTGAACTCTCCACAGAGTCAAAATGCGTTGCGGCCCCCGCCGGAGCTCCCTCATCACCCCGCAACTTGAGCAGGCTGCGAAATAAGTCAGATAGAACAAATATATTGTCATCTGTAGAGCCGATAAATCCTCAACCAAGTCATCCTGAGCCAAAAAGAATCACTTAACAAGATGAAAACAATACTGCACGATGCTAAAGAAAATGGATAATTTCTCTACAGTAGATAAATTATCCATTTCTTTTAGTGTCTCATAATTTGGTAGGAATTCGAACGACTTTGTTAAAGAAATTAAGAAGACTAAATAAATTCAACCCATTTCTCGATCCAAAATTCGTATTAAAAATTGGGCACAATATTGGGTCCTATTTCAGCTAATAAGGACCAAATTCCATTCCCCTGCCGCTCCTGTGTTTTTTTTATATATAGTTGTGAATCTTGCGATTCATATTATATTGGTTCGACCATTAGGTCAATCCATTGTCACATCGAGCAGCATCGGAGAAGATCGACCCGCACGGGGCTGGTTCTAAACAGACCAGAACCCTCACCCATACAAGATCACATCAAATTATGCAATTGTGAAATTTATCTGGATAACTTTAAAATATTTACTCATCGATCACATCTTAACGAACTACGAATATTAGAATCACTTTTCATCATAAAACTTAAACCTAATCATCATCACCATCATCATCATCATCATCATCATCATCATCAATAACTATAATTTAAGAAGGGTATTTTTTTGAGTATTTGAATAATAATTTCATCTTAGTTTGGTTGAATTATGTTTATTTTATCAAAGTTATTTCTAATAATTCTTTTATAATATCAAAAAACAAAATGGTGAAGTTCAGAAATAAATATAAGTATCGAAATTTTGTGAATTTTTTAAAACACAAAGAATTACAAATGGAAGTTCAGAAAATTTATTTTTATATATATTCTATAACTATATTTGTTTAGAGTTCCATTTTAAAATTATTATAATTGGCAAAGTTCAGAAAATTTATAAAAATTTAACCATGGCTGCTTTTTTTTAGATTTTAAATGTTAACCTTAGTAGTGAAGCACAAGCTCTCACGGTAGGAGGGGAAGGGGGGACGAGTGGCGGAGCCATTGCCTGGATTAAATATAAATCAAACTGCATCCAATCTTTATATTGTATCATGAATTATTGATTTTTTTATTCTTGCATTAAGCAGCTTAACCTGAATTACACTTTTCAATTTTAGCATTTTATAAAGCTAGAAATTTTAACCCTTTACTATCTTAGTTTCTTAGTGCCGATGATGAGGTTGGGACCTCGAAACGTTCAAACCCAGAAAAATAGAGATGCTTTTATCAATGGCGTGCTTGGTTTTCACCTCTCTCTCTCTCTCTCTCTCTCTCTCTCTCTCTATATATATATATATATATATATATATATATATATATATATATATATATATATATATATATATATATATATATATATATATATATCTTAAGAGAGCAGAGGGGTTGCGCGTTGTCAGGCGTATACGGATTTTTAGGATAAATAAGGAGGCTAAATTTAGGAAGTTCATTATTATATTATAACTTCTTGGTACCGACGTTTAGTGTAGGTACCCATTCTCAAGGATATGAGATTATAAATATATACAAACATAAGAATTTTTCTAGATAAGTTATCAGATATTTATAAATTAATTATATGGAAATATTCAAATTATAAAAATGCAGGGCTTTTAACTATCAGGGAATAGGAAATTGTTTTTGTTTTTAAAATAAAACTGAGATTAATTAGTTTTGGGTGTCTTCATTGTAAAAAGGGGGATAAAATAGAAATATTTGAAAGATAGGGGTTGTTTTGGGGGGAGTGGATTTAGTGTGTGTAATTCGTGGGTGATTATAGTTGTAGTAAAAGTGGAAATGAGCTTGTGTCGGAGTTTAAAGTGGGGTTTTTAAATCTAATATAAAGAGATTCCAGTGTACGTAGCTGGTTTTCGTTGTTTGCTGTCTTTAATTGAAAAATAAACTTGATGGTTATTTTTTAAATTATATTCACAATATACTGTCAAAACTTTTAATTTGAGACTAAATATTTATATTAATCTTAATAAACAATTTTATTTTATTTTATTTTGTGTGCATCTATGTATACTTATGTTTGTGTCTGTATTTATTTCCATTTGAGTCAAGTCTTTAGAACGTTTGTACTTATTTTACCTTGGTTTTGCAATCCTGACCTCAGATGTTAATCTCTAGCTCAGATTTTCTCCCTCCCTAATTGCTTTGGGGGTATTTTAATCCTCTTGTCAACCTTTAGTCTTTTGAATTTACCTGATTTAATGATCTCATTTTGTATTTGTCTTCGCTCCTCCTAAGGTTTCCATTTCATATTATTTCATTTTGTTGATTGGTTTTTTGCTTTTCTTTGTGGGCGTTCCCTCTCCTCTGTATCATCCCTATAAATATTACAATTTTCAATACTTTTGTTATTCCTTGATAAAGAACTCGAAATAAAGTTCGAAAGTACTTGGATTCCTCGTATTATTT
Source organism: Ceratothoa steindachneri (assembly GCA_963969495.1). Taxonomy (NCBI): domain Eukaryota; kingdom Metazoa; phylum Arthropoda; class Malacostraca; order Isopoda; family Cymothoidae; genus Ceratothoa; species Ceratothoa steindachneri. The sequence goes on along the minus strand of OZ018324.1, from coordinate 48,656,689 downwards.
TTCCCTGTGGGCGTTGTTGCATATATATATATATATATATATATATATATATATATATATATATATATATATATATATATATATATATATTTCAGTGCTGGGAAATTGAATCGATTTCGAATCGATAAACCTTTAAAATCTCTATATTTTCAAATTCGAACCGAAAAGAGTTAACAAACTCGATTTTTAACTCGAATCGATTATAAATATAAGTTTGAAGCGAAAACGTCGAGTATCATTAATAAATTAATTTAGGAATTCCAAGAAATAACAGTGGTTTAACTTGTGAATGGTAGGTAAATATATATTTTAATCTTTCGTCCAAATCCTAATCCTGTTTTGCTAATCACAGAATGATCAAAAGCAACTCTCCAGATTGTTTCCTGGTCGATTTCATTTTGTTTAGCTTGTCATTCGCGCCAGATTCACTAGAGTTTTTCCCAGATTCTTTCTTGCTGTTTCATTTTGTTTAGGATGTGTCTTACCTTATATATACTGTTTTACTTGCCTAGTTTCTTCATTATTAGTTTAAAATGACATCTTGTCGAAACTAGACCGAAGATTATAATAGGTATAAAGGCAATGTTATAGCTAGTTAAGCTCTTCATCATTCCCTCAAAGGAGAGCTGTTCTCACATTTACGAGAGGATATCAATTAAGCCAGCCTTTCTAGGTTTGCGTTAGAGAGGGTGGTTTAATCGAGGAGCGAAATAAAAAAAAATAGGGCCACATAACAAGATTGTATATAAAAAACTTAGAACAAAAGTGAGAACTAATCTATTTAAGTATTAGTTCTGAATTTTGTTCTTAATTTTTTATATACAATCTTTACTTATATGGCCCCAATTTTTTTATTTACTTTTTTTTTAATTGTCACTGCCCTGTTATGTACATTGTATTTTCCCCACTCTTTCGCTCCTCGTGTCTTATAATCTCCCTCATTAGGCAATCTCCATTTCTTTTAATCTGTTACCCTTTCGTCTTCTCAATTTGACCTTACTACCTGCTTCTTGTAATTCTTAATGTGAATCTTTACCTTCCCCCTTCCCTCTTCCTCATTGGTGATTTCTTGTTTTTGAGGCAGTCTTTCATACTTTTCTTTCGTATATATACCTCTAATATAATATTATTTCTTGTAGTTATCCTTGATAAGGAACTTAATAAAGTTCGAAAGTACTTGGAAACACCTTTTCATTTTTTCCTGCGGGATATTGGATTCATTTGCTACCCTCACGTGATACTTTGTAAGTTTTTCATATATATATATATATATATATATATATGATCAAAATTAATGCAATATCGCAAGAAAAGATGAGGAATTAAACCACATTCTCCGAAGACAATTTAATTCAGAACAGTTTCGGTGTATCTCACACCCTTTTTCAACTGACACTGCGTAGAAAATATAAGAGAAGTGCATATAAGCATAACACAAGATCCCCTCTTTTTTCTTCCAATCCCCTACTTGTGGCTAATCAGGGGGGGGGGGGGGGTTAGGCCTAAACATATTGAAGGGCTTTGTTTATATGCTTTCTTATTACAGGATTAAAAGAAAATTGACCCTCAGATAGGTTAAAATTAGGAACTGACGATATCAAGCTCGATTCTACGATTCTTCTCTTAGCATAGTTAGCCGATTTAAATACCATTTTACTTCCATTGAAATCGATCGTATGATTCTTGTCTCTAACATGGCAAAATATTCCACTGCTTTCGCTGCCCACTCTAATATCTCTTTTGTGTTCATACAATCTCTTGTCTAGATTTCTCCCCGTTTCCCCTATATAAACTTTATGGCAATCGTTGCATGGTATTGCATATACTCCTATGTTATGATGTTCTTTGGGTTTCCTAGGCCATCATCAATTGGTTTAAGGAATTATTATATTTAAAGGCTAGATTAATACCCGCTTTTACAAATATATCCTTTAAACCAATTAATTTATTATTAAATGGCAATGTTATACATTTGTTGAAGTCATTAGTGCGGGAAGGCTTATTACCATAGAATGTTTTCCTAGCTGCAAAATGGGCAGACGATATGAACCAATCGGAGTAATACAAATTAGAAAAAATGGTCCTGATAATGACAATTTCTTCATCTAAATAGAAAGGATGACATATTTTGTATGCTCTAAGGAGTGGGTTGGTTTCCTATACACGTCAAGTTTTAATTTATGGTGATCTTCATTAATGATGACATCTAAAAAGGGTAATCTATTATCATATTCCCATTCATATTTAAATTTGATGGAGACATGCAAATTATTCAAATTATTAAAAAAGGTATCAAAATCATGGCCATTAGGCCATACAGAAAATACATCGTCAATGTACCTTAACCATAAAAAGTTAGGGGGAGAAATTGTGGGAAGGAGTTCAGTCTCAAAATATTCCATGAAGAGACATGCCAATATCGGAGATAAACTATTTCCCATGCTAAGGCCAAATATTTGTCTATAAAACTCATTATTTACTCGAAACACATTGTCAGAGAGACATAATTCAACTAAATCGATAAAGTTACTCGTAGAAATGGGAAGATCCAAATTAAGTCTAGGCATGATTTGCCGCAGAAGGCCCATGGTTTGGTCAACCGGAACTTTGGTAAACAAAGAGTTTACATCAAAGCTCACAAGTTTTTCATCCGGTAATTGCAAGTGGTTGAGGCGGTCAACGAAATCTTGAGTGTTCATAATGTGTGCTTATATGCACTTCTCTTATATTTTCTACGCAGTGTCAGTTGCAAAAGGGTGTGAGATACACCGAAACTGTTCTGAATTAAATTGTCTTCGGGGAATGTGGTTTAATTCCTTATATATATATATATATATATATATATATATATATATATATATATATATATATATATATATATATATATATATATATACGTGGGGCGGTCAATACGTTTTGCGAATCGGTAGGGCAAAACAGAGGAAGGGGGATGGCTGTTTGTGGGGGTGTTAGGACAAGTTATGGCAAGTCAGGAAGGGGGATGGCTGATGGTGGGGGTGTTAGGACAAGTTATGACAAGTCAGGACCTGCAGCCACACGCTCCTGTCTCGTCTATTTAAGAAGCAGTAGCTGATCGCAGATCGTCAGTCACAATTTTTTCCACAATGAAGAAGGTTGAGCACCGCGCAGTAATCAAATTTTTGACCAAGGAAGGCAAGAAGGCAAAAGAGATCCATGAACGCATAGTTGCAGCGTACACCGACACCACCCTTTCCTATGCAACCATTGCTCGCTGGAATAGGTAGTTCTGCTATTGCCGTGAGTCCCTTGAAGATGGCCCCTGTCCAGGACGCCCGTCAGACGTGACCAACGAGGACAATGTGGCCCGTGTGGAGAGGATGATCCTCGAAAATCGACGGATGAAGGTCGAAGAAATCGAGAGAAAACTTGGAATATCACATGGAAGTGTTATCAACATCATCTACGACAATTTGGCCATGACCAAGGTCTCTGCCCGTTGGGTCCCTAGAAACCTCACACCCCATGATCGACTTCAACGTCATCAAAGTCCACAAGGCCAGAGTTGCACAAGCTGCCCTGCGCGAGTGCGGATTAAAGGAGCTCAACCATCCTCCCTACAGTCCAGATCTGGCCACTAGCGACTACTTTTTATTCCGCCAGCTCAAGGCTGCACTGCGTGGACGCTGGTTTATGGGACGATAAAGATGTTTAGCTCGCCGTCCAGGAGTGGATTGAGCAGCAGTCGGGAGATTTCTGGTTGTCGGGAATTCGAAGCCTCAGGGACAAGTGGCGCAAGTGCATTGAAGTCGAGGGTATTTATATTGAAAAATAATAAAACACTTTTCCTCATATCTTGTTTCCTTATATCCGAATTGCAAAACTTATTGACCGCCCCTCGTGTATATGTATATATATATATATATATATATATATATATATATATATATATATATATATATATATATATATATATATATATATATATATATATATTAGGGTGTTCCAAAAAACTTCGGTAAAATTTCAAAGCGCATTCATCCTTTCTCCACACTACTGCTTTTTTTCGTGTTACATTCCTCTCCTTGTGTGCGAAATTGTATCACAATACAATGATATTTAGAGGTCGTCTCACGTTTAATCTTTTCCTTTTTTCTTCTTTTTTCAGGTTATGTCAATCGCTAGTCGTTCGAGCCCCTTGTTTTGGCCGCTTGGGAAGCCTGTTGATTTCCTGTCATGTGCCAGTCTTCCAAGTACGAGGAATTTGCTGTCGTTGTACCTGTTCCATCACGTAGTGTAAAAGAAGACCGTATTGGAAGGCCTGAAGTTGGCATGTGGCGAGGTCCTCACCGTATGGAAGAAAACCAGGATCCCGACACAGCGGGTGGATGCTTGTGACAAGAAACTTCGAGGAATCCACGACGAATACCAAGCACTCAATAAACACCGGACTCATGGGCGCGAGTTAGACCGTGTAAAGGAAAATAAGTTCCCGGTTGACTTTAAGGATCTCTTCCATATTGCCACAAGCGATGCTCTCTAGACCATGACCAACGAAGAATACAAGGCGTTTGAGGAGTCAGGCTGAAAACGATTACCAAACTTCAACTTCAGCCTCTACATCTGGCCCTTCCACGAAGAGACCCAAAACATCTTCGAATCTCCTGAAGTCGTCGGCGCCTTGGAACGAGCCAATCTCCCATATCATAGTGCGGCGTTCGTCACTGGCGCTTTTGCATAGGCTCTAGGCCACCATATTTCAGATCTGAAGTTGTTCCGAAGTTAGATACGGCGGTCGTGTTGTCACACACGCCAAATCCAAGACGAAGAAGCGCGGAAGAACTTTCAAACAGCTTGTCTCCTTCTCCTGCATTGGCACGGGAAAATGCTGCGGGAGATGGGAAGAAAAACCGTGGAGAGCGTTGCGATTGAAACAACTAGTCAAGGATGTGAGAAGTAGCTGGGTATTCCAAGTGCTATCCAAAGTACTTGGGAAGCTAAGGCCGCAGTTTGTCTGGAATCGCTCGAGTCTTGGAAGATTCGCGACGAAGAAGTCGGATTAGTCTTCGATACAACTGCAAGCAACACTGGCATCCACAATGGCGTGTGAGTCCGGATTAAGGAAGGTCTTGGAAGGGAGTTGGCGATGTTGGCGTGCCGTCATCATGTTTTGGAGATTGTTCTTTCTGCGTCTTTCGAGTCGTCTTTGGGCACACTGGAGGTCTGAAAGTCGCCCTTTACAAGCGTTTCCAGGAGTGGCCAACCATCAACAAACAAGATGCACGGTGGCTGAGGATAGCCTCTTCGAAGGACATCTGGAGCAGCTCCGCTCCCAAATGAAGGATTACTTAGCATTTGCCCTGGGTGATCCAACAAAGTGTCCGCGTGATGACTACTTCGAGTTACTGCCGTTCACAGCCCTTTTCCTCAGAGGGCGCATAACAACTCAACCATTGTTTCGTGCCCTTGGTTCCATCCACCACGCGGGGTGGATGTCAAAGGGCATTTAATGCCTCAAAATGTTTCTGTTCCGACACTAATTAAAGACAACGAAACGAGAGGAGCGGAATGTGACTAGCATGGCGCTATTCATTGCCCTGGTGTAAGTTAGCTTTTGGCACAAGGTTCCTGTGTCAACTCACGCCCATACAACGGCATCATGATGCTGACTAAACTCAAGAAGAACACAAACCAGATGAACGTCGCTGCAACCGCAAGCAATCTTCTCCAACGGCATCTCCTGTATTTGACGGAAGACTTGGTCGGCCTTTCCCTGTTGGACGATCGGGTTCCAGAAAAGATGAAGGCCTACTGAGTGACTTAGATGAAGACAGAAAATCCAACTGAAGATCACCCGCACCGTGCGAAATTCGAAGACACACGAGATATCCGCCTTGATGCCTTCTTTGCCAAAGGGTCGCATCGTGTTTTCGACATCCTGAAGAAAGGCGGGGCCCAGGAAGCGAGGCAGGGCTTCCTGTAAATGGATCCTTTGGCTTGGAAGGGCCACAAGCTGTACGAGAACACTCAGACCAGAGCCAAAAGCCCGATAGTGGTGAACAACGCAGCGGAACGAGTAGTGGCCCTGGTAGAGGGGTACAATGCGACACTGACGAAGGATGAGGATCAGAAGCAATTCATCTTCCGTCTCATTCACGAACACCAAATGGCCAACCCGACGCCAAAAGAGACCAAGCTGACCAAGAAAAAGTGAAAAGTAGGACGACCCCTAAATGATGAAATAGAGAGATGAAATTTTGCGCGTAATTCCTTTTCGTAAAATGTCATCAAATTAGCCCTGTGGAAAGAAAGAAATATCCTTTTCAGTTTTTTGGACCACTCTAATATATATATATATATATATATATATATATATATATATATATATATATATATATATATATAAATATATAAAATATGTGTTTATACTCGTATAAGTGATGTATGTCTGTGTGCGTGTAGGGGCTGTGTATACGAGCTTGGGAGCGGTGGATATGTAACACCCTTGAGGAAGCCAGTAGGGGAAAGTTTCCTCCTTTTCCAACTACTAAGTACCCTGCTTTCATTTCGGCGGGATGAAGGAGTCGTTGAGTGTGGAACCGGGAGACCGTGTGTGGCGCGATTTAGGGCCCACAACCGTCTTCTCTCTAATCCATTGTGAGCGAGAACGAGGACGAGACGGATCAAGCCAGACGTCAGCCCCTTCCTTTGCTAGACATTCAAGGAGAGCGTGAGGACTCTCCCTAAACGAGCGAACGAAAGAGAGACCGCTCCGGTGCAAATTAGTGGCCACAGAGTAGAGTCGGCTCGTAGTTGTGGTTGTGCCAAAACCGCAATTGAGTGGGGGGCGCGAGCGAGCGAGTGCCCCCAAACAATTGTCTTATTCTAAGTTCAAATTAATTTGTCCTGTACACGCTTAGTATTCTTAGTTTAGTCGGTGTTTTCCTTAAAACCTTCTCCCAATCTAACGAGCGTCTCATCGTACGAGTGAGTGGAAATTGTGGCGGGCGGTTGCCGGAACCGACCGCTACACAGTTACACACGTTTTTATTGTTTAAATTGTAAAACTAATTAATTTGGGCGCCCCTGGTGCCGAATTTGCGCTCCCGGCGAGACCTAAAAGCTGCGCACACGTTGCGGACGAAATCCTTCCGCATGAGGTTCCAAGACATTCGATTAAAGAGCTTTAGCTGGTCGACGTTGCTGTGGACGACCTTGCAGATCTTGCCCTCGACATGCGCAAGCACGTTGTAGTCTATTGGATTGAGGTCGGGTGACTGCGGTAGCCAAAGATCCATCGATCAGAAGTTCATGTTCGACCCGAACCACGCTTTCACGGTTTTGGACGTGAGGGCCAAGGTACTAAGTCCTGAAATACTTAGTCCGCCTTATTTGTGATCTTTATCTCTCAGGGCAGAACTTTCGTTTCGTGGCCAATATGTTCCTGTAATCGGCTGAGGTGAGCCTGTAACCGGGCCCGAAACACACTGGCATCATATTTTCGCCATTCGAAGCCACAAAGACGACCATTGTCACGGAGGTCTGGTGGTTGGGCGTGGGCACGTATCTGACCTCGGAGACTTCCTGGCCAAAGCTTACCATGGGGTCCTTGTGATTTTTGAAGACCGAATTGACTGTGAAGTTTTTTTCATCAGAAAACATGATAATTCGATTGTTATACCCCTTCAAGTTGTTGAGAATGCGACGAAAGCGCTCGCGAAGTTGCTCTCGCATAATCTCTGTAAGCAGACATTTCCACGCACCCCTCAAGCTCTTGTGGCTCTCCTCCTTGAAGGCCCTAGACATTGTTGGCTACCGAGATGTTCTTCTTCGTGAATGATGTCATTTTGAACTTCGGATCAATTTCGAAGGTCTACCTTACAGCCAAACGGTTGACAACTTGATGTATGCCTGAACGAGGTCTATCTTTGAAGTCTCCCGTTCATGAGCCTCTCCACGACTCTTGGACGGTCATCCAGCTGACATTGAACCGCTTGGCAATCTCGGACTTGTCGTGTCCCTCGCGCAGGAGAGCAAATATCTCGATTCTTTTTACTTCACTCTCGACACAACTACACACAATAGAAATGACGTTTTAATGACACGTGCTGGAAAAGTAAATCTTAAAGTTTGTTAGACGGAACTTTTTCTATCACAAACGTAAAACTCTCAAAATATCAAAAAGGAAGCCTTTGGCGAGGATTAGACTGAAATTCATCTACTTTTATTTTTTATTGAAAAAAAGAGTTGCACAATGTTCCGACCTTATCTTCAGCTCGATAAAAAAATAAATATATAGAATAAAATTTACAGTAAGGTTGAGTGTTTCAACTTATGAATCTAAGAACAAAACTAAGATATACTTATTAAAAATATATATTATTGGTGGAGATACCAATGAATATTTAAAAAACAAATTTAAAATGTTGTTTAATACTTAGAAGAGTAATAAACATCTAAAAACACCCCATCTAAAATGAATAGAAAATGATTAGGACAGACATACCTTACTTCTGCATTATCCCAAATGACTATGAAAAGAGTGAAGCTTGAAAATAAGTTTGTCTTTATCCCTGTAGTGGATTAAATGAGATTTAGGGACATTAAGGAGGTATCAGTTTAATCGAGGTGACATCATCTTAATATATAGAAATTTAGCAATGTGGAGAGAGATGAAGGGAGAGAGATGAAGAGTTGGAAGGAGAGAGATGGGGGAAAAGGAGGAGAAAGATGAAGGGAGCGAGATGGGGGAAAAGATGGAAGGAGAGATAGAGAGAGTGAGAGGGGGAAATGTAGAGAGAGATTGAGAGTGAGATGGAGTAAGAAATGGAGAGAGAGATGGAAAGAGAGATGAGGAGAGAGATGGAGAGGGAGAACGAGATAGAGAGGTGGAGAAAGATGGAGGGATAGAGAGGTGGAGAAAGATAGAGGGAAAGAGAGAAAGAGAGAGAGGGATTCAGAGAGAATTAGAGGGGTGGAGATGAAGAGAGAGATGGAGGGAAAGAGAGGGATGCAGAGAGATATAGAGAGGTGGAGATGAAGAGAGAGATGGAGCGAAACAGATAGAGAGGGATGCATAGAGAGATAGAGCTAGAGATGGAGGGAGAGATGGAGAGAGATGTGGAGATAGAATGATGGAAAGAGATGGAAGGAGAGATTGACACAAGGTAATATGGAGAGAGAGATGGAGATGGAGGGAGAGAGAGGGATAGAAATTCAGGGAAAGATGTAGAGTTACAAGGAAAGGAAGTACTCTAGTAGACATTACGGTCTATTCAATGTGTGTACCTTTGGCGTAACAGTTGAGCGGACCTAGTCCTCGAAAGTGTCAATCGACGCCCTCGAAGAACACTCGCACAACGGTTATGTTCCCAAACGGCTATTTTTTAAGACTTTGTCTAGACGTGACTTGAACTGATCAACAGAATTGCTGATGACAACTTCCATTGGAAGTGCGTTCCATGTACCACAGATGCTGTACTCGTATGTGAAAGATTTCCCACACAGATCATGGTTCAAGTTTGTAACCGTGATTTCTGGTTCTGTTCTCGCTAAGCATTTTAAACGCTTTGATTAGCTGACCACGAGGCCTCCGGGTCTCCAACAAGAACATATCTAATTCCCGTAACTTATCTTCATAACTCTTTTGTCTGATAGAGGAAATCAGTTTGGTTGCCCTGGCTTGCACACGTTCCGATTTCATAATGTCCTTTCGAAACGAAGGACTCCAAAATTGTGCGGCGGCCGCACAAGGGAGTTGTACAAACATAGTACACTCTCCTTGTTCTGATATCCAAACTGTCGCTTTATGTAGTCTAACATCCTTTGGCTTTCCTCTCCGCCTCAATACACTGCTTCGAGAACTTGAGGTCACTAGAAATAGTTACACCCAAGTCCTTCTTAGTATCAGCGTATTCAAGAGCAGTGCCGTTAAAGATATATTGCGATTGGGGGTTTCGTTGGCCGATATGCATCACTTTGCATTTGTTCACGTTAAAAGGCATTTGCCACGTGTCCGACCACTCCCCAATCTTCCGAAGATCATCTTAAAGGCGGGCAGTATTTATTTCCTTTGCAACGTTCATACCAAGCTTGGTATCATCGGAAAATTTAGAAATCTTGGCAACCATGTCACCGTCCATGTCGTTGACGTAGATGATAAATAGTAGTGGTCCAAGGGCAGAACCTTGAGGAACATCGCTAGTAACGGGCACCCACTCAGAAGCCTGAGCATTCAACACCATCCGTTGCCGTCTGCCACTTAGCCAGTTCTCTATCCAACTTGCTACATTTCCGACTATGCCCAGAGCACGCACTCTCTGGGGGAAGCGGCGGTGTGGTACCTTATTTAATGCTTTTGGAAAATCTAAGTAGATAACATCCACTGCCTTGTTTCGGTCGTGCTCACTGAAAACGAAGTGGAAAAATTCCACAAGATTCGTTAGGCATGACAATTGCCTTCGGAACCCTTGCTGGGAACTCCTCAATCGCAAGTTGGACTCTAAATATAACGTTATTTTGTACACTATGATGCTTTCCATGATTTCACCAACTATCGAAGTTAAACTAATAGTTCGGTAGTTTGACGATTGGCTAGAGTCTCCTTTCTTGAAGATAGGAGTCACCTCCACCTCACGCCAGTCTCTAGGAACGCATCCAGTCCAAATTGACATATTGAAGATTGTGCCTAGATGTAGTGACGTATCATCATGTATTTCTTTCAACACTTTGGGTAGAAACCCGTTTGGGCCACGAGAAATATTCGTCGTTAGGTCATTGATTTTTTTTCTACTTCGCGTCGGGTGAAGTCCATTTCCTCTAGCTTCTCACCCAAGTAAGAGTCCATTGGTTGAGGGATGTGACCATACCCTGCAGTGAACACTAAAGTAGTCGTTCGGGAGGTTTGCATTTTCTGTATCTGAGTGCTTTAATGCCCCTCCTCATTCATCAAAGGGCCAATCTTGCGGCGGATTTGTTTACGGCTGTTTGCATAACCAAAAAACTCGTTGGAATTCTCTTTGCAAAGTTTCGCCACTCGGAGCTCTTCGGCACGTTTTGCCACCCTTATGCTGGACTTCACCCTCCTAGCTAGCTTAGCCTAGGGTACTCATTAAAGTCACCAGAAATCTTTGACTGCTGGTACACAGTTCTTTTCTCCCTCAGCAGTTGAGCAATTTCTCTATTAAACCACCTCGGTTGAACAGAAGATTGACGCAAGCTTTTATCAGGGATAAATCGTGATTAAAGACTAATGAACGTAGCTCTGAAATTATTCCATAAATCTTCAACATTCTCACACCCTTCCAGCCTCACATCAGCCAATTCAGCACGAAGACCTGCAAAGTCTGCTCTTCTCAAATCAAGTTTCCTCGATTCACGAGTCGCAGACTCTACCTTGGGGACCTTGATTACAAATCTAACTAGTCGGTGGTAACTGCCACCGAGCTCCTCGCCTACAGAGAGCCCATCAACGATGTCATCCTCAGAGGTGAAAACCAAGAGGAGAATCTTATTGCCTCTCTGCGGCTCTCTCACCATTGAGTCAGGAACTCGTTGTTCGCGAACTCTAGGAGCAGTGCGTTTTCGCCACAGGATTTTCTGGTTTCCCAGTCAATTTGGGTGTTGTAGTCTCTCATGACGATACACACCCTGTCCTCAAGAAGTTCTTCCAGTAGCCAGTACAGATCTCTGTCCTTCTCAACGAGTTGAGCAGGGGGTCTATAAAGCAGTATGGTCCTGTATTTGGCAGGACCTATCTCTAGGTCTACACCTAGTAGCTCATGGTCAGATACAATGTTGCAGTTCCTGCGTTTTGAATATATCCTTAACAGAGGTAGAGAAAGATGTAGAAATAGATAGAGATAGAGAAATAAAGAGAGAGAGAGGGATGGAGAGAGAGAGAAATATATAGAGAGAAATAGAAATAGATAGAAATGGAGAGAGAGATGGAGGGAGAAAGAGATGAAGATAAAGAGATGTAGAGAGAGATGTAGAGAGAGAGGTAGAGAAAGATGTAGAGATAGATGGAGAGAGAGAGAAATGGAGAGAGAGAGAAATGGAGAGAAAGAGATGGATAAAGAGAGGGATCGAGAGAGTGATATATAGAGAGAAATAGATAGAAATGGAGAGAGAGATGGAGTTACATAGAGTTACATAGATACACAGATCACACGGGCCTTACGGCCCAGACTAAGGTGATCTGGTGATCTGGAGGGAGAGAGAGATGGAGGTTGAGAGCGAGAGCGAGAGAGAGAGAGAGAGAGAGAGAGAGAGAGAGAGAGAGAGAGAGAGAGAGAGAGAGAGGTGGAGTCCAGAATCGTGAACTCATCGAGCGTTGGAATGACATGACAATTTATGAAATGTCCAGTTCTGTGACTGGTACGCCATTTGAGAACAAAACCGCGCTCCAAGGATACGGTGGATTCTGACAATGTATTTACCAAAGACATATGGGGGAGAAATGTTACCTGTTTATGGGGTTATATAGGTTACGGTTTGTGTGTGGATGGTCGGTAATTATAAGGGCGTGTATTGAAGAGTCTTCGTTGCTATTGCGCTCGACGGGTGACGCGGACTTTAGGCAGTGGGCGTACTTTATGCCTCTGTGGAATTGGTTCTGACTCCTTATAATTTCTCGCGAGGGTTATGCGTTAGGCTGTGCTTACCGAAGGTGTCTCGGTGATCAGTATAAGTTAAGGACTTTTAAAGGACGCGGCAAAGTAAAATATAACTTTATTCTTGAATTGGCCTACTAAAGGAGCGAGCGGAAACGTCTCGAGTTCTTTGCGGTCAATTTGTAGGCTTACTGTTTTACGTAAACTATCGAGTCTAAAGGCGACAGGATTCCAGGACGCTACTAAGGGAATGAATTGAGTTAATGAATCTTCTTCTGAATAATGAGTCTGTCTATTTAATATATATATATATATATATATATATATATATATATATATATATATATATATATATATATATACATATATATATATATATATATATATATATATATATATATATATATATATATATATATATATATATAATTTAATTTCCTAATTCTCATTGGTTCTTTATTTATTAGGTTTGGCATATTATTTCCTTAATTTACACACATAGCAATATTTAGGATTTGATAAATCCCCCGAGTTTCCATTTGTTTAGTTCCTCGCTGGTCCTATTTAATACTGCAATTTGGTGTCAGAGGCATACCTATTTTATAGAACGAGTCCTACAGACACAGCTTAAGGACATCTAAAGGTATACAACACCACTACGCAGTTCTTTGGGGATTTGATTTTTAGTTATAAAGAAAGGCCCTTATTCGGTTTTTGTTGCACAAAATGATGTTCAATTCAATTTGGTATTAAATTTCTTCAAAAGTTTCTTGATATTTTGTGGAAATGGGCGGTTAAGGAATCTCATCTCAGGTATAACAAAGTAACGTAGCTCCTTTGTCACTGTAGTTTCAGGAATTTTGTAGGAGTAAATATTGTCAAGGAAATTTTCTATTGTGTTGCCAATATAGGTGGGAGGAAAAGTATTTTGAATTTAGTACGACTTAAAATTCTATAAGACTCGATGATTAGGTTGAAACAAAAAACAAAGTTGGATGGATCTTGGTAAAATATGTTAATAGAAGATATTTTATATCGAACATAGAATCTAAAAAGATTTAAGCCTAACCCAGTGAAAGATGGTTTTTATAAATGTAAGTTAGTACACACGCCATCCTCTGGTTTTAAAATGGCGGCGCCTGGCTCTGCCGGACCTGTGGGCACCTCTTGCGGTGCGGGCGGCTGCAGGAGGTGATGAGCTGTTGCGTCCCGTAGCACAAAAAGGGTCACCATGCCCAATGATGAAAAAAAAAACACCCCAACCCCCAACTTCCCCTGAAACAGCGACGGAGCCGCCCTCGGGCAGCTCCAGCAAAAAAATGAAGGTCCTTTCCCCCAGTGCTTGCGCAGGGGACCCTCCATATCTCTTCAAACCAGGGAGGAGGCTTACTCCTCTCCTACGCCTACGGGTGAAGGGAACTCCCCCTCACCCCCTTCTCTGGAGGTGCTTTCGGGAACCTCCCTTTTACCAGCGGCAGTCCCTTCTGTTCTTTCCAAGGGGACTGCCAAGAAAGCCAGCAGGCAGCCCTTATCCAGCTGCTCCCCATCGAAGCGGCTCGGTAGGGCAAACCCCCTTAGGGGGAAGAGGGAAGCCAGGCCCCTTCGGTCACTTCCCTCAAAAGACCTGCTGGCAAGAATATTGAACCTTGCCGGGGTCAAGGCCCATGCCTCCCCACACAAGACTAGTGACGATACTGCCAACGGGACCTGCGGTGTCTTGGGGGGATGGCCAACTGGAAGCCCCCCCCCCTGAGATATCCATGGTCCTTGAGGAGACCCAGCCTCAGACGGTAGGGCCTTCCATGGGGGGAAATCCGGGTTCGGCACCAAGCACCGAACCCGAATCCGCCCCTATGCAAGGTCCTCCTCAAACAGCTGTGGTTTCTGAAGCAGTACAAGGAGGGGAGGGATCTCCTCCGACCGGTGCTCCCACGACTACCAGGACCTTCTCCATTTCGGAGAATGACCTGGCTGAGGCCGGTCCATCTGGCCTGGGGGCTTCTACCGGTGGGGGTAAGAAGCAGGTTCATTCCCCGCCCTCCTCTCCAAAAAAGAAAAAGACCAAGACCAAAAAGACGAAGAAGACTCGGGGCTCCTCTCCATCCGTGGGGGCTGCGGGGACGGATCGGTCTGCTGCCACTCTGGCAAGCGACCAAGCCAAGATTGGCACATCCGGCCCCTCTGCTCCCCCGGTTGCGGAGCCCCTGACTAAGACTAAAAATGCACAGGGCGAAGCCTCAATGACATCGGGGCCCCTGATTCAGAGGTTACCTGGCGTTTTCGAGCCCGCTGGCTTCAAACGCTTTCTCGTTATTCGCTCCACTGATAGCACCATGTTGTCCAAGGGCAACATGATCCATCAGAGGAGAGGATTAGCTAGTGCAATTGGTAGAGAGACGAAGGTGACCCGTTTCTCGGACGGGAGCCTTCTGGCAAATGCGGCGAATCCCGTCGAGGCGGCCAAGATAAGTGCTCTTCGGACACTTCATGGCACCCCGGTGAGTGTGACGCCGCACTCTACCATGAACTTTGTCAAAGGAGTAGTTTATGCGAGGGAACTCGTTGACTACTCCATTGAGGACATAACCTTAGAGCTGGCCGAACATGCGGCGGTCAAGGTCGAACGTGGGATGAGAAAACAGGGAGGGGCTTCAAGACCCACCCCTACACTCTTCGTCACGTTCGACTGTGATAAGCTCCCTAAGTCGGTGCGTGCCGGTTGGTACCGCTACCGCGTGGAGGCATTCGTGCCACTGCCGCGGCGGTGCTATTACTGTCACCGCTTCGGCCATACGAATCGCTCATGTAGACGTGCAAAGTCGGGGTCACCCGAAATCTATGTAAATTGCTCCAAGGTCGCACACGATAAGTCCAAATCGTATGTGGCCAAGTGTGTCAATTGCAAGGAGCCGCACCACGCTCCTTCGAAGCTATGTGGGGCATATCTCCTTGAGAAAGGAATCCTGGCCGTTCAGGCCCAGGATCGACTCTCATTCCGCGAGGCTAAGGACTTGGTCCTGGCGCACCCGGCTCTGCCTAGGACGTCATATGCCTCAATAGTTAGAAAGGCACCCTCTGCTCCTGGTCCATCCAGGCCAACGAGCACGGTTGTTTCAGCGCCCATTTGGAGCCCTTCTGCAGGCTCTACTCCACCCGAGCGCTTCCCTGGTAAAGCTGGCGGCAAAAAGGGTTCACACCCAGCCCCGGCTAAAACCAGGGCTTCCCCCTCTTCCCCCAGCGTGACCGTTTCCCGTAAGGCGAAACGGCCACGCGCCTCCACAGAGTCGTTAGACTTACAGGAGGCAACACCCTTGAAGATGGTTGCTAGGCCATCTTCCAGGGTTCCTACCTTGTTCCCCCAAAGAAAGACAGCAACAAAGGAGCTTCGGCTCCTTCGCCCACGCCCCAAGGTGGAGCGAGTGGCTCGGAGACGGTGGTTCCTCGAAAAGAGGGCCCCCTGCCTCGAAAGCCGCATCGCCCGCCTAAGGTTTCGAGGCGGAGGAAGGAAAAGACTCGCATGGTGAGTCCAACCTCCCCCAACAAGTCCTCGAAGGTGACAGCGCCTTCAGCGCACTTGTCCGGACAAGAGCGCCGGTGGTTCTGCCCCCGGGAATTGTACGGCCATTCCCGTGAGGGTCTTCAGCTCGAGGAGGGCCCCCGAGTCTCCATGAGCTAGGCCTGGAGGGCATATTCCTTCAATGGAATTGCCGTGGACTCCGGGCCAACTGGGAGGAGCTGCGGAGGCTCGTCTCGTCCCGTTCCCCGTTAGCTATCATTTCGCGTGGTATAAGGGTTTTGCGACCCCACCACCGCGGGATGGCCGGGCTGGGGGATGCGCAGTTTACACCCGGCATGATGTCTCCGTTCTTCCTTTCTCTTTAGATACCTCCTTTCAGGCAGTGGCTGTGCAGCTGCACCTGGATAGGAGGTATACTATAATTTTTGCGTACATTCCACCGTCAGCTGACTTCGACACGGGGGACTTGCGCCACGTCTTGGCACGGTTGCCGAGGCCCTATCTCTTGCTTGAAGATCTGAACGGCAGGCATCCTCTCTGGGGAGATTACTCCATAAATCCCAGGGGACAAGTCCTTGCCGATCTGATCGAAGAGCTTGTGACGGGTGTCCTAAACGTGGAGAGTTTACTCATCACTGTCCGAGAACCGCTTCATTTTCTTGCCTTGACCTATCTTTGTGCTCTTCGGATGCACAGCCTGATTTTGATTGGGAGTTGGTCGATGACCTCCATGGTAGTGATCACTTTCCCATTCAAATATCATTTTCAGGGCAACTGCCGCCTGAAAGACCACCTCGGTGGTGCTTGGCGCGGGGGGCGGTGGCCTGCATTTCAGGAAATGACTGAATTCTCTATCTCAGTCGACGAGTTTAGGTCAGTAGATGAGGCCGTTGAGTTCTTCTCCGGCAACCTCATCGCCGTAGGCCTGACTACTATTCCTAGGACGTCTAGACGTTTTGCACGCCGACCACTCCCATGGTGGTCGACCGAGTGTGAGACGGCCCTCAAACAGAAGCGTTATGCCTAGATGCGCTATAAGCGCCGCCCGAACGATTTCACTGTCGCTGAATTTCGTCGGGCTAGGGCTAGATTCCGGTATATTTCGAAGCACGCCCGTCGCTCTTCTTGGTGGGCATACGTGTCTTCACTTAACGGGAAGACCCCTTTAGCTGAGGTGTGGAAGCGAGTCAAAGGGATTCGGGGCAAGTTCTCGCAGGACCCCCCTCCCGTTCTCTAGGAGAATGAGACCGCAATCTCGGACCCCGCGTCCGTGGCGGAATCCTTAGCGACCACTTTTTCCGCATTCTCTAGCCGTGATGCTGCTCCACCAGCATTCAATGCACGTCGGGATGTCGCAGAAGGCCGCCGGCTGGACTTTACCTCCAGAGGCGGAGAACCCTTCAACGACAAGTTTACTGTGAGTGAGTTACGTTCCGCTCTCGCTTCGTGCGCCGACACCGCCCATGGTCCTGACGATGTCCCGTACGCCATGCTTCGACACCTGGGTGAGCGAGGCATGGCCTTTCTGTTAGATTTGTTCAAAAGGATCTGGGTGGAAGGTCTTCTCCCAGACTCCTGGCGAATCGCTACTGTGCTCACCTTTCGCAAACCGGGGAGAGATCACTCTACTCCGACTGGTTTCCGCCCAATCTCTCTAACCTCTTGCGTGTGCAAGTTGATGGAGAAATTAGGAAATGTTAGATTAGCCTTTTTCCTGGACAGCGGAGGCCATCTGTCTTCCGCAAAGTGCGGCTTCCGCAACCTACACTTCACGTCGAATGCTCTGCTCCGACTGGAAAATGCCGTCTGCGAGGCTTTCCTTCGTAGACAGCACTACACCATGGTCTTTTTCGATCTGGAGAAGGCCTATGATACCGCATGGCGATACGGTATCACGGAGACTCTCCACACGATGGGGGCGAGGGGACGCCTCCTAATGTTCATATCTGAATTTTTGCGAGATCGTCGATTCCGCGTACGGGTGCGGGGGGGGGGCCTCTCCCACCCAAAGGAGCAGGAAGAGGGTGTCCCGCAGGGAAGTGTCCTCAGTGTCACACTCTTTGCCCTGAGCATCAACGGCATCACCTCGGTGCTGCCGGAAGATGTTCTCGCTACGCTCTACGTGGACGACCTTTCGATCTCTTTTGGCGCGGCCCAGATGCCAACTCTGGAGCGTCGACTCCAACAGGCATTGAACCACGTCCCTCCCTATGCCGAAGCGAACAGGTTTCGGTTTTATTTGGCCAAGACTAAGGTGGTGCACTTCTGCCGCCATCCACGGCTTCACCCTGACCCAGATTTGTTTCCTAATGGGGTGCGCCTGGATGTGGTTGAGTCGCACCGTTTCCTTGGTCTTGCATTCGACCGACGCCTCACCTGGGAGGCTCATATTCGCAGCCTTAGGGTCTCTTGTATCCGCGCCATTGACATTCTCCGTTCCGTGACGTTCAGCGCTTGGGGCGCTGATAGGGCTACTGCCCTCCTTTTTTATCGATCCTTTGTTCGTTCGAAGCTCGACTACGGATGCGAGTTTTATGCATCCACAGCCGAGCGTTTATTGCGGAAGGTGGATTCGATCCACCACACCGGCCTTCGCCTTGCGACCGGTGCCTTCCGCACTTTCCCCATTGAGAGCCTGTTGGTCGATGCTGGGGAGATGCAACTCGCTCTGCGCCGCGTGCAGTGCATCACTCACCTGCACACGCGAACTCGGCGTCTCCCTCAGTCGTCAACAGCTCTCACTGCATCCGCAGCTGATCTCGATGGTGCCTATGCCGCCGAGAGACGCCAGTCATACCCTAAGCCCCTTGGGTTTAGGGCCAGGAAACTCCTTCTAGAGGTAGATATAGCTCTCGGGCCGGTGGTGCCCCTAGGTCCGCCCAGGACGCCACCCTGGAGGGTACCACATTTGGCTATTTGTCGCCACGCCTCTGCTCCCAAAGCTTATACTGCGCCGGGAGTATTGCGTTCGACCTTTTTGGAGCACACATCGTGTCACGCTGGAACCGTGCCAGTGGATACGGATGGCTTCAAGTCCCAAGAGGGGGTCGGCTTCCACGCCGTATCCTCTCTGTTTGAGGTCAGCGGGGCTCTACCAGGCGCTGCGTCTGTCTTCACGGCCGAGCTGGTGGCAATACACCTCTCGGTACGGGAGATTACGCGACGTGCCCGGTTCGGAGAACGGATTGTGATCTATAGCGACCCACAAAGCGCATTGAGTGCTCTCGGGGCATTGAAATCTCCGCATCCCCTGGTTCGCGAAATCCGTGACGCCACGGTTTTGGCGAGCCGGGCAGATGTCGAGATTATCTTCTGCTGGGTTCCTGGACATGTAAGAATTGCGGGGAATGAGCGCGCCGATGAGGGCGCCAAAGAGTTCGCGAGGACTCTGCGACCGCACCAGCGTTTCGCTCTCCCTCACACCGACTACATGGCAGGAATACGTGCAGCTTTTTGGACTGCTTGGCAAAGAAGATGGGAGACGGTCGAAGGGAACTTAAATTTGCGTGCCATGGCGCCGCGACTGTTTCCATGGACATATCCCTTAATGCCGCGGCGGCTTCAGGTTGCTTTCTGTCGTCTCCGAATCGGGCACACTCGTGTGACGCATCGCTATTTGATGGAGCGCTCGCCTGCGCCCTATTGCAACGACTGCGTGGTCCGTCAGACTGTTCGGCACATTCTTGTCAAATGTCCCAGTCTGGGTGATCTTCGCACACGATACCTGTCCCGGTACGGGAATGGGCGGGGTCGCTACCGCCTGTCCCTTGTACTCGGGACAGATTCGTGCACATGGACTTGTGGACTTGTTGACTTCTTGGGGGAGGCCGTCCTTCTTCCTATTATTTAAGCAAGGTTTGTTTTTTTTTTGTTTGTTTTGTTTTTTGCATTTGTTTTTTTTTGTTTCATGCTTCTGCGCCGGGGGGACCTCTCTCCGACGCACCAGCTTGCTTCCTTTACCCCTTTTTGGGGTGTTTTTTTCTCTAATTTTATTTTAAAGTAGCCTAGAACTAGGCGAGTTGTAATACGGCGACTAATGCTCATGTAGGCAGTCGCCAGATGAGCTCTTAAAAAAAAAAAAATCCAATATTTGATGCTCTCCGTAATTCTTGCCAGATGTCGTCCCTCCTGCCGCTGTTGCTATTGCTGCTCCGACTCCGCCACCGCTGACCGCTCTAATTATCGCCTGCCGTGCTTCGTCGTGACTAATACCTTCGTCTGCTCTTCCATTGTTGTTGCCTGCTTCGCAGCTCTATCTGCTCTTTCATTTCATTCGATCCCCCATGCGCTGATATCCATTCAATCTCAATCCTTTTCATCCTTTTAACTCTGTATAAAATTTTTTGTACTCTATACTTGTACACATTGTCTGCCAACCTGGTATTTCTCAGTACTTTTATACTTGAGCTTGAGTCTGAAAACACTACTACCTTTTGCTCCTGCTGTTCAGCCCACGCCACTGCCTTATAAATGGCAAACAACTTTGCGTCGTATACTGAACATTCTGAAGATATCTTCCACCTTTTTGTATGGTTTTGCGCCTCTATTACCCTGGTCACCTTAACGAATACTACTCCTTGGTTCTCAATCCTTGATCCTTCCGTGTAAATCCTTAGCCAGGCTCCATACTCTCTTCTCAATCTTCTCCCTGTTTAGCACATAAATTTCTCCATCATATCTCTTATTAATCTCTTCCATAAAGTTACCATTAATCTCCTCTAGTTCTACACAAGGTAGCACTGACGCCACAAACGGAACACTTGCGTTTGGCACTCTTTCCATCTGTCTGTGTCTGTGCCCTCTCTAACACAAGTGTTGGGGGAATTGTGTATACATGGCCTGTTGCCTCTCTGTCCATAATTCCCTGTGGACTTTGCTGTTCTTTGGAAGGTTTTGAATTCTATTTAGGCAACATAAAACTTGCTGATCTCTATATATTAATAGAGGAAGGACATACGTCTCCACTGCCAATGAGCATACTGGGGATGTTTCCTTGCTCCTATCGCTAATCTGAGACACTCGTTCTGCACTGGAATTATGTTCTTTATATCTTTCGCAATTGCTGAGCTATATATCTCTAATCCATAACCAATCCTACTCCGTATTAACATTTTATACATGTACAAGAGCATCTTCATATCTCCCCCTCCCCCAACTCCTGACCTGCTATCGCTTTAAAAACATTATTCCTTTTAATACAACTTGCCTTGGTTTTAACCATATGGGGTTTCCACGTTAGTGTGGGAGCACCAAGTGTCATTCTCAAAAACTTAAATTCCATGACCCAGTCTATTATTATTCCATTGATGTTCATTGCTGGGGATTTATCTCTCATCTGGTAAACTCCATTGCTTTTGTTTTTTCATAACTGATAGTAAGTTTACTTTCTTCCATGTATCTATAAATTTCCTCCAAGGCTTGTCGCATCTTCCGATGACACTTTTCTGGCTTCTTATCCACCGCTACTATGGCAATATCATCTACGTACTGTAACACTGTGAACTCCCCATTTGTTGGCATATTTACCGTACACAAATTAAATAGAACAGGACTGAGGTTCGATCACTGGGGTATATCAATTTACACCTCTTTCTCTTCTGACAGTTTTCCATTATATATAGCCCTCAATCTTCTCTTTGATAAAAGACTTTGAAACCATTGCAGCAGATTTCCTCTCAGTCCATTTTGTTCCATTTTTTGTATAGATTGATTATCTGGGATGGTATCATATGCTCCTTTGATATCCAGAAATTTTGCTATTTAAACCATTCTCTTGGCTATTGCATTTCTTATGATATTTTCTAACCTTTCAACTTGATCAATTGCATTTAACTTTTTACGAAATTCTCTTTGTGTTTCATTGAACTTCTCCGTCTTTTATAAGTACCAGAAAAGCCTAGTGCACACCACCATTTCCATTACTTTTGAAAGACATGGTAACATTGATATGGGTCGGTATGATTGTGCAAAAGTGTGATATTTTCCAGGTTTAGGTATTGTAAAATCAATGTCTTCTTCCACTTCTTAATTCTCAATGCCTTTTCATAACTTTCATTTATTATATCCAAGAGTTACTTCCAGCATGAAATTGGGAGATTTTTTAGCATAAGGCTTTGTATGTCATCGTGTCCTGGGGCTCTATTTGTTAGTTGTCCAACTGTCTGTCTCAGTTCTCTTTCAGTGAATGTCTAGTTGTACCATCTGTTTCTCATCTGTGTTATTGCAACATTTACTCTATGGTTGTTTGGCGGATCTTTCTTATCTATATATTTCTTGACAATATTCTCCAAATACCTCCGCTTTGCCCTCGTTACTTGTAATGATATTTCCGTTTTCTATCAAGGGATGGTTAGTTTTTGTTGAAGTATTCCTTAATGAGTTAATTTTAGTCCATACAGCTTAAACTGGTATGCCTGAGTTTATTCCCCTTGCAAACGCTCTAAATGGCCTTATTCAGGTGTAATTCTCTTCACCTCTCTACCAACCTCCCTACTTGCCTCCAAGTTTACCGCTGTTGGATGGGTTTGCAGTCTTTTGAACAGCTGTCTTCTGTGACAAACGACCATACCACAATACTCATTCCACCAGAGCTTATTAGATCTTGGGTGTCGAATGCCAGTAGTTTTATCTAAAATGTTCTCAGCTGTTGTAGTCATCTTATTCGTAAGTATTTCATTTCTATCTTCTATATTTGCTACTTTCTCTTCTTCCGTAAATTCTGTTAGTCTGTGTGTATATTGTGGCAACTTATCTCTTTCAAACTTCCATCACTTACTCCTCTTTGTTGCTACAAATAATGGTCTCACTTGTACTTTAATTATCACTGGGCAATGGTCGCTTCCTAAGTCTTCACCTAATTCTAATTGGGTTAGATTTCCTAATGTTACTAATGTGATACACAGATCCAAGGTAGATGTCTGTCCCGTCGCGCTGTCCATAAAAGTGAAGAAGCCTATGGGTGCCATGAGCTGTAGTGGTTCTCGTAGGATGTTGTCCGCTGTGTTTCGTCCTGTTCCGTTTAGCTGTTCTCGTCTACTCGACATAGGGTGATGGGCATTCAAGTCACCTAAAATAATACATTTAAATTCAAGTTATGTTCTAGTGACAATTTGTCATGGCTTATAAATGTTTAATATGTAAATGTTATCACGTAAAAAATTAGCGTCACAAGTTGTAATTCCAATATTCCATTATCATACTGTTGTAACACTTTATTTCCAATTACTATATCACTTCTTATGAAAGTAGCAACTCCTCCCCCTCGTCCATTTCTATTCTAAAATACACACCTATAATTAATTAATGCTGGCACTCTATCATTGACCATCCAAGTTTCTTGAAGACATGCTACATGAGGTTTTTTACTATATATATATATATATATATATATATATATATATATATATATATATATATATATATTTATCTACTTTAAACTCTGAAAGCTTATTGTATAAACTATGACAATTCCGAAACAATATCGTTAATTAATTATTGTGGGCTATGTCTGGGTCCTCTTCCTTCTCCTCTTCCGGCTGCTGGTTTGTTATTCTTTGTGTTACTCGAACCTACTCTTGCTGATCCTTCTATACTTTCTACACTTCCAAGACTTCTCTTTCCAGCTGAACTTTCCTTTCCCTTTACCTCCTTTTGTAGTTGTTACGCTGTCACTATTAAACCAATATGCTTCCTCGCTGCCATATCCGCTAACTAATATCTTGGATGTGAATTTACTGTTGCATTATTGGAGCTCATGAAGTCAACTATTAGAGGCACTATCCCTGCCAAAGCTTTCGGGATTTCTTCTTCCACTATCTTCTGTGTTTCCTCCTTTGTTACCAGGTTTTCATTATTGCACTGCCTTTGGTCGGTGTTTCTTGATTACTAAAATTGTGCACAAAACTTGCCTTCGTGCTCTGTGACTCTCATTGCCGTGGCTCAATACTTTCTTCAACCTGGTCCAGTTGATTCATCTTAGTTAGCTTCTGCTGCGGGTCGACCCCTCGGACAGTAGAGACAATGTTTCCCTCTCTTTCTTCAATCAAATGTCTCTCTCGGTTCTTTTGATTCATCAGAGCTTCACGATGAGTGATTCCCCCTTCTGCTCTTATTTTCTCTATTTCTCTCGCTTTCTTCATTGGACATCCACTCAATTTGTGGTTCTCCGCACAAACAACACACTTCTGCACCTTGGCTTGACATAATGCCGCACTTTGGCCAAACTCTTGGCACTTATAAAATTGAAATGGGTTTTCGATTTATTGCTTGAATTCAAACCTTATCTAACCCAAGTAAATATGCGTTGAAAGATTCTTGCCTGGTACTTCTATCTTCATACACTTAGTGGCTACCCTTTTCTCTCCTTTACCTTTATAAATCCGAGCCGTGGTATACTCTTCCTGTCCTTCGCGTCGAGTCATTATATTCTTCACCTTCTCTGGTGTTGTCTCTTCTGATATCGGACCAATTACTCCATACCTAACTTTATGAGATTCTGGTTGATAGCATTTCACTGTTCCATCTTTGTCATTGCTACCACTCTCCTCACCTGAAAACTATCCTTAATTACATGTTACTGTTACTCTTTGAATGTTTATCCTAGCATCTTCAATTCCTGCTTCACTAATTTCACTGTTCTCTAGCGCCTCAGTCACCTCCACTGCCTACTTCAAAAACTTCTGCCCCTCCTCCTCATCACCCTGTAGCTCTACGACTAGCACCATCCCCCTCACAGTATTACCACTTCCATGCATTGTGCTGTTATTGTCGTCATTAGTCATCACTCGACACTGCTTTTTCTTTACAGATGTAGAGGTTATTGCTGCTCTATTGGACCGACCACGTACAGTAGTCCATTCACCTCCTTGGATATTCATTTCCTCAAACCGAGTCTGGACGTCCACCTCTTCCTGACACGACATATCCGTCTCCAGGCCCTTCAACCCCTTCCCGTCCACCATAACACTCTTCTTTCCTCTCAAATTTACATATAAAAAAGTTAGGATGATAACATTCCCTCCTCACTGGCTGGAAAAAAATAGAGCTGTATAAAAGGTTGCCCGTGGTAACCTTAAATTAATAATCGCCGGTTACACGGAGGTAAACAAACGCAAGTCGGGAACCTTAGTTTATCAAGAGCATTCATTTGCACTAACGATCCTCTCTTCCCAACTTAAAGGGATTTAAATTAGAGGAGACTTCTTGTAAAAAAAATTCTTTGGAAAATAAACGAATATCAAAACGAATATCTCATTTTGTTCCCAAAATGAAAAAAAATTGTGATCTTTTAGGTCGGTGATAATTATTCTATCGTTTGTAGCTCCGTTATGGGCTCAATACTAAAAGTGTATAAACGATAAAACATGCTTTTTTTATATACTAAACCAATCGGAAGTCAGGAAAATATTATAAATTTTTAATGTAAATCACAAGCTATGCCAGAAACATGCATGTAGATCACATACTATACCACCACCTCTCATTTTTATTCTCTTTTATTATTATTATTATTATTATTATTATTATTATTATTATTATTATTATTATTACGGCTATCCAATCAACCTTTTGTCTACTCGCTTTCGCACCAGCGGGAATTGTTCTCACCTGGACTGAGTTCAGTCCGCTAGACATGGTATGGTGACTTCGTTGACTGTATGCCATCCTAGGATCACCTAGCGCCAGAGTATGATAATAATAGGTGATCACCCACCCAATTCATTAATGGACCCGCCTATCTCTACTTCTCTTTATTACATATCTGCCTAATCCCTCCCAGACCTGTTCTTTTATCTACAGAGGCTCTGGCTGCCAGGCGCACTTTCGTCCTCTTATGGGTCCTCCGTTGAGTTGTAGTGTATAACATGAGAACGCTAGTGCTGTGAGACCCGAAAGCCCACTGGCTACGGCAGCCATTAGGCATGGTTTGTGTTGAGCCGTCACTACAAATATAATTAATCTACTTTATTACCATCCTTTGTGATTAAAGCTCGAAGACAATTTCGCCTTAAAGGCGGGCCGGTTTGTCAAAGCCCATGTTAACTTGTACCCGTAGGCCGAGTATGTATAAACGATCACATTCTGGAATTTTCTGATCTTAAGGAGACTTTTTCTTTAATACCCAAAGGTGGTCATTATATTTACGTTCCATGCTTTTTTTTCTCTGTTTTTCGACTATCATGCCTACAACAGAGGGAAATAGGTAGCGACCGTTAATGCAAGTAAAACCGTCTCCAAGCGTGGCCTTGCCTTCCTAAAATGTCGGACATGAAGAAATAGCACGATACACCAATTTGACCGGTGTAGCGGCTTCCCTCTCACCAACCCCTGCGGTGAAGGGACTTCCTATTTGCCATCTCTGGAGAAGCCCTTAAGCGGTGTGTTTCTCTCCCCGGTATTTCTCAGGGCTCATTTTAAAATTATACCAACAGAGATGGCGATTTTCCCTTTCCCCTATTTCCTATCACAGGGGAGTGCCAAGAGACCAAGCAGGTTGCCCAAAATAGACCGAACCTGTTAGGAGTGGCTCAATGTAGAGTCAAATCTCTAAGAAAACTAAGAGATAGAGGAGACAGAGGGCCGTGTTCCCTGGCGTCCTGTATGCATGTATTCTTAGCGTGCAGGGGGTCCGTGCGCCTGCCCCCTTTATACATCGACAGGGTCGCTTTTCCCGTCCAAGCGCATGCCTACAGGAGTCGTGAAGAACCCTCGATAAGAGTTCGTGATACTTTGAAGAGAATGGCCAAAGGGAGGCCCGACCTGAGCTGAGCATAGCCACGGAGGTAAGAGATCCATAAATTGCATGATCTTCAATGGGATCGAATCCAGGCTAGGTGCCAAACGACGAATCTGAGTCCGCCCCTGTGCAAGCTTCTCCACAGGTGGCTAGGGACCCCGAGGATTCACTAAGAGAAGAGATTCCTCCTCTCCTGACTGGTGCCCCTTAAGCATCAATGTTAATAACGGCATCTTCTGCTCCTGGCCCCTTCAAGCATACGAGTACGGTTGTTTTCTCGCCGATTCGATAACCTTCTGAGGGTTCTACTTCCCTTACCCCTTCCTCCTTGGACTCTCTCCTAGCAGAGGTGGCGGCACAAAGGGTTCACCTAAGGCGAAACGGCCATGCGTCTCCAACAAGACGTTAGAATAATAGGAGATAACACCCTTAAAGGTGGTCATAAAGCCGTCTTCCGGGGTTCCTAATGCTGCTCCTAAAAGGAGTAACTTCGGCTCTTACGCCCTCACCCAAGGTTGAACTGAATGACTCGGAGACGGTAGATACTCCAAAGGAGAGACCCCTGCCTCTGAAGTCACTCCACCTGCTAAAAGCTTCGAGGCGGGGTGGGTGGGAGACTCGCATAGCGAGCCTAACCTCCCCCGATAAGTCCTCGAAGGCGACAGCGCCTTCAGGGCATTGTTTGGTCAACAACGCCCGTGGTTCTGTCTACGGGAAGAGTACAGCCATTCCCATGAGAGTCTTCTCTTCGAAGAGGGCCCTGCATCTCCTTTGAGCTATGTCAAGAGGGCATATATCTTCAATGGAAATGCTGGGGAGTCAGGCCAACTGTGACCAGCTGCGGAGGCTCGTCTTCTTCCGTTCCCCGTTAGCTATCTTTTAGCAGGAGACCATGCTAGGCGCGTGCCCCCTGCGCACCCGCCGGTGGTATAAGGGTTTTCGACCCTTCCGCGAGAGGATGAGGAACGGGCAGGAGGATGTGTGATTTACAACGGCCATGATGTCTTTGTTATTCTATTTGTTATAAATACCTCCTTGCTGTGGATAGCAAGCGACTTATGTCCAAGTAGCAGTCGCCATATGAGCTCCTAAAATTAAATTAC
Organism: Ceratothoa steindachneri; assembly: GCA_963969495.1. Classification (NCBI taxonomy): domain Eukaryota; kingdom Metazoa; phylum Arthropoda; class Malacostraca; order Isopoda; family Cymothoidae; genus Ceratothoa; species Ceratothoa steindachneri. Next base: position 48,628,741 of record OZ018324.1, on the reverse strand, counting down.
TGGGGGTAGCAGTGCAGCTGCATCATGGATATAAGGTATACTTTTATTTTTGCGCACATTTCACCGTCATCCAAATTCACCGTGGGGGACGTCCGCCGAGGCCCTTTTTACTGCTTTGGAATTTGAACTGGAGACAAACAATTGTGGAATACTACTCGATCAATATCAGTGGTCAGGTCCTTGCCGACTTGATCAACGAGCTGGAGATAGGTATCTTAAATGTGGATGAATTGGCCCCTCACTCTCTGAGAACCACTTTATTTTCCTGACTTGATCTATCTCTGTGCTTCTGTATACACAACCTGATTTTAGGTGGGAGGAGGTCGATGACTTCCATGCTAGTGATCACCTTCCCATTCAAATATCATTTTCTAGACGCTGCAGCCTAAAAGACTACCCCGCTGGAGCCTTGGGTGGACGTGATTGAATTTTCTGTCCCAGTCGATGAGTTTAAGTCGGTGGATGATGCCTTTTGCACACCGACCGCTTCCGTGTTGGTTAGCTAAGTATGGGACGGCCATCAAACAGAAGCGTTATACCTATGTACATGCGCTATAAACGTCACCCGAACGATTTCAATGTCGGTGAATTTCGTCTAGCTAGGGCTAGGTTCAGATGTTTTGAAGCACGAACTGTTCAACCAAAAGTTTATATTGAGTGAGCTGCCTTCCGTTCTCGCTTAATGCGCGGAAAACGCGCTTGCTCTGGTTGATGTCTCGTATGCCATGCTTCGACACCTAGGCGAGGCATAACCTTTCTGTTATATTTGTTTAACAGAATCTGGGCATGAGTTTTAGGCCCAGACTCCTGCGTGTGAAAGCTGATGGAGAAATTGATAATTGTTGGATTAGCCTTTTGCGTGATCAGCCGAGGGCAAATGCCTTCTGCACAATGCGTTTTCTGTAAGTTCAACTCCACGTCGGACGCTCTGCTTTGACTGGAAAATGCCGCCTGCTTCCTTTGTACACAACACTACGCCACTGTGTTTTTCGATCTGAAGAAGGCCTATGATACCACATTACGACACGGTATCAGGGAGACTCTCCACACGATTGAGCTGAGGTGACGCCTCTCAATCTTTAAGTCTGAGTTTCTGCTAGATCGTCGATTCCTGGTAATGGTGGGGGAGACCTCTCCAGCCAAGTGAAGCTGAAAGGGAGTGTCCCGCAGGGATGTGACCTGCGTGTCACAGCCTTTGCCCCGAGTATCAACGGTATCACCTCGGTGTTGCCGTAGGAAGTTATCGATAAGCTCTTCGTGGACGACCTTCCAACCTCTTTTGGTGCGGCCCAAATGCCAACTCTGCAACGTCGACTCCAACAGGCATTGAACCACATCGGGACATTGGAATCTCCACACTATCTGTTTCGCGGTATCCGTGACATCACGGTTGCCGTGAGCCGGTAGGTGTCGAGATTATCTTCTTACGGTTGATATTAAGGTACACGGACCTTGTAGAGTGGAGGGAATGAGCGGAGAGTTGATCCCAGTTAGCCCTCCGAAAGGGAAATAACGAAGGAGAGTAATCCGTCTCTGACCAGAGAGATTGCGAAGGTAAGATCCGCTCAAGGGATCACAGGCGTTGACATGGCGACCCAACGGGGAACGATCTGACGGACGGGCGTCGGGAGAAACTCTCGCTGACAATCAATGAAGTCGCTGGCATAAATACGGCGGGTTTCTGCGGGGGGTGGGGTTAAGGAGAAAGGCGTAGGACACCTGACGTCCCATGGGATACTTGGGATGTAGCCGTGTAAACAGCCCCAAGACACGGGAGTCTCACAGCGGCTGGGGTGCGTGTGTGTGGGAGGAGGGGGGGGGGTGCTAGTTCTCTTTTTTTAATTTCCACTGGGGAATGATAACCGAGAACAATGGATATGAGGGCCGCCCGACAGGGTTTTGAACTGATTAAACGTTCTGGGGGCCATTAACTAAGGTGATATGGCCAGACTATGTCTGAGAATGTTTGCACCTTTGACCTCTCTTGGGCTAACCTCCACAGTGCATCTGTAGCATTTTGCATCTGAGATTTTGAATCTGTGACAGTTTGCGTCTGTTGTATTTTACCTTAATGGCATTTTAAAAAAAAATTGCGTCTGTGGCATTTTGAACCTGTGGCATTTTGATTCTGTGACATGTTGCCTCTTTGAATTTTGCGTTTGCGGCATTTTTAGTCAAAGGCTTTTCGTCTTTGACATTTGCCTTGGTGGCATATACGTCTAGTATTTTGTGCCTGTGTCCTTTTGCCTCTTTGGCATTTTGCGTCTGTAGCTCAATGAAAGAAGCATTTCAGCTTGTATTTACTTTTTATAATGTCTTGACATATTTCTGTAGATTTTTTGACGGATAAATGAAAGATAATTTTATTCACGACCAATTTAAAGGCGGAATTTCCTACTATATTTTAGCCACATCTTATCGTTCCAATTTTTTTAGGCCAGGTTCAAATACCCCTTCCCATCCCCATAATTTGTACCAGACGAAGAGTGTAATGAATAGCAGCTCTTGTTACATCATTTCTATTTTGGTCTGTCTTTTTTCTTCTTTTCTTCCTACCACACTAACTTTCCTTAACTAATTGTTCCTGACTTTCTCAGATACACCACTTTGCATTTCATTCTTATAAACTTTGTCTCCGCCTTCACACACGAGATGATATAATTTTCCTGTTAAACAAATTCAATTATATCAGACGTCCATTCTAATTTTTAGGGAGTTGAATCAGCTATCAAACCATTCTAGATCGAAACTATGCAACTGCTATAAGAAAAATCACAAGGGTAAGGATATGAAAGGAAGGAACCCAGGGATGAAAGGATGAGTTTGAAACCCCCCCCCAACTATGGTGGCACGAGTCGACCAATTCTCTCTATACGCGTTTTCTCGGTACCCGTTAAGAATCGACACTCATCATATTCATGGTTCCGGCTAACGCCCAATTTGGCTATGTTATAGTTGAATAAGAATACCGATTCATGAGATGATCAGGGTATTGCATGGTCCATTGATCGTATTCATTTCTCTCACATGGAATATTACCTCTGTCTTATTAATCTCACTTAGAAATGGAAAAGTTGAAAAATGGAAAACATGAAATCCACGTCCTGGCAGCGTCGTATCAGTAGGTAAATGAAAGAAGCATTTCATTTTATAGTTACTTCTTATAATGTCTTGACATATCTCTTATTTCAAAGCATAAACTTTAAGTGCCAAGAGCGTGGAAGAAATAGGTAGGTGCATGTTTTTTTAATCATCATACATTGTCTCACTTTCCTAACCATTTTACCCCTTCTCCTGTATTTAGAGGGGAAACCGGTAGAATTTTTAGTTGCTTTTATGTATTTTCATCTTTTTAGTTTTTTTTTTTTTACCTTAAGTACCATTCAACATTGTGTCCGACTTAGGCCTCATTCGTAGATATCCCTAGAGACCGAGGAACTTTTAGGACTAATAGCTTACTCGCCCCTTTGGTTGGAAATAGACGCGAGACACCTTAAAAGAGGTGCGTGAGCCCTCGCGCCACGAGCAACGTCTGATGCTGAGAGAAGAGCATCGATCGTAGACGAGGATGGAAGAGCTGAGGAGAGCTCAAGGAAGAGAGAAAGAGAGAGAGAGAGAGAGAGGTCGACGGAAAGAAAGAAAAACAATGCATTAAACCCTTCCGTAGTAATAAATTAAGCCGGAATTACACACACACACACACACACATACACACATATATATATATATATATATATATATATATATATATATATATATATATATATATATATATATATATATATATATATATATTTGTCAAGTAAGGTTGGCAACATTTCGGGGCCAAACTGAGATTTATATTTATCCCTATTCTTTGGGTGAGTTTAATGTTTGTCTGGATTTTCGGGACAAGGCCAGATAGAGTAGTAACTTTTCTCTCCCATACGATTTTAGAGGTGCAAGTTTGTGCGCATGTTGTGGCGACAGCAGTTGGGACGTAATGGAAAGCTTGGTTGGAGATTAGATGCTAGTTGTGTCTCGCAGTTCAGAGCTTATGCAGGTGTTATTGGCGCCCTCCTTTCGACTCTTTGTTTTTTTGCAAGTTGCACACACCTTTTCGCCATGCTAATTACCTCGCTGTTAAGTGTGCTTCAGGTCTCAGCGTCTATTTTTCTGATAACTATTTCTAGGAGAGGTTATGGTGTTAAATAAAGTTTCCCAGCGGCCTGAAAATTGTATATGGTATATCTGAATTTGGGTGAAAAGCAATCAAATTGATTGAAAATTGAAACCGTATATTGATGCATCCAATGAGATTGCATACGTAGGTTCATTCTATCTTTTGGGACATTTTGAAGAAAAAGGTTGCCATTTATGTGTATTTAAAATAAGGAAAATATACGGCAATGTTTCATCGAAGCAAACAATTGAAGTGTTTTGATTTGACCTCACTAGATTGGTGGTATAGCGAAACCAAAACAAAAAAAGTTACTCTTTCGTCTCAGGCCGATTTGCAACGTTCAGAATATCGGAAAGATTCCAACCCACCTATGCCTTATGGAAATAAGTATTGCTTGAATTTGGTTGGGAGCTCACAATTGCACGGCGTCAATATAATGTTATAAAAATTCTTTAATTAATTTTATCCAAATTATCCTTTCTTTTTCCATTTTTGAACCATATTGCAATTTTGAATCAGTATCTACCTCCCCTCAATCGAAATAAGTTTCAACCTGACACATTTATTTCGTACTTTCTTACTTTCTGAACTCCCACGTCTGTGACAGAGTGTACATTTCTACTCCTCAAAGAAGTTCAGTCTCAATATTTCGTTATATTCATATTCTTTTAATGGAAAATCACGTAGAGCCGATGGACAAATAAGATGAAAGCAGAAAATAGCATAATTGAGGTTCTTGGAGCCGAAATAAGACTTTTGGTAATGTTTAGCTGGTTGATTCGTTAGTCGGATTTCTATGTACAATGTCGGGTCGTCGGATGTGGAGCATTGGCTCCCGGCGGTATAACATACCCAAAGTGACCGCAGATGACGATTTGGGTGATATTGCGGTCGTCACAAATGCAGAGCCCGGTCAAGTTAAATACGGATCCGGCATCATTACGGCAAATGGTCCCAGAGTTGTACCGGGTAAGTCAGATGTTGTCATATAATAACAGGTGTCGTGTGTAACTAGGAAATATCTTTACAAGAAAAACTATACCCTGTCCTTCCTAATTGTATTGTTGCAAATTATATTCATACTTTGCCTTCATAAGTCATATCTTCTCCAATGGTCTCCAAATGGGGGGGGGGATATGAGCTACCTTATACCTAGTGGTTTTGAATGCACCCATCCATTTTTTCCTACTTTTGGCGTTGATTAGGTTTGCAACTCAACTCCGTTTCCTTTTGCTTTTCGCTTTCTTCTTCTCTATGTTCTCTTTTCTCCTCTTCTCACCGAGATCATTTCCAAGTAATGGAGGCAAGCTTTTATGAAAATTGAGAAGGAGTAGTGATTTTTCGTGCCGTGAGTCGTGCCAAGCCTTTAAGCTCAGTTTTATTTCTGATGTTCTTTGAAATATAGTGATGATGGCTTCAGTAAGATAGAATATGCGAAACAGAAAGATTTTGTTGTTTGGGGTGATGTGTGAAAGGGGCATAATAGCCCTTTGGTATGCCTTCCTAATGTGGACTCTCGATGGGGCACTCAGATTCTCTTACCTGCCGTTTAAAAGTGCTTCCAACGCATTACATCTCGTAGTGCTCAGAAAGAGCGCGTTTGCGTCTAGAATTGATATGTTGATATTCAACATGATTTTTTTAAGGGAAGTCACTTTGCTTATATAATAGATTAGAAGTTTACATCACGTGTAGTAGATGACGTAAAATAGCTTAATTTTGTATGTATTTTTGTGGAAATCTTTAAAAAGATATTACTTTTAGGTTCTCCGTTCGTCATACAAATTTTAGGTAAGTTGCACTAAGATAGTGATGGAGTACAGTACCGTCCAACATCTAGGTACCATAACGTTTACCAGAGAATATCCATGGTTTCAAAAATTGTTGTACGATTACATACAGGCGTAAACTATCTATGGGTAAATTATATGCAAATTTGGAGGAATAAGACAAAATTTATCATTAGATAAGCAAACTATTAGAAAAATTAAAGTGTCCACAATGATCTGAGCGCTTAAACTTCTTTTAGAGAGAACCGGCATTGTTTTCCTAGCAACTAAGTTAAGTTAATTATACTGTAAATTGGGTAATTTTCTTGCGAACCCTCGTCCAGATAACATGCCAGACAATGTCACGTCTCTTTATACACGAGCTGATCGTAAAGTTGCGCCACCAAGATCCCCCCCTTCCCCAATTGGAGCCGTTGCAGAGACTGTCAAGCACTCTAAAGTATAGTCCATATATTCTGTCAACTTATGACCAAAAGGGTTTGTGTAATGCTAGTAAATCAATGGGTAGGTCAACGACGACTTCAAAGTGGAAGACAGAGCATTGCATATATTATGAAGGACTGTTTCAAGACGGCTGCAGCAGTTTCTCGAGATATTAATGAGATTTTGGCCATCAATGTCTCCAGATAGACTATCAGGTTGACTGGAGGAAGACCTTCTTCACGCTCGCATACCCGAGTTCAAGTTATTGATCAGTCCGAAGAACAAGAAGGCTCGTCTTACATTCGTCACTGAACACGTAACCAGGACGGAAGATCAATGGAGCCAAGTCCACTTCAATGAAGCATCTAAGTTCAATTGGATCGGATCCGTTGGCGGGAGGTTCGTTCATCGCAGAGAAGGCAAAAGATTGTTTATGAATCGGGCAAAAAGAGTGGCAAGTTTGGTAGAGAAAGTATCACGGTCTGGTGAGTGATTTTGGTAAAATATACATGGCCACTTTTACTTTTACGGGGCACAGTGAATGTAAACCTTTATAAGTAAATGCTGCGACAGCATGGTTTTTCCCCATCTGCGAGCCTCCGAAAAGCAACCAGCAATTTTCATGCAGGATAACTCCCCTGCCAAACGACCAATTCGGTGAAGACCTTCCTGAACGACAAGCACATCAATGGTTTGAACTAGTTTGCACAGAGTCCGTGCTTGAAACTTAATGGAAATTTTGGGAAGACACTCGGAGAGAAGTCTAAAGCCAGGAATCCGTAAACAGTTTAAGACCCCTGGGAAATTCCTCAAGAGGAATGGCGCAAGATTACTGCGCAAGTGTCAACAGTTGGTTGGTTCCCTCTACCAAGAGATGTCAAAACATTATCAAACATAAAATCTTTTAAAGTAAATACTAATTACTTATACTTGTACAAATGTTTTACATTGATAATTTAATCGTTATATTCCAATATAAATTTGTTTCCGCTGTCGATTGCATCACTGTAGACACTTCAAATTTTCTAGTAAATTACTTATCTGCTGATTACTTTCGTTTTATTCATCCAAATTTGCATAATCTTTACTCATATCTAGTTTATATAAGTTATCGTCCACCAATTTTGGAAAATTTGGATTTTCTCTGGCAAAAGCTATGGGAAGGTATTGTAATAGAATAACACACGTTATAATCTTTTGGGACGGTAGTGTACCTGTATCTCTTGAGTTATCTATTTTTCAAGGATCTCTGATATGCTCGTGCATTGCTGTATCAGTAATACGAAGTAGATGAATATTCTGTAAAGCTGTATGGTAGGTGCTGATGAGAGAGAGGTTAGGGAATCGCGAGGAGAGCTTGAAGAACAGAATACTTTGAGAAGTGATTTATGTATGGATATATTGAGTTCACCGATATGATAGTTAGAAAATGAAGTGCAAAATAATCTATTATGAGATACTAAAAGTTCATGAGACTACATTCTGTGAATAGAATGCTGTTTGTGTAGTGGAAACTTCCGTTTAGGAGAGAGGCAAGCAAAAGTAGCTCTTTTATGTGCAGCATGGACAAACCAGTTTGTGATGAGATGAAACCGCAATAAAAAAATGGCTGCAACTAAATCTATCTTGTATGTAGGTTAATGGTGAAACTAATGGTCTGGAGATCACCACCCAGAAATGTGATATGTCACATGTATCCATCTTATGCTTGATTAATACTATTAATACATACGAGCACTTTGTTGATAGACTGGAGAATATAAGGAATGAATTAGTCTTCCTTTATCAGTACAGGTCCGATGAAACTAATTGCAGCAAGAAGCGGAGAATCCTTATGCTGACAAGGATTCATAGTGTAGCATTTTTGCTTGCGACCAAAAGACAATATTAAAAAATAATAATAAGCATACCTGCAGAGTGGAATTAGTACTCAGAACAAGAGTATCTCTCTTTAAAAGGATTAGCTAAAGAACATTGAATAAAAGGGAAAAAAAGGTTGCAGTATAATTCGGAAACGATTATTGGTAAGAAGTTAAAATATTGATAAGAACTAAAAAAGGATGCAATTTCCGGAAGATTCTTCTGAGATTAAAGAACCTCGCAAAAATCGATATTTGCTCGGATTTCTTCAGACAGACCAAGAGACAATGATTTTTATGGCAGTAAGAAGAAAAACTTTGAAAAAAGGGGTATTTTTAAGTAATTCAGAACGGTAAAAACAAACGAGGGGCTCTCCGCAAGAAAGTTTGTTTAAGATATGAAAATGTACGGAAGCACCAGAGTCTAATTAGATAAAAGAAGCAAATCCTTGGATAGCAAGGGAACATGAGAGCTCTCAACTTTTCCTAGCCTTTCCCATTTGCTTACCAAACGGAGGCTTCCTTGAAAGCCAAACTGATGGGGATAAATGACTTAGCCGAGATGGAATATTCAGCAGTTATATGCAATGAGAGGAGGCAATTTTCTCGCTAGGGTAGTATTAACATTCAAGTCAATTGTGCTTTAATCAGAAGGATGTCCATATCCGTACTCAATGTTTGTGCTCTTTGTACACATCTGTTTTAGAAACGTTCGGACGTCTACCTATCCTACCTCCGCGATCATGGTTTTAAGGATGTAAAGTGCTTCCATCCTTCATATTTTCATTAATTCCATCTTATCCACTTGCTTGTTTTTCTTCTGTCTCCGTTCCTCACATTCCACCTTTGATTAAACTTCCACATGTGAGTAGAAATGAATGGGGGAGGAGATAATTATAACCCCTCTTTCCCCCATTAGTGGGTGAAAGAATTAAGGAAAACATACAAAACGAGAAGGAGGGAGGGAAACCAAATTTGTGATGATACCTTGGCTGATATTGCTCCAATTTTGTTCAATAAGCACAAATTATTACGATTGGATGACTTTTGTTTATCAACCACCAGTTTGATTATCGCTCACAAATTTTCTATTGCTTCAAATCTGTCGAATTCCTGTGTCAAGGTCCTAAAAGTTTGATGTTATATTTAGCCCCAAACTCTTTTATTGCTTTTGCTTTGGGAGAAGGTGGGTGCACCATCATACTGAAAAATACAGTTACCATCCCTAAATTGGTCCTGAACTTTTTGGAAAAGAGGCTGATGAAGTACGTACGTTTTTTTACTCTATTGGGTTCATGGGAGTGCTCTTGGACAAAATTGTAAAAATGCTCCAGTTCCCTTAAATGAGAAACAGCTCCAGACATGGAGAGCTTCCGGATGCCTCATTGTGTGTCTGACGAGAGATCTTTCAGAAGCTCCAAACAAGCGGAAGGGAGCTTCATCAGCGTATATCACTTTGCCTCAGTCTTCAATAGTCCATTTTTTATATTTTCTACTAAAGTGGAGCATCTCCGTAAGGTTATTCTTGGTAAGATGAGGCTTCTTTACAACCATTCTCGGCTTGAGACTTTTGTCTAAAAGTCTCCGCTTCACTGCGCGCGCTGCAGAACTAGAATATAATTAAACATCATTCATTTAATCCATATTTGTTATTAATTTCCCCTTTTGATCGAATAGCAAAGCTCCAGTGACTGATACTCACTTCCTACAGGAAGAGGACCAGAGCGTGATTTTGGATTCAGCGTAAATTTTAAAAACGCATGAAAAAATTAAAATATATATTAACCTCAAAGCTCTTGGCTACAGCTATAACTTTGTAAGCAAAATAATTTTACTGCGTTGATTTTGAACTAACAGCAATTATGATAAACAATTCGTGTCAAGAAATGCTATTCAACTTTCAAATGAAAACAATCTTTAGGTAGGATCAGATGGGATTAGAACACAAAAATGAAAGTATTGTCAGATGAGAAATTATTGAGTATACTCCAGATTTTAATGAGCGTTATTTACATTCATCCAACAGACAAAACGAGATGGGAATCGTCTCATTCTTCAATGACTTTATAATTGAAAATATAATTTCATCGAGAGATAGGGTTGGGAGAGATAGGGGGTTAGGAGAGAGTGTGAAGAAATGGAAAGAGGGGTTAAAAAGAGAGGGGGGGGGTGAAAAAGAAAGGAAGCGATAGAGAGAAGGGGATGTGAGGGAGTGGGGGGGAAAGAAAGGAGGAGATAGAGACAAAAGCGGGTGAGAGAGAAGGGGATTTGAGGGAGTGGGGTGAAAGAGACGGTGGGGTTAGAGAATGGAGTGAGTGAGAGAGGAGTCGTGAACGAGAAAGCTAGCGAGATAGAGAGAGAGAGAGAGAGAGAGCGAGCGAGCGAGTGATAGAAAATTTGTGTGGGCAAGAGAGAGAGAGCGAGAGAGAGACAGAACGAAAGAGAGACAGAGCGAGAGAGAGACAGAACGAAAGAGAGAGAGAGAGAGAGAGAGAGAGAGAGAGAGAGAGAGAGAGAAAGCGATAGAGTTTGTGTGATAGAGAGAGTGATAGTTTGCGTGTGGAAGAGAGTGTGTGTGTGATAGAGTGAGTGCGTGTGAGAGATAGTTTGTCAGAGAGTGTGTGTGTGTGTGTGTGAGAGAGAGAGAGAGAGCGATAGATAGTTTGTGTGATAGAGAGATAATAGTGTGTGAGAGTGATTGTGTGTGCCTGAGTGTATGTGTGTGAGTGTGTGTGTGTGTGAGTGTGTGTGTGAGAGAGAGTGAGAAAGAGACAGAGATACAGATAGTGGTGCTTGAGATATTGATTGCAAGAGAGATAAAGATAGATGTGCTATATATAGAGAGAGATTCAGGTGCTTGCGATAGAGATAGATATATAGAGATACAGGTGCTTTAGATAGAGATAGAGTTAGAGATATAGGTGTTTTAGATCGAGATAGAGGTACTTGAGATAGATATAGAAAGAGAGAGAGGTGCTTGAGCTACAGAAAGTGGGGGGAAGAGATGGAAGAAAAGACAGGAGGAGAGAATGGGTAGAAAAAGGAGGGAAAGAGGGGAGAAAGGTGAAGAGAGAGGGGAGACAAGGGGGAAGAGAGATAGAAGAGAGACAGGGGGGAATAGTGGTAAGGGGAGGGAAGGAGGATGGTAGAGGAAAAAGGGGCAAAAAAAGTGTGTCTTGAGACCTGCAGACGGTATTTATAGAGGTTTCAAAGCCTCTCTTCTGATGCAGTAGCTGCTTAGGTCCCTAAACCTAGACAGAGGGTCGAGGGGAAAGTCGTAAGGAAAAAAGGAATGTTGAGAGGTAATGAGGGGAAACACAATAACTTGCCAACTCAAAGACTTGCCCTTTTCACCTTTTTATACAAAATAGTTGAAAAAAATAAACCTTCGTTTGATATAAAGATTAATTTGTTGAAGTTGCTCAAGCTTTCATTCTGTATGTGGGCAAACGAAGCTCGAAAATCGATAGTTGGCCCTAAAATGAGAAAATAAGATTTTTGACACTGACCACTCGAAATATATTTTACCTTTATATAATAGCCACGTTGCCACGCACAGCGGCGAATCCTTTTAATCGTTAATGGCATTAGTGAACAATTTCACTAGGAAGATAAACCTTTCCCTTCAGTTAAAGAATCAAGAAAGACATGCCTTCCTTGCACCTCCACCTTTGTCGTTGTACCCTTGTTTTTAGAAAACAGATTTTCCCCTAGAATTTTAATTCCTTAACAAAAGAATTACATATAAATTAGATACCAGGTCATCATTGTTCTGAATTCAGGGCACGATCTTGCGATATTTCGAACTCCTAGAATGCTGAGCGGTAGGGATGAGATACATGACTGTACCTCAGCATCCCTGATACCTTGTCTCCATCTTTCATCTCTTAATGGAATCTCTCCCCCTGCTTGTTGCTCATTAATCTCAGGTTCTCAGGAAACTGATCCATATGTGAGAATGAGTAATGCATTTTGATGTTCATGTTGAATCCGAGGTTTCTAAAAGAAGGCAGCATATTGGTGACAAGTTCTGTTCGTTCCTGGACTTCTTGTCGTCAAGAAAGTTATTTACGCCCAGAACAAAAGGCTTTTACGACTTTCAGTTCCACTTCGTTCATTGAGTTTTCAAACTCTGGGTCTCTGATGAGCTGACCGAGTTGAGGACCGTCAAAGATGCCAACTATAAACTTCTCCATGTTCAATCCTGGAAAAGCGTGGCACAAGTAAGTGAAATAGCCACCATTATTGCCCAGAGCTGAGGTTAACTGTTTGATCAAGCCTAGCTTCATTTGCAGCGTTGAGATAAGTATCGAATCTCTGTCGACTAAAGAGTTGTTTATGAAGTTCCCTTGCTCTGTCAGGTACCATTTCGTCCCGTACACGCCAGTCTCCCTTCGTGTAATGCTGAGCTCGTTTCCTACTATCCCACACGCACAGAAAACATGATTACTTGGTGAACCCGGACTGTTGTCCCAACAAAAAGTTTCATCATCTTCTAGTGAACACAAATCAACCACTCATGCTGAACACATAGTTAACCGCTTCATACTTCTCCCTCAGTATAGTCGAGAAAGCGAGGGGTTTAGACATAAAATGGTTGCAGCAGAATACATTTCTGCAATCGTTTGCTGCTGTCAATGAACAGTCTCTAATCTTCGGATTGGTACTCTGGCACTCTAAGCTTGTGAAGAAGCTGCTAATATCTAAACATTACATCAAGTTGTTCTCTTCAGAGAAATAAATGGAGGTAATCTTGAAGTTCGTTTGCGGTAGAAAGTAATGAGAGTACTGTCAGAAAGAAGTTTTTCCTTTTTTTATGTGAAAAAAAAACAAGACAAACTCGTGAAATTCATGTGGCGATAAAGCAAAAGGTTGACATGATTGAACAAGATGAATGTGATTCTTGGATTAAGCATATAATTTTTTTTCTAAATCAGCTAGAAAACTTAGGCAATAAATTTGGTGTTGGTCAGTGTAATGAATAAAAAACCAAAATAAACAGTAAGCGTCAGGAAATGAAATAGAGGAAGCAATATAAAGAAAGAAATGTGTAGATATTTTATTTAAAATAAAGTGCTGCAAGAGAAACGAGAAAGAAATGAGCAAATTGTATAATTAATATAAAGTCTTGCGTGAGTAAACAGGATAGAAATGGTCAAATTTTCTGATTAAATAATGTCGTGCAAGAGCACTGAGAAAGAAATTTGCAAATTTCTAAATAAAATAATGTCCTGTAAAAGCAAACGGGAAAGAAATTGGCAGATGTTCTTATTAAAATTATTCCTGCACTGAAAACGAGAATGAAACGAAAAAAAAATATGAGTAAAATAATGTAATGTAGGAACAAACGGGAAAATTATGTATATTTTTAATCAAAATAATGTGTTGTAAAAGCAATGGAATGGAAATGTGCAAATTTACTAATTAAAATAATATCACGCAAGAGAAAAGAGGGAAGAAATTTGGCAATTTTCCATATTTTAATAGACCCGCAAGAGCAAACAGGAAAGAAAGGAGCAAATTTTGTAATTGAATAATGTTTTACAGAAGTAAAAGGGAAACAAATGGGTAAATGTTATACTTAAAATAATGTCCTTCAAGAGCAAAGGGAAAATAAATGGGCAAATCATCTAAATTAATGTCCTGCAGACCCACACGGGAAAAATAAGAAAATATTCTAATTAAAATAAAGTCTTACGACAGAAAACAGTAAAGAAATTGTCAAATTTTCAAATTAAACTAATATCCTTCAGCAGCAAACAGGAAAGATATGTATACATTTTTTAATTAAAATATTGTCTTGCAAGAGAAAACAAGAAAGAAATTGGCAATTATTTAATTAAGATAAAGCCTTGTATAAGCAAAGTAGAATGAAATGGAAAACGTTAGAATTAAAATTAAAATAATCTTCTTCAAGAGCAAAGGGAATGAAATGTAGAATATTTTTTAGGAAATAATGTTATGCAAGAACAACCGGAAAAAAATAAACAAACTTTATACTCAAATAATGCCCTAAATCAACAAAGAGTAAAGTATTTGGCAAATTTTATAATTAAAATAATGCCTTGACAAATCCGAAAGAGAATAAAAAGGCAAATTGTGTGTTTAAAGTAATGTTATGCATGAATAAACGGGAAATAAATTAACACATTTTCTAATTATATAATGTTCTGCGAGAGCAATCGGAAAAGAAATAGGCAAATTTTATAATTAAAACAATGTCTTGCACGAGAATAGGGAAGAGAAATGAGTACAATTTCCCATTTAATAATGTCCTGCAAGAGGAAACGGGAAAGAAATAAAACAATTTTCTGATTAAAATATTGTCCAGCAAATGCAAGCACGATTTTTTTTTTAGGAGGCTATCTGGCGACTGCCCACTTGGGCATAAGTCGTCGTAATCACACAGCTTAGCTCTAGGCTACTTTAAAGTAAAAATCTGAAAACAAAATAACGATAAAAAGGGAAGATGACAACAATTAGAAAGCAAGCTACGGCGTAGCGGGGAGGTCCCCCTACCCCCGGCGAAGGAGCGTGCGACCTACAAAGAAAAGAACAATAACAAAAAAAACAAAAACAACAAAACATAGTTAAATAAAAGGGAAAAGGCCGGCCTCCCCCCCAAAGTCTACCAGTCAATGAGCACGCACTCGGCCCGAGTACAAGGGACAGGTGGTAGCGACCCCACCCATCCCGGTACCGGGACAGGTGACGTGCGCGAAGATCGCCCAGGCTGGGACATTCAACAGAAATGTGAAGAACAGTCTGGGGGACAAAGCAGTCTTCACAGTAGGGCGCTGGCGAGCGCTCCATCAAATGGCGATGCGTCCCACCAGTGTGCCCAATTCTTGGACGACAGAAAGCAAACTGAAGCCTTCGCGGCATTTGGGGGTACGTCCATGGGAATAGTCGCGGCGCAATGGCACGCAAATTTAAGTTCCCTTCGACCGTTTCCCATCTTCTTTGCCAAGCTGCCCGAAGAGCTGCACGTATTCCTGCCATGTAGTCAGTGTGAGGAAGAGCGAAACGTTAGTACGGTAGCAGAGTCCTCGTGGACTCTTTGGCGCTTTCATCGGTGCGCTCATTACCCGTAATTCCTACATGTCCAGGAACCAAGCAAGAGATAATCTCGACATCCGCCCGACTCGCCAAAACCATGGCCTCACGGATATCGCGAACCAGGGGATAAGGAGATTCCAATGCCCCGAGAGCACTCAGTGCGCTTTGTGAGTCGCTATAGATCACAATCCGGTCTCCGAACCGGGCACCTCGCGTCATCTCCCATACCGAGTGATGTATTGCCACCAGCTCAACCGTGAAGACAGACGCAGTGCCTGGCAGAGCCCCGCTGAATTCAAACAGAGGGGATACGGCGTGAAAGCCGATCCCCTCTTCGCGTCTGGGGCCACCCGTATCCACTGGCACGGTTCCAGCGTGACACGAGATGTGCTCCAAAAAGGTCGAACGAAAATAGTTCTCATGCACTCTTTGGCGCTCTCATCGGCGCGCTCATTATCCGCAATTCCTACATGTCCAGGAAAAGAGGAGAAGATAATCTCGACATCCGCCCGGCTCGCCAAAACCATGGCGTCATGGATATCGTAAACCAGGGGATAAAGAGATTCCAATACCCGAGAGCACTCAGTGCGCTTTGTGAGTCGCTATAGATAACAATTCGGTCTCCGAACCGGGCACCTTGCGTAATCTCCCGTACCGAGTGATGTATTGCCAACAGCTCAACCGTGAAGACAAACGCAGTGCCTGGCAGAGCCCCGCTGACTTCAAACAGAGGGGATACGGCGTGGAAACTGATCCCCTCTTCGGACTTGGGGCCACCCGTATCCACTGGCACGGTTCCAGCGTGACACGAGATGTGCTCCAAAAAGGTCGAACGAAAATAGTTCTCATGCACTCTTTGGCGCTCTCATCGGCGCGCTCATTATCCGCAATTCCTACATGTCCAGGAACCCAGCAGAAGATAATCTCGACATCCGCCCGGCTCGCCAAAACTATGGCGTCACGGATATCGTGAACCAGGGGATAAATAGATTCCAATACCCGAGAGCACTCAGGGCTTTTTGTGAGTCGCTATAGATCACAATCCGTTCTCCGAACCGGGCACCTCACGAATCTCCCGTACCGGGTGATGTATTGACACCAGCTCAGCCGTGAAGACACATGCAGCGCCAGGTAGAGCCCCAGCGTGGAAGCTGTCCCCCTTTTCAGACGAGATCTAATCCAAAGATTTCGAACGCAATACTCCCAGTGCTGTACAATCTTCGGGAGCAGAGGCGTGGCGACAAACAGCTGAATGTGATACCCTCCATGGTGGCGTCCTGGGCAGAACCGGGGTGCTACCGGCCCGAGAGCTATACCTAGCTCTCTAAGGAGTTTTATGGCCCTAAAAAAATGACTTAGAGTATGACTGGCGTCTCTCGGCGGCATAGGCACCGTCGAAATCAGCACCGGATGCAGTAAGAGTTTTTGGCGACTGAGTGAGGCGCCGGGCTTGCGCGTACAGGCGAGTGATGCACTGTATGCGGCGTAGAGACCATAAGGCTGCAAATATTAGCCTCCCAGGTAAGGCGTCGGTCAAATACAAGACCAAGGAAACAGTGCGATTCAACCACTTCCAGGTGCACCCCATTAAGAAACAAATCTGGGTCGGGGTGGAACTGTGTATGGCAGCAGAAGTGCACCACCTTAGTCTTGGCCAAATAAAACCGAAACCTGTGCGCTTCGGCATAGCGAGAGACGCGGTTCAATGCCTGTTGGAGTCGACGCTCCAGAGTTGGCATCTGTGCCGCGCCAAAAGAGACCGAAAGGTCGTCCACGTAGAGCGTAGCGAGAACATCTTCCGGCAGCACCGATGTGATGCCGTTGATGCTTAAGGTAAAGAGTGTGACACTGAGGACACTTCCCTGCGGGACACCCTCTTCCTGCTCATTCGAGCCGAAGAGGGCTCACCCACCCCTACGCTGAATCAACGATCTCGCAAAAATTCAAATATAAACATTAAGAGGCGTCCCTTTGCTCCCATCGTGTGGAGAGTCTCCATGATACCGTATCGCCATGCGGTATCATAGGCCTTCTACGAAGGAAAGCCTTGCAGACGGCATTTTCCAGTCGGAGCAGAGCATCCGACGTGGAGGGGAACTTGCAGAAGCCGCCCTGTGCAGAAGACAGATGGCCTCCGCTGTCCAGGAAAAAGACTAATCTAACATTTACCAATTTCTCCATCAACTTGTACACGCAAAAGGTTAGAGAGATTGGGCGGAAACCGGTCGGAGTAGAGTGATATCTACCCGGTTTGCGAAAGGCGAGCACAGTAGCGATTCGCCAGGAGTCTGGGAGAAGACCTTCCACCTAGATCTTGTTAAACAAATCTAAGAGAAAGGCCATGCTTCGCTCACCCAGGTGTCGAAGCATAGCGTACGGGACATCGTCCGGACCATGGGCGGTGTCCGCGCACAAAGCAAGAGCGCAGCGCAACTCACTCACAGTAAACCTGTCGTTGAAGGGTTCTCCGCCTCTGGAGGTAAAGTCCAGCCGGCGGCCTTGCGCGACCTTATGACGTTTAGGGCACCCATCCCAAGCTCTTCGATCAGATCGGCAAGGACTTGTCCCCTGGAATTTATTGAGTAATCTCCCTAGATAGGATGCCTGACGTTTAGATCTCCAAGCAAGAGAAAGGGCCTCGGCAACCTTGCCACGACCTGGCGGAAGTCCCCCGCGTCGAAGTCAGCTGACGGTGGAATGTACGCAAAAATTATAGTATACCTCTTATCCAGGTGCAGCTGCACAGCAACTGCCTGAAAGGAGGTATCTAAAGAGAAAGTAAGAACGGAGACATCATTCCGGGTGTAAATCGCGCATCCCTTAGCCCGGCCATCCGGTGTTGGTGGGGTCGCAAGACCATTATACTCCGGGAGAGTGCGCAGGGGGCACGCGCCTAGCATAGATTCCTTCAAAAAGATAGCTAACGGGGAACGGACGGGACGAGATGAGCCTCCGAAGCTCCTCCCAGTTGGCCCGGAGTCCATGGCAATTCCATTAAAGGAATATGCCCTCCAGGCCTAGCTCGGAGGAGACGCGGGGGCCCTCCTCAAACAGAAGACCCTTACGGGAATGGCCGTACGCTTCCCGGAGGCAGAACCCCGGGCGCTGTTGGCCGGACAAAGCGCTAAAGGTGCTGTCGCCTTCGAGGACTTATTGAGGGAGGTTGGGCTCGCCATGCGAGTCTTTTCCTATCTCCGCCTCGAAACCTTAGGCGGGGGACCCTATTTTTGAGGAACCACCGTCTCTGAGCCATTCGCTCCACCACTAGGCGTGGGCGAAGGAGACAAAGCTCCTTTGTTGCTGTCCTCCTTTCAGGGGACAGCTTTAGGAACCCCAGAAGATGGCCTGGCGACCAACTTCAGGGGTGTTGCTCCTTGTGAGTTTAACGACTCAGTGGAGGCGTGTGGCCGTTTCGCCTTACGGGAAACGGTCACGCTGGGGAAAGAGGGGGGAGCCCTGGTTTTAGCCAAGGCTGGGTATGAACCCTTTTTGCTGCCAGCTTTACCAGGGAAGCGCCGGGGTTAAGTAGAGCCCACAGAAGGGCTCCGAATGGGGGTGGAAACAACCGTGCTCGTTGGACTGGATGGGCCAGGAGCAGAGGGTGCCTTTCTAACTATTGAGGCATATGACGTTCCAGGCAGAACCGGCCGCACTAGGACCAAGTCCTTAGCCTCGTGGAATGAGAGTCGATCCTGGGCCTGAACGGCTAGGATTTCTTTCTCAAGGAGATATGCACCACATTGCTTCAAAGAAGCGTGGTGTGGCTTTCCGCAATTGATACACTTGGCCACACACGATTTAGACTTATCGTGTGCGACCTTGGAGCAATTTACACAGACCTCGGGTGACCCCGACTTTGCACGTCTACAAGAACGATTCGTATGGCCAAAGCGGTGACAGTGTCATGAATGCCTTTACGCGGTAGCGGTACTAACCGGCACGCACCGAGTCAGGGAGCTTGTCACAGTCGAACGTGACGAAGAGTGTAGGGGTGGGTCTCGAGGCTCCTCCCTGTTTTATATTTACACGTTCGACCTTGACCGCCGCATGGTCGGCCAGCTCTAAGGTTATGTCCTCTATGTAGTAGTCAAAGAGTTCCCTCGCATAAACTAATCCTTTCACAAAGTTCATGGTAGAGCGCGGCGTCACACTCACCGGGGTGCCATGAAGTGTCCGAAGAGCACTTATCTTGGCCGCCTCGGCAGGATTCGACGCATTCGCCAGAAGGCTCCCGTCCGAGAAACGGGTCACCTTTGGCTCTCTACCAATTGCACTAGCTAATCCTCTCCTCTGATGGATCATGTTGCACTCGGCCAACATGCTGCCATCAGTGGAGTGAATGACGTGGAAGCGTTTGGAGCCAGCGGGCTCGAAAACGCCAGGTAACCTCTGAATGAGGGGCCCCGATGTTAACGAGGTTCCGCCATGCGCACTTTTGGTCTTTTTCATAGTCGGGGGCTCCACACCCAGGGGGGCAGAGGGGCCGGATTGCCAATCTTGGCTTGGTCGCTTGCCGAAGTGGCAGCAGACCGATCCGTCCCCGCAGCCACCGCAGATAGAGAGGTGCCCCGAGTCTTCTTAGTCTTTTTCTTTTTTGGAGAGGAGGGCGGGGAATGAACCCGCTTCTCAACCCAACCGCAGAAGCCCCCAGGCCAGATGGACCGGCCTCAGCCAGGTCATTCTCCAAAATGGAGAAGGTCCTGGTAGTCGTAGGGGCACCTGTCGGAGGAGATCCCTTCCCTCCTTGTACTGCCTCAGAAACCCTAGCCGTTTGAGGAGGACCTTGCATGTGGGCGGATTCTGGTTCGGTGTTTGGCGCCGAGCCCGGATTCCCCCCATGGAAGGCCCTACCTTCTGAGGCTGGGTTTTCTTAAGGAGCATGTCTATCACAGGAGGCGCCTCCAGTTGGCCATCCCCTCCCAGGACATCGCAGGTCCCCTTGGCAGCGTCATGAGTCTTTAGTGGTGAGACACAGGCCTTGACCCCGGCAAGGTTTAATATTCTTGCCAGCAGGTCTTTTGAGGGAAGCTACCGAAGGGGTCTGGCTTTCCTCTCCCCCCTAAGGTGGTTTGCCCTACCAAGCCGCTTCGATGGGGAGCGGCTGGTTATGGGCTGCCTGCTGGCTTTCTTGGCAGTCCCCTTGGAAAGAAAAGAGGGGACTGCCGCTGGAAAAAGGGAGGTGCCCGAAAGCACCTCCAGAGAAGGGGGTGAGGGGGAGTCCTCTGCACCCGTAGGCGAAGGAGAGGAGTAAGCCTACTTTCCGGTTAGAGAAATATGGAGGGTTCCCTGCGCAAGCACAGGTTGGAAGGGGGGGAAGACCTCCATTTCTTTGCTGGAGCTGCCTGAGGGAGGTCCGTAGTTGTTTCAGGGGGAGTTAAAGGAGTTTGGTTTTTCGACTCATTCATGGGCCTGGTTACCCTATTTTTACCACGGGACGCAATAGCTCATCACTTCTTGCAGTTGCCCGCACTGTAAAAGGTGCTTACAGGGCTGGCTGTGCCAGGCGCCGCCATTCAGGACCACCCCTCCCGCCTGGTGGCCTGGCAGTGCATCGGCATGGCGGCTCCACCTTGGACACGGCGTAAAACTGAGAGTGAAGAGGAAAAGAAAAGGGATGTGAGGAAGGTATGGGTGGGGATATAGCAAGTTGTTAAAAAAAAACATCCCGTACCGGAACTCACGGGTTAGGGAACGTTGTCCCCTCCCCCCTTAGCCCTGATCCGGGACGGTTTACTGAGAAGAAGGTCAGCATCTACCCTGTGAAATTAGAGGCTGACCAGAGAAGGTTGTGGGAGAGGTTGTATTTAAAGCGACTGAGTAGGGGAGAAATACAGGCTACCTGAAGGAAGGAAGAGAGGCTAAGCTGGGGCCGGATGGAGCGCTGGATCCCGTCAGCATGGCGGCCAGGATGGAAAATCGCCGCGCCCCTTACGGGGGAGAGGTTGTATGAAAAGTGAGTAAACCGGGGGGAAACACAAGTGTTTTGAAGGAAGGAGAAGAGGCTAAGATGGGGCCGGACGAGGTGCTGAATCCAGTCAGCACAGCGGCCAGGATGGCAAATAGCCGCGCCCCTTATGGGGTTGCTTTAGAGCAATCTTCGACCTTTGTTATGGCTAATCAGAATTCCCTATTTACCTCAAAATCATTCTTAATTTCATTAGTAACGGTATCCTCGTTATCCAACGTTCTACAATTTTGTCATCTAAAAGCAATATTTTGTGGAAATAGTATTCTAGTGATTTTAACTCTGCTTTAACGCTATTTGTATCGAGAACGGTCTCTTATATTAAAGAGGATTTTTTTTAACCAACCTCTATGACCACCACGTATCTTAATAAGAGAAATCTAAAGGATCCCGGGTCTGAGCCCTAGCTTTACCAGGGAAGCGCCGGGGTTAAGTAGAGCCCACAGAAGGGCTCCGAATGGGGGCGGAAACAACCGTGCTCGTTGGACTGGATGGGCCAGGAGCAGAGGGTGCCTTTCTAACTATTGAGGCATATGACGTTCCAGGCAGAACCGGCCGCAATAGGACCAAGTCCTTAGCCTCGTGGAATGAGAGTCGATCCTGGGCCTGAACGGCTAGGATTTCTTTCTCAAGGAGATATGCACCACATTGCTTCAAAGAAGCGTGGTGTGGCCTTCGAATAATTCGTGCCTTATTTTACACACCAAGTGGACAATTTCCAGTCGTGAAATTATTAGGAGGCAGCGTAGGAGTTTTAAGTTAAAGATTATAATGGCTACTACCTATTTACGCATGTACAATACTTACAGCCGAAAGAGCTTAGGTATATACTTTTTCAATATTTACAAGAAAGAGCAATCAATCGAATGCCGAGGGTATAATAATCGACAGTTAATAAAAATGGGAAAAGATTATAAATTAAATTCTGTAATAAGCACAACGTCTTTTGGGCAAGAGCAAATTTATCGTAAATCACACAGGGCCATAGCGAATAAAGAAGTGATGATATCTAGTGGGAATTTCCCCAGCCTAAATTACTATGCTTACATTTACGATTGGTCCACCGTTACAGACAAAAATGGAGGAGAAAATACAATAATTAAATGTCAATGGGAAACAATATAATATACACAGCAAGACTTAACACTAATTAGTTTGAATTTATTATAAGATTGCTGTATGTCGTGGTGTGACATTACATTATATCAATACCATATTATATCTATAAGGAAGGGACTAATAACTTAAAGGCGAACCGACAAGGGGCGGATCGCCACGAGTTTGGACGCGCGGAGCAGCGAGAAAAGAGTGCAAAACGAGGTCAGGTAAAATTTGGGCAATGGCAAAGCTCAAGGTTATTTAAAGAGGCATGCACAAAAATATAATTTTATTTACATAAAATAAGAGAATCAATGGGCAAAACTATATTTGGTAAATGAGGGGGAAATTGCAGAGTTATGCATCATACTCTGATGTTAGAAATTAATGCGTTACAGGAGACTATTCCAATATGGAGGATTAACTCGAATGGGTTGCTGAAAGGGAAGAGGGGTTGGCTTACGGAGGATTCCGGGTGAGACATCAGGGTAAGGTTTTACGGATGTCTTCTGCAGGCAATAAACGTGAGGGCGAGGGCACTTGGAGCTTCTGAGCGGGAAGTTGACGTGATGACGGTTCTTTCTCCAAGGTGGGGGGGGGGTAACGTCCGGTCCAGGAGAGAGTATTTCGGCCACCCGAAGACAAGAAGGGAAAGAGGAGGGCTTCTACAGGAGTTGCTGAAAGGAGTCGGAAAAATCGCTCGGTGTCGATCATCAAAGGGAATTACCTCACTGGCTGAGCTAATTCCAACAGACGAAAAGTTCAGCCGTCACTTTGCTTCGTTGTTAAGCACCTGACTTGGAGCTAGGGGGATGCTTCTTAGATCCTGGCTGGACTCCTAAACTCTGTATCTCCCACCTGGAAGGTGAGCCCTATAAATCCGAGGCTTCCCCCGTAGGGGTGCGGGGCACATGGGGTGTTTGGCCGCGCTACTCTCGAATGGCCTCGAACCTTCACGCTCAGCCGATTCTAACCCGCGAAAAGGTGGCCCAAGGTGGGCGCGGTTCGAGGCTACCGCTTGTGGATGGGGGAGGCAGGGGCTTACCAATTTAAGCCTAACCAAATTCTAGAATTTTCTTTAGCGCATGGACGTCACTTCCGTGCTGGAAAAGAAATTCCACGTTGAATTTCCCCACAGTGTATGTCGGAAGATATATTTTCGACACGCTATGCGATTAAATTTTACTTTTTCATTTTGGGCTCTTTTTGCTGTTTAATTTTGCTTGCTAGTTTACATGCCAACCACAATTGGCCGATAGCTTTCGGTCGTACAAAGAAAGGACGCATTCGCTTTTCACTTCAACATTTATATATATATATATATATATATATATATATATATATATATATATATATATATATATATATATATATATATATATATATATATATATATAAGGACAAAACTAACAAAGTGGCACGTGAGGAACGAAATAATATGAAAATTAACCCACAGGAAAATGAAAAAATAAATCCAAGCACTTTCGAACTATATTTGCAAGTTCATTTTCAAGGAATAGCATGAAAATGGAGAAGACAACCTTATATAGAGTACAAAGATACGAAGGGAACGCCCATCACATAGTACAAACCAATGGAAAAAACACAAAAACAATACAAAAATACCGAGAAAAAGAACAATAGGCAACTAATAACAAACATATGCATCCCTAAAACGATATACACACAACGCCATGTATGTATATGAATGGAATAGGGTGAGTGTAAAAAAAGACATTTTAAAGAATTAAAGGATTATCATTAGAGCGAAAACATTTAGGACTAAGAGTTAATGCACAATCAAAACTTAAAGAGCCTTAGTTAATAGTAAATTTGGTTGTTTTGGGTTAAAGATTGGTTAGAAAACTTTTTTTTGCTATAAAATGAACTTTAAATGCGCTTTATTATCTTCTATACTCATAAACAAGGTTTGTAAATCTCCAAAAACTTATTTTTTTGTTTTTAAATTTGGTTTAGGAAATATTTCGACTCCATCGTCGCCATAATAGACTATGCCAAAACTTAGCTTCACCTGTTTTAAATTCGACCTTTCAAAGTCCAAAACGGCGTAGTCGGTGTGAACTAACTTTTTAGTCACGTGCGACTCTATATCTCACTATGTCGGTCGGTCTGTTGGTTTTACTTTTTTTTTGTTTTGGCAATAATATCATAACTATTCCGCTGATTCTAACGAAATTTGAAACACTTATGTTGTTTTAAATTCGCCTTCGAATGATATAATTAACACGGTGCTCCCAAGGTTAGTCACGGAATGATTGAAAGTTTTAAAGGTCGTAAGGTCATAAATCAGAATAAGTGAGGGCACGCAACTTTGGTCAGCAGATCTTGTTTGAAATCGTAAAACTTTTTACCAAAGGCGATGAAAGACCTATTGATCGTTTTATAAAAACGGTCTATGCTGCGCGAAATGGATCTTGTTATGCTCCGAGATGGAAAATCTAAGGGAGAAAATATTCGAATTTCGCTTCAGTTATTTAATACAGAATTGATTTTATCCTATGTTATTTTGATTGATTTTCAAGAAAAAGATTTACTTTTCTATGACATCCTGAGAAGTCTCAGGAAAATATAGTATTTTCTTGAAAAGCAGTTGAAATTGTATAGAAAATAAATAATTTAGTAATAAATACCAAGAATTTATTCAAGCAAGCATTTATCACGTTTAAAAAGATATAATTAATATATTACATATTGCAGGCAAGAAACCAGGTTTCGCGAATAAATTGATCGTAACACTGTGGTTTCTTTCCTGCATTTACATGTATGTTACTGTACTTCTTTAGATATAGTACATATTATAAAACTTAGTAAACGTAAATAAACTAATTTAGATCAGATTGCGTTTTGCATAGTTAGCAAAAACCGTGAAGATCAGTCTCCAGTTAAAATGATTTGAGCAGCAAGCTCCCCGTAATAAGAAGATCGCAATCATAAAGTTTTAATTGCCATTCAGCTAATTAAATAAATTACTTGATGATTTATGATTAGTTTATAAATATGTAATATGAGCGACCACCTGCGTAAGAATTAATAGTCAGCCTGAGAACAAGTACAGAGATTAATTATATAGTCACTACCGGATAAAATGATCTCAGATTGGCGGAGGAAACCCAGAATAAATGGATGATTGACCATGTAAAATATATTTGAATTAGGATCAACTGCAAATGAGATTCCTGCGAGGAGGGGGGGAGGGGGGGTAGAGGTGAGGTTGTTGTAATCCAAGATGAAGAAAAAGTTACACATTTCGATGCAGTGATTGAGAGACAGACCAAGCATACGGCGGCAGAAGTCTTGCCCTCGTGTTTCTGCTCTTCTTAAGGCTAGAGCTTCTTCAGCTTCATTTGGTTGCAAGGAGAGAGTGTTTATCCGAGCCAAGGGCTGTAGCGTATTCTCCGTTAATATCTACAGCGGAGCGTCAATAAGATGGTCTTAATTATGTTACATTGTGTAGTCTAATTCCTACTCAGGGTGTTGATGATCCTTCATCAACAGCGACCAGAGTTATATAAGGTAAGAAAAAATATTTTAATTAAAAATGTGTTTTGTTTTCTAGGTTAATTAGGATATGTTAAAAAATAAAATTTCAGTCCCCGTTTTGTCGGAATAGCCCATGTTAAGAAACGTTGACTCTTTATATGTCTCTCTAAGGGGCGTTATCTACAAACTGATACCTGTATATCAGTAAAGTCACATGTTTCGAGTTGGGTGGATTGTGACGTCATCAAGTATAGTTTAACTGCTAGAAGACTTAAGGCAAAAATTTCAGGAGCTTCCGGCATTAAAATATCTTTTTTTTTAAATTAGTAATCGATGTCATTAGATCTAATCTGATTTATCTATTTTTACCGAAAATTTTTAAAGTAGATTATTCCATTACTCAATTACTCTAATCGAATGGATTACGTATAATTCGTTTAGCGAAGAAATGAAAGACAGGTTTAAAAGAAACAGATCAAATACTTATAGGAGATGGGATATTTTACTGTCCATAAAGGATCAGTTTAATTCATTTACATCTTTAACCGGAAAACAATGGTGACGAAATCTGTCTCCAACAAATACTTCTGCAAGGAGACCCGTGTTCGTCAGGGAATGAAGATCCGCTCCTATTGGTCTTTTCTTTCTCTCTACAGTCTACAGATCTTAACTTTCCTTAAGTATACCACATTCCTTCACGAACCTCTCTTTAAAAATATAAGTGCAATGCTTTCGTTCGTTTTCCTTTTAATAAATTCAAATGCATTTTTGGATACTTTGAAACACCGGGTTATTCATTATGACGGCAACTAATATAAATGTATTAACAGACACTTTGGTCAGGAAATTTGGAGAAATAGAGAACTGAAAATTATTATTAGGTCATCCTATAAGTAATACATTTTCTTTCATGTTTATCAATATTTTATGAATATAAATCAAACAACTCTTTGAAGTTTGTTTATATTTAAATAAGTATTTATTTATTAATTTAATAATTAATATAATTTCTCCCCGTTTTTAACACCACTAGTCTCTATTTTTATACTCTCCTCATGAATGATAAAGAGATTCCGAAGGTATTTCGCCTTTGGAAGAAAGTTTCGTTCTAGAAATTGATTTGATACGACCGATAGATCGTATTTATTTATTTATTTATTTATTAATTTAATAATTAATATAATTTCCACCCGTTTTTAACACAACTAGTCTCTATTTTTATACTCTCCTCATGAATGATATAAGAGATTCCGAAGGTATTTCGCCTTTGGAAGAAAGTTTCGTTCTAGAAATTGATTTGATACGACCGATAGATCGTATTTATTTATTTATTTATTTATTTATTAATTTAATAATTAATATAATTTCCACCCGTTTTTAACACAACTAGTCTCTATTTTTATACTCTCCTCATAAATGATATAAGAGATTCCGAAGGTATTTCGCCTTTGGAAGAAAGTTTCGTTCTAGAAATTGATTTGATACGACCGATAGATCGTATTTATTTATTTATTTATTTATTTATTAATTTAATAATTAATATAATTTCCACCCGTTTTTAACACAACTAGTCTCTATTTTTATACTCTCCTCATGAATGATATAAGAGATTCCGAAGGTATTTCGCCTTTGGAAGAAGGTTTCGTTCTAGAAATTGATTTGATACGACCGATAGATCCAATCGAGTTTATGTTTGAAAATTAATCGGATATTTTTTGCAAGGATCATATATTGTAGTGTACTTAGAAGAAAAAAAGTTGGTTAAAATAGTAAATATCATTATAGAAAAGGTTGATCACCATGTTTAACTGATTTAATTGCTTTTATATTATAAGTTAGTCATTCATGAATTGTATAAATCAGCCGATATATTTTATCTCAATTTTAGTAAATTACTTAATTTTGTATCACACCGTAAAATCTTAACAGAGGCGGATCCAGGTTAAAAATTTAGGGGAGGGGGGGGGCTAACCTGATTTTCTCCCTCTGAGTAGTCTGAGAAAAAGGCATTAATGATTAATAATGATTATCTTACAAAGCATTGGAAATAAATAACAGTATATCACACGGGAGTGAGCAATAGCTCTATCAGATCCGAATTTTTTCTACACATCAAGAAATTTATGAATTGTAGTTTTTGAACGTCAGCTAAAGTATAATACCAAATCAAATAATTATTTTTGAGAATTACCTGTATTTTAAATATATATCATATAAGGTACATTCAATTGCAATGGTTTAAAATACTTTTTTATATATGTGATGATCCATTTACACAAAAGTTACACACACTAAATGCACACGGTCTTTACCACAAAACTGCCATTTAACCATTTCGTTCTATTTGTCTATTAACGCCAAGCTGCTAGAATTAATCCTATAAAATTCCTTTTCTTAGTTACAGGGAGCCAGCAAGGACTACTTAGTCCACTCAATCTAGAACAGAGCTCCGTATTTAAACAAGATTATTCGTAAAATAACTATCAATTTTGTTTTTAAAACTATTCACAATACTAGCATTTGCTACTTCCGCGGGGTGTGCGTTCCATTTATCGATGATTTTAAAAGTGAAATTTTTGTTAGCTATGTTCGTTTTAAACCTCCGTTCTTTCAGTTTAAAACCGTTGTTGGGTGTGATGCCATGCTTGTATTTTTTCCATAATTTACCTTTTCAAATTTATTTAAAATTTAGAATACTTCGATAAGCTCACCTCGCAATCACCTGATTTCGAGAGTTGGTAGTTTTAATATATTTAATCTTTCAATATACGACTTATTTCTAATCGAGGGAAGTAGTTTAGTCGCCCATCGTTGAATTCTTTCCATCTTATTGATGTTCTCATCGGTATAATAAGATGACCAGAATTGTTTACCATGGACCTATCCCCCAATGCCGCGACGGCTTCAGGTTGCTTTCTGTCGTCTCCGAATTGGACACACTCGCGGGACGCACCGCCAGTTGATGGAGCGCCCGCCCGCACCATATTGTGATGACTGCGTTGTCCCCCAGACTGTTCGGCTCATTCTTGTTGAATGTCCCAGTCTGGGTGATCTTCACGCACGCTACCTGTCCCGGTAGCGGGATTAGCGGGGTCTCTACCGCTTGTCCCTTGTACTCGGGACGGATTCGTGCACACAACTTGTGGGCTATACGACTTTTTGGAGGAGGCTGGCCTCCTGTACTTAATTTGACTGTTTTTTGCCTGTCGCATGTTCCTGCGCTGGAGATGGCGGGCCTACCCCCGACGCCGGAGCCCTCTTCCTTGTTGCCTTTTTGCTGTGTTTTCCTTTTTTGTTGTTGTTTTTTAACCTTGTTTTTTTATCGTTGTTATTTATTTTTATATTGTTATTTATTTTTTAATATAGCCTTTTAGTAGGTTCTGGTGAGTACGACTTCTTATGCCCCAAGTAGGCAGGCCCCAGATGGGCCCCTAAATTAAAAAAAAAGACCAGAATTGTATCGCGTATTCCATCCAAATGTGGCCTTATTAAACTTTTATATAGAGGTATGATTATATATTGGTGCTTGTAGTGAAAACTTCTCGCAATAATTCCAAGCATTCAGTTCGCCTTCTTACACGCTTCGTCACACTGTCTCTTAAACTTAAGATCCTTTGAAACCCCCACCCCTAAATATTTTTCTTCATTCACGGAGATAAGATTTTTACCACCCATTTTATAATTAAAACGTGGGTTATTTTGACCTACGTGCAAAACTCTACACTTGTCTTAACTCACTTTCATGTTCCATTTATTAGACCGTTCGAAGATTTTATCTAGATCCAGCTGAATTAATTTGCTATCGTTCTCATTTAAAATTTTACTCCCAATTTTTGTGCCGTCCGCAAATTTGGAGAATTTACCAATTAGGCCAGTCTCCATATCGTTTACATATGTAAACAGGGAATAACAATGGTCTCAACACAGTCCCCTGTGGCACGCCGCTAGTTACATTTTTCCACTGCGAAAATTTATCGTTTAAAACTACTCTCTGCCTAAGATTACTTAGCCAGGACTCTATTCATTGTCAGAGGTTTCTACTAATTCCATGAGCAAAAAGTTTAGTTATTAATCGCCTATGAGAAACGGTGTCGAATGCTCTAGCGTAGTCTAATTAAACTATGTCTAAAGATCTACTTTTTTCATACCTTTTAATCATGCTGTCATAAAATTCTAAGAGATTAGTTAAACATGAACGTTTATGTCTAAAGCCATGTTGACTATCATTTATGAGATTTATTGCGAACGACTGATTCCACTAATTGACTTACGATGGACGTTAAACTTATAGGTCGATAATGGGTCGGAAGTTCTCTTTTTCCCTTCTTTAAAATAGGAGTTTTATTTGCTAGCTTAAAATCTAATGGTACGACACATTATTCTAAGCATATGTTAAAAAGTTTCGATGGCGGTGCCACTAACACGTTTTGAATTTGTTTTAAATGCGCCGATTAAATCAGGAAATGGAGATTTACTGGATTTTAACTTATTGATATAAAAATCTATCCCTGTTTCGCAGAAATCGATGTCGGTTAAAGGTTATGCTCGTTAAAGTTCATCACGTCGTGCGTTCGTGATATATTATGTTCGTCTTCATTTATAAATACCGATGTACAAAAGTTATTTAATATATTGGCCACCTTTCTCCATCCGAATCTTTTTCGTTATTGTCATTTTTGATAGGTCCTATTGTTTCCTTCATCGGGTTTATATTGGATACAAAATCAAAAAACTTCTTAGGGTTATGTTTACTTTCTTTGGCAAGTTGAATTTCATATATTCTTTTAGCTCTTCGTATTTTCTCCTTACATTCCTTTCGTCGAGCTACGTAATTTTGATTTTTTTTCCGAATGGGTTACGCTTGTGACACTTGTATGCACAGTTCCTATCCTCCAATGGTTTTGGTTTACTTGAGGCGTTTCGTTTGTTTTTTCGCGAAATGAATTGCTCATCAAATTCTCTAAAATGCTCGGTGAAAAAGACCAGCACTAATTAACATTTC
Organism: Ceratothoa steindachneri; assembly: GCA_963969495.1. Taxonomy (NCBI): domain Eukaryota; kingdom Metazoa; phylum Arthropoda; class Malacostraca; order Isopoda; family Cymothoidae; genus Ceratothoa; species Ceratothoa steindachneri. The sequence goes on along the minus strand of OZ018324.1, from coordinate 48,597,882 downwards.
CTAACGTTGGATCCCACCTGATCTCTCTAAACTTGCGGTTGAAGCCATTAAAGTCCGCACGTTTAAAAATTACCACTATCTATCTATAAAATGTTTTTGACAGCCAATCTCTGCTGTGTCTCGAACATGCATGAACAAACATTCTTTAGACAAAGCTCCTCCCCAGAAACCCCATTGGTCACACCCAGCTTCTCTACACATATAAAACAATGGGACATTAAGCACATAGTCTCATTATCCACATTATTCACATTGTCCACACAGTCGATCAAATCACTTCGTCTTCGTCTTTGTGATCCATCCACCTCAGTGGATAGGATTAACATGTCTTCCCATCAGTCAAGTTTAAAAATAAAATTAATTTCAGAAACTTGGTTTTAAATCCAAATACGAACTTATTTGGTGGACACCTTCAAACAAACACGAATCCTGAACTTGGATTCATGTAGCAGAGAAGGAATATAGGGTGACCCCTCTCCCTCAAAAAAAAACGGGCAGGCACGCACTTTTTGTGATATATCCTTTATTGATTCACTAATCACCCTTACTTTGCAGGACATGGTAGAAGCAACGCCTGTAAACACAAATAGATCTCAATGGGAGCTCCAGCAAAGAATATACTGAGTCAAACATTACTAAAAGACAGGCTCGTTCAAGAAAGTTTAGGACACTTTCCTGCATCTGTTAGAATGTGAAAAATCCCTCCTAAGAGCAGAATTCAGGACTGGATGGACTACTTCGACAACTATGGGACAGTAGAGAACCTCAATGCAGCCAGTAACAACCGTCCAAGCCATTCGGGACGCCCCAAGAAGCGTACAGCTGAGCTGGTCGAAAGCGCGAGAGAGTAAGTTCAGCAGAGTCCAAAACGCTCTGTGGGCAAGCGAAGTCAGTCCCTCGGTATATCCCTTGAGACCTGCAGGAGAGTGCTATTAATGGATGGAAAGATCTACCCATACAGAATACAGACAAAGCAGACCCTTACAGCCTCAGACAAGGAGCAAAGAAAGTCTATCGCAGTCAAGATACTGGAGAAGATTCAGGAGACCCCAACTTTCCTTAACCTCCTTTGGACCTCAGATGAAGCTAACTTCCATCTTGAAGGAAAGGTAAACTCGAATACATATGACTTCTGGGGCACCTCCAGACCAAATGAGGTAGCCATCAAGCCCCTACACTCCCCTAAGTGGACGGTGTGGACTTCAATCTCAGCCAGAGGCATCATCGGACCATTCTTTTTCGAGGAATCTGGCGCGACAGTGACAGTCACCAAGGAGTGGTATGTTGAGGTCCTCAAAACCTTCAAGAAGGAGCTGCAAACCCTGTTCTTGTTGCTTATAGGGAAGTTGTGGTTCTACCAAGATGGAACAAACTCTCACACCTCAAACCTGTCTCGAGAATGGCTGAAAGAGAACTTTGGTCCCCGTGTGATCAGTCTCAAGACTGGTTTGAGTGGGCATTTCACAACCCAGACCTTAACCCTCCATATTTCTTCCTTTAGGGCTACCTTAAAGACAAAGTGTACGCAGGGAGACCCAGGACCATCACGAACTCAAGGAAGCTATCAGGGAGGAGATTAGAGTCATTAGTCGGTCGGTTTGTAAGGACGTCATGGACAACTTTGTGCTGCGCATCAAGAAATGCACAGAGCTAGATGGAGGTCATCTCGAACACGGGTTCTAGAATAAAGAAGAAAAGTCCAAAGACTCATGTTTTGATATGATGTTTTTAAGCACAATAAACTAGTTATCACCAAAGTTTCATTCAATCCTTGCAGAAAATTAAGAAATAAGGCTTATCGAAAGTTGGGGCCCGTTTTTGGGGGGTGACTCTGTATTTATTCCAACCTGGAACTAGAGACCCCGCCACAATCAATCAACCTCTCCACTCGCTACAAGCATCAACCCCTTCTCTCGCTACATATGTATATATTCTATTTTATTACATAACTCTCTCTGAATAGCAGAATACAAGTATGGCTTAAAAAATAAATATAAATATAAATGGATCTAAAATTTGTGGGAGGGGGGGCTACAGCCCCATCAGCACCCCCTCTCTGCATCTGCGCCTGACTCTTAATAAAATTTAGTCTTCACAATATTATGTAGAAAAACGCTTTTAAAATGTATTGAACATAGCTTGAGAAGAATTAAAAGGGGAATGGTTTTGACCGGCAAGATTTCTCAATGAACCTGGATCTTTTGTCACTAATGGCTTCCAATCAGCTCACACTTTGGGTTTGGTATAATTTATTATATTTGTAAATAGCAGTAACGATACCAAGTTATGCGAAATCTATATATTTGCGGATAACATAAAGATTAGACACAATACGATAATTAGAACTAATAGATAAGGAAGAGCTGAACGTTGGATATACGTTGAGTAGTCTTTCAAGTGACAAATCACGTTTAATGTCATGAAATGCAAAGTATATAGTTATAGAAAAGCTATGACAATGACTGGTGTAACTTTATATACTGTTGCATTATAACAGGATTCACTCGTATTAATTTCAGACATAGCAGTTATAATCCTCGGTCTAATTTCTGGTTTGTAAATCTAATGATATCGATTTTCGCTCTATTAATCATTTGGTTTCCCGAGAACTAATAATCACTCCATAACTTTAGTTGGAAAATTTCAGTTGGAAAGTTATATTAACTTCAAAAAGATTTCAGCAACGCCTCACAAAACTACTCTTTTGAACTAAGAACTTCACCACACAAAGAAAAATTTAAAAAGTGTGTCTTTAATTATGGGAAACCCTCCGTCCGCCTCGCCCTCATTGAAACATCAAATTCTTAATCATGATTTTAAAGAAGAAATCCTTCAATCTAATGAAATGGATTTAAATAATTCCTAGATATATTCAATTTAATAATATGGTAAACTTTTTCGCTTATAAAATAGCTGGTACCTGGAAAATTCTCTCTCCCTCCCCCCTCAAAACGCGTTCTTTCAAACTCTTCGGTCAATTAAAAGCCAGAAGCTAATTTCAGAAGTGACCTATATTGTTCCTTATTTGTTTTGTCAAAAACTCATAAACCTGGTGTTCATTTAAGACCCATTATGGCCGCCTAAAATTCACCTATGTAATTACACCTAGCTAAATTTTTAGTTCCCTTACTCTCTGATTTAACGCGAAATGATTATACTGTGAATAATTCAGATGCACTCAAGCTACTTCGTTCCAAATGTCACATGCTAACTTATGACGTTTCCTCTCTCGTTGCCCACATTCCATTAACTAAAACCATAGACATAATTCTAAATAAACTGTTTCATTCCCCTGATAAATATATCCTGGATTCACTCGATCTTCATTTAAAACACTTCCATAATTAGCTGTTCAAGATTCTTTTTATTTACATGTAATATAAAAAAATATACAAATAAATTGATGGTATGGCTATGGGTTCGCCACTTGGACCGACCTTCGCCAACATTTTCATGTGCCATTTGGAAACCCATTTTTAAAATGATTGTCGAATAGAATTTAAACCTAATTTTTATAAAAGATACATCGATGACACTTTCACATTATTTCATAATTCTGCTCAATCTGAACTACAACGCCTTTGAATTATCTGGCCGGAAAATTTTTTTTCCTAATTGCAAAAAATTCTGTGCATAGGTGGGGGTCGAACCAAGCACACAAAGGCACCGAGCAACCGTTTGGATCTCAAATAAAGCCACACCTTTGACCACTCACCTACGCGGGAGAATGGTGTAGCTTTAACTGAGACAAAAGCGGTTGCTCGCTGCCTCAGTGTGTTTGGTTAGACCCCCACATATGCACGAATATTTTTGCAAATGGGATTATTTTTTTCCGACAAAAAAATTATTCAGTTTATTTTCTTTTACCTTGTGGTTTCATATATATATATATATATATATATATATATATATATATATATATATATATATATATATATATATATATATATATATATATATATATATATATATATATATATATATATATATATATATATATATATATATATATATATATATATATATATATATATATATATATATATATATATATATATATATATATATATATATACTGGTAATTGATTTGTTCCTTGGGAATCTGATATGTAGCAGGAATATGAAGACCCAAGTGATTATACTAATCATTTATTGGCCGGACGTTTCGGACCTTTACTAGGACCATCTTCAGCGACTATATCGTCTAATGAGAAGGGAAAGGAACATTAATTAATAACAGTTAAAAGAATGCATTAAAAAAAGCGGAAAAGGGCAGGTTAAAATAATAAAATTGACAATTATTAAAATTAAAGTAAAAACACTAATAACAATATATAGAATTAAATAATATTCCCAGTGGTATTTAAAAAAAAATAATATAAAGTGAAATTATAACAAACTGACTTGATTATCACATATCAAAAGTTACTGAAGTAAACAAAAAATAACTTATTATATTAAATTTAAGAAACAAAAAAGAAAAAACGACAAAAAAAACAGAAAACAAATCAGAATGAACAAAGGAACTGACCTTTAACGTGAGAGTTGAGAAATCAACTAACTAAACATATAAAACTACTGACGAAATTTATTCGGTTGGTCGGTTGGCTAGTTAATCTATTGAAGTGTTGGTTAGTTATATTGTGAATAATTTAATTGAGGAGGAGTAATTATTTAGGTTTGGATTTATTTTAATGATATATAGTGACTCTAAGATTTTCAAATCGAGAGAAGTTAAGGCTGAAGATAATATAGCAAATGAATTAGAATTAAGAGGATGATGGTGATACTCTGAATGTTGCCTGATGGAAGAGGCTTCAGGTTTAGAAATGGGAACACCAGTCCTATGAGACAAACCCAAGTGCTTCGCGATCATGCAGTTGAATTGTAAGCCAGTTTGGCCTACATAATGACTGTAGCAGGTCGTACATGTATAATTGTAAATTATACAGGATCGCAAGTCCGAGGGGATTGGCTCCTTATGGAGAAAAAGGGAATTTAACGATACAGGGTTGGAGTTCATACAAATGAATTGGCATTGAGGGAAATGGTTGTTAAGGGTAAAGAGAAGGAGTTTGTTTAACTCGGATGTCAAATGCTCGAGATAGGGTAGCTTGATGAAAACCTTCTGTTTCTAAACATTAGTAAGTAAGGGTTGAGGATAGTATATTTTGGAGAGAAATTTGGATACTAACTGGTCGAAGATGAAATCAAGGTAATAATTAAATTTGAAGAAATCCTTTAAATAAGTCAGTTCTTCATGAAATGATATCCAGTTAGAGCATATATGGTAGGCTCTAAAAATTCGGCTTTTAATACTGGATAATTTAAACTGACTGGGAGAGCAACTAAAGAAATGTGTACCTAATCTAGAGGTGGTAGGCTTTCTGTAAATGGATGTTTTGTAAGGGGAACCTGTTCGGACAACGTTGATATCCAAGAACGAGATTTTCTTGTCCTTTTCTGTTGCCATAGAAAACCTTATGTTGGGATGTTGTTGGTTGATATAATTTAGAAATAGGGGTGCATGATTGCTGTGCTTAAAAATTAGAAAACAGTCATCTATAAATATTTGGAAGACAATAGGCCTGAATTCTAAAGGACACTTGTCCAGCCACCGAGTTTCGTGGTGACACAAAAAGCTATTGGCAAAGGAGGGACCCAGTGGGGAACCCATATCCATGCCTTCGTGTTGTAAATAGAGCTTGTTGTTGAAAAGGAAAATAGTATCACCCACGGCTAGATTTAAAAGCTTGATGGTTTCCTGTACCGGAACATTAGTAAATAATGAATCGACATCGATTGTGGCCATAATAGAAGAATTCCCTAAACGGAGATCACCAATATATTTGGAAAAATCGAAAGAGTCACGTAAGGTGAAGTGATTGTGTGTCAAAGGATCAATAAGCGGAACCAAAAAATTTAGCTAATTTGTAGCTTGGAGTATTGACTGCAGATAAGATAGGGCGGAGAGGTATTTCATTTTTATGAGTTTTAGGTAAACCATATAAGACCCCAGGGGATGAACCAGAAACAAAAAGCTTATGATAAACATCAATTAAAATATTTCGTTTAGTGAGAGAACGTAGAAAATTATTAATTCTATCTTCAATTTTCAGAATATACTTAAGGGGATTTGTATTCACTTTGGAAAATTTCGACAAATCTCGTTCTTGGATGTCAACGTTGTCCGAACAGGTTCCTCTTACAATACATCCATTTACAGAAAACCTACCACCTCTAGATTAGGTACACATTTCTTTAGTAGCTCTCCCAGTCAGTTTAAATTATCCAGTATTAAAAGCCGAATTTTTAGAGCCTACCATATATGCTCTAACTGGATATCGTTTCATGAAGAACTAACTTATTTAAAGGATTTCTTCAAATTTAATTATTACCCCCATTTCATCTTCGACCAGTTAGTATCCAAATTTCTCTCCAAAATATACCCTCCTTCACCCTTACTTACTACTGTTTAAAAACAGAAGGTTTTCATTAGGCTACCCTATCTCGAGCATTTGACATCCGAGTTTAACAAATTCCTTCTCTCTACCCTCAACAACCATTCACTCAATGCCAATTCATTTGTATGAACTCCAACCTTTGTATCGTTAAATTCCCTTTTTCTCCATAAGGAGCCAATCCCTTTGGGCTTGCGATCCTGTATAATTTACAATTATACATGTACGACCTGCTACAGTCGTTATGTAGGCAAAACTGGCTTACAATTCAACTGCATGATCGCGAAGCACTTGGGTTTGTCTCATAAGACTGGTGTTCCCATTTCTAAACCTGAAGCCTCTTCCATCAGGCAACATTCAGAGTATCACCATCATCCTCTTAATTCTAATTCATTTGCTATATTATCTTCAGCCTTAACTTCTCTCGATTTGAAAATCTTAGAGTCACTATATATCATTAAAATAAATCCAAACCTAAATAATTACTCCTCCTCAATTAAATTATTCACAATATAACCAACCAACACTTCAATAGATTAACTAGCCAACCGACCAACCAAATAAATTTCGTCAGTAGTTTTATATGTTTAGTTAGTTGATTTCTCAACTCCCACGTTAAAAGTCAGTCCCTTTGTTCATTCTGATTTGTTTTCGGGCTTTTTGTCTTTGTCTTTTTTGTTTTTGTAATTTAATATAATAGGTTATTTTTTGTTTACTTCAGTAACTTTTAATATGTGATAATCAAATCAGTTTTTTATAATTTCAGTTTCTATTATTTTTTTTTTAAATACCACTGGGTAATATTATTTAATTCTATATATTGTTATTAGTGTTTTTAATTTAATTTTAATAATTGTCAATTTTATTATTTTAACTTGCCTTCTTCCGCTTTTTTTAATGCATTCTTTTAACTGTTATCAATTAATGTTCCTTCTCATTAGACGATATAGTCGCTGAAGATGGTCCTAGTAAAGGTCCGAAACGTCCAGCCAATAAATGATTAGTGTTATCACCTGGGTCTTCATATTCCTGATATATATATATATATATATATATATATATATATATATATATATATATATATAATTAGTTAAAAGGCCATGTTGTATGCAGGTTCTATTGAAGTCCACAGCTGTGGCAGCATTATTAATTTTATCTTATATTTTCTTAATATTTTTTACAATTTTTTTTAACGGGGTCTTCGAGGCGAGAAAAAACATCCACGAATGACATTCTTTATTCCTAAACGTCTTTCGACCATGTTAGGGAGTGAACAGAAATGTAATTATTCATTAATTAATTAATGAAAGTGATGAATAGTGTGGTAGGTTTATAAAGGTGTGAAAATGTTTTCTAGTTTGCCCTGGTGTTAGGGAATCACTAGCATGCTTCTTATTATTTTTGGTTCATAAGGTTTTGTTCCTCCGTCAGTAATGGTGCTGACTGTCGATGACAGTCAGGTTCCTCCATTGTTATGTATATATATTTTATTTGTTTAGTTAAATATATTCCATCGTCGTAGCATTCAAGCCTTTCAATGTTTTTTATTATGCTAAATATCTCTAGTTAAATTTTATTAAGTTTTTCATTTATTATTTTCAATTTGAGTATTAGTTTGGGCACTTCGCCTCTTTTCGTTTATTTTATTCTGTCTTCCACTTCTTATTTTAGTTAGTTAATTTTGACGATCTGTGTTTGTTAAATTTAAATTTGAATTGGGCACTTCGCCTCTTTTTGTTAATATGAATTATTTTCATTTAATTTTGAATCGAGTTAAATATGGACACGTTGCCTCTTTTTATTTTTAATTTTTAATTTTTAATATGGGCACTTTGCCTCTTTTTGGTAAAATTAGTTAATTTGGATTTAATGAGTTTGGGCACTTTGCCTCTTTTTATTTTAATTTTTAATTTGGGCACTTCGCCTCTTTTGTTAAGGTTAATTTTTCTTTTGTTTAGTGTTTTAATATGAATCGAGTTCATTAAGGTCATTTTCCTTTGTATACTACTAAGTATTTATCGGTAGTACGTTTTCTCTCGCGCAGGTTCTACCACTTGGAAACAGAGCTGTTCTACCAATTGCGCGTCTTCTGTTTCCACGTACATATATTCAAATCGATGTTTATTGTCGGGAGTATTTCCTGATCGATTTTGTCCCAAGTCTTTCTCCCTAGCCTTTGGATCTCCATATTGATCGGTTTTAGTCCGATTCTTTGATGTAGAACCGATTGACGAATACAGTCGACCCTTTGCGTGCCAGTTATCAGCAGTGTGGCTTTATTCTGCACCCTCTGCATCGTTCTGAGAGAGGTACAGCTTGCCATCTGCGTGATCACAGCCGGGTACACTAGGACTGAACGTACCAAGGCCATGTACAGCTTTTTCTTGTTTGGCACGCTGAGGCTTCGGAAACGGTAAAGTTTCTTCAGCTCTCTTTTGGCTAGGGAGACTCTGGTATTTACCTGAGCCTTGTAACCAGATGTGTTAAGTCGTAAGCCCAGGACTTTTACCTTGTTAGAGTACGGATAGAGTTCGTTGTCGACGATGACGTCGTCAACTTTCCGGTGGTTCATTGGAATTATGGTGAACTTCTGGCGGTTGGTCTTAATCTTCCACTTTTTTTCGTAGCGATTGATGTTGTCAATCTCGGCCGCTGTCACCCTTGCCTGACTTCCAGCGTTCCTGAATGGACTCAGGACAATTTAAGTGATGTCATCTGCGCATTGCAGATACATCGAATCATACCTCACTGGAGCAGGTAGGTCATTTGTGTACACGAGGTGCAGCAAAGGACTCAGACAGCTGCCTTGTGGAACTCCCGCCTCGAGTTCGAATTCGGATCCCTTGCAGCCCTCGATCGCGATTTGCGCTCTCCTATCAGTAACATAGTTACAAAGGACCCTTTCCAGGAGTAGGTTTAGCTGGAGGTTGATGATCTTGAATTGCATCCCTCTCAGCCATAACTTATCGAAGGCCTTCTTTACATCCCGCAGCACCACATCTACCTACCTTCTCTCAGCTTTACTGCAAGCGAGTTTTTTCCGTTAGGAGATGGAGGGTTGTTTCCGTTCCTCGTCGCTTGCGAAACCCGTGCTGCTGAGGGTTGTAAGCTCCTAGCTCGGCTAGTTGTTCTTGAAGCTTGTCAGCCAGGAGCTTCTCGTAGACTTTCGCAACGATTTCCAGCATGGCGATTGGCCTGTAATTTACCAGTTGATCAGGGGAATTACTTCCCTTGTGTATGAAGATTATTTTAGCAATCTTAAAACCTTCAGGGAAGTAACCCGTATTTAGGGAAGCGTTGTAAATGTTTGCAATTCCCTGAATGATCTGCTGTGGGGCATTTACCAAGTTGTTTCTGGTGATGCCCGTCCAGCCTGGTGTATTTTGTTGGAAGTCTCTTACAGTGGATATGAACTACTCTGGTGTTATGGGACGGCTGTGGCCCGCCATCTCACTGCTTTCGTCGACTCGATGTTGTGGATGCATGCGGTGCATAACCTGATTCAGTTCCTCGATCAGTTGGCCTTTGAATTCCTGGTCGAACTCGTCGTTTTCTTCAGGGGTGATCCTGGTGACGTTTTTCCAAAAAATTCTGAACCTGTCTTCCAGAACCACCGGGTCTTCTATATAGTCTCCGTTCTCTTTTATTCGAGCCTTTGGTCTTGCTGATAGTCCCTTTAAGTTCGAGACTTGACGCCAGAACTTAGCCGGGTTGAGTTTGCTATCGACATTGGCTATCAGGTTGTTCCAAATTTCCTCCTGTTGGAGGTTGATAGCCTCTTTTAACTCTGTGCTTAGGCGTCGAAGGAGCGAGCTTCTTTCCCGGTTAGGACCTTCCCGTCTTATCTCTCCGTACACTTCCCTGTGAACGCGAGCGATCTCTCTCATCTCCTCTGTCCATCTGGTCTGAGGAAGTGTTTTATACCTAGTTTTGGGTATGCTCTCGCGGTCCGCTTCTAGTATGGACGTAGTTATCATCTGCAGCTCCCCGTCTATCTCCTCCAATGACACCTCGCTTAGATCAGCTGGCGCGTATTGACTGAGTCGTCTCTTGTAACTATCCCAGTTGGCAAAGGCGTAGTTTTTTCGGAGAGGGACTAGAAGCTGGATCGAAGCAAGAGATACTTTGGTCATGATCGCTATGTGATCACTTTGGACTGTTGGGCGTGGCTTACTATGGTATTAAATAGGAAGCCTTCACTTGTTAAGATTATGTCAGGTTTGGTTGCTGATCTAGAAGTGATTTAGGTCGGAAAATTCGGCGCTATCCTTTGGATGTTTTTCTTCCCATAATCAATTCCAAGTTTCGGCCTCTTTCGTTGGTACTACCATAGCCCGCCGCACGGCATCTGGCATTGAGGTCTCCCCTTAAGAATGCCATTCTGCGGTGCCCAAACAGTGTGTAGAAGTTATTTAACGTGAGATAGGCTCGACGAGGGGGTTTATAGGCTGCAGCTATCAGGAGGTCTCCTACCAATGTGTGGAGCTCGATCGCCACAAAAGATTCATCAAGTTCTGGTAATTGTTTGAACGAGATGTTTCCCTTGATAGCTATTGCAACACGATCGAACCTTTCCTGAGAATGATTTTCCTTGACTACTCTGTAGCCCAGTATTTTGATTCGACCAGCTGTAGTGTAGATACGATAACGTGCTTACTTATAAGAATGATGTCGGGGTCAAGCACTCGAAATATGTTTCCATATGCCGTAGCTATCCCCTTCCATCCATCTATGTTGAGTGTCAGAATCCTCATTCTACTGCTTACTCTCTCCAGGTTGTTTCTTTAGTGTTTCGGGGTAATGTTTTCCTTCCTCCCGCTTTTCTTTTTCCTGAACTCAGCGTTTGAAATCTGATCGCAGGTGCTGTGATGTAGGGTCACTTTCTGGTTGAGCAGAGCTTCTTCCACTGTTTCGGAGTCGACTTCGTAGTCGAATTCCCATTTGAATATTTTGGTTTTGATTCCATGGAAAATATCCCTGGGATCCATCTCCTCGGGAAAGGGAAACTGATCGCAAGCGTAGATTTTTAGATTGATGCTGTCCGCACGCAATCTTTTGTTTTTGCTTTTCTTTCCCTTGGCTTTCTTGGTTTGTGGGACTTCGGTGTCCGAGGAATCTGAGGATTCCGAGGAACTATTGGTGTCAGTATTTTCTTTCTCTGTGGTGATTTCTTGATTCTGTTTAGTTTTCACATCGACTGCTTGTTTCTTTTCTTTTTTGTTGGTGACTTTTTTGGTAGTGTCTTGCCCGATTGCTTGTTGGTTTGGAACCATCTGCAGTTGAAGTACATCCCCGGAGGGGAGGTTGTCTCGGAACCACATTTGATCCATCCGGTTTTTGGCTAACATTTGGTTTAGCTCAGTTGCAAACGTGCCAGGGCGAGTGAGATTCATGACGTGTGTGTAAAGGAGGCACGTCATAATCTTCATCAAGTTTTCATTTTGTAGTTTAAGATACGATGGGGCGGTCAATAAGTTTTAAAATTCGGATATAAGGAAACGAGATATGAGGAAAAGTGTATTATTATTTTTCAATATAGCTACCGTCGACTTCAATGCACTTGCGCCACTTGTCCCTGAGGCTTCGAATTCCCGACAACCAGAAATCTCCCGACTGCTGTTCAATCCACTCCTGAACGGCGAGCTGGACATCTTTATCGTCCCTAAACCGGCGTCCACGCAGTACAGCCTTGAGCTGGCGGAATAAAGAGTAGTCGCTAGGGGCCAGATATAGACTGTAGGGGGGATGGTTGAGCTCCTCGAATCCGTACTCGCGCAGGGAAGCTTGTGCAACTCTGGCCTTGTGAACTTTGACGACGTTCAAGTCGATCATGGGGCGTGAGGTTTCTAGGGACCCAACGGGCAGAGACCTTGGTCATGGACAAATTGTCGTGGATGGTGTTGATAACACTTCCATGTGATATTCCAAGTTCTCACTCGATTTCTTCAACCTTCAACCGTCGATTTTCGAGGATCATCCTGTCCACACGGGCTACACTGTTCTTGTTAGTCACGTCTGACGGGCGTTCTTGACGGGGGTCATCTTCAAGGGACTCACGACCATGGTGGAACTCCCTATTCCAGCGAGCAATGGTTGCATAGGAAAGGGCGGTGTCGGTGTACCCTGCAACCATGCGTTCATGGATCTTTTTTGCATTTTTGCCTTCCTTGGTAAAAAATTTGATCACTGCGCGGTGCTCAACCTTGTCCATTGTCGAAAAATTTGTGACTGAGACGATCTGCGATCAGCTACTGCTTCTCAAATAATCGAGGCAGGAGCGTGCGGCTGCAGGTCTTGACTTGTAATAACTTGCCCTAACACCCCCAATAATAGCCTTCCCCCTTCCTCTGTTTTGACCTACCGATTCGCAAAACCTATTGACCGCCCCTCGTACGTCTTCTTACTGTCTACTTCCGAGAGGGCACTTTTTGCCACTTGGGCGTAGGACGTGTTTACTCTAAGTGTTTCTTCTTTCTTCTTTGATTCTTGTTTGTTTTTCATTATTTCTTTTTCATTGGACATGACATGGCCATTGTTCTGTGCCCTTGGCGGCAGTTAACACACTTCTCAAGGTTACTAGTGCATGACCTCCAATTGTGCCCTTTAACGCTGAATTTAAAGCATGTTTCTTGTGGCTCTTTGCAGTCTTTAGTGGCGTGTGTTTCCATCTTATAACATCTGAAACAGAATTGGACTGGAGTGTATTCTTCCTTCTCAATCTGTTCCCCACTAATTTTGGCTTTGAACATTAATAGGGCTTGTTCCTTTGCCTTTTGGGCCATAATTGTTTCGGCGAAGACCACCTTGAAGACATGGGTTTATTCGCTGCCACTCCTTCTATTTTTAAACTTTATCACTTCGGCTACCTTGGCCCAGGTTTGCCGAAGCTGGATCTCCTCCATGATTTCATCCTTGGAGTGTTGTCCAATCCACGGATCGATTCGCCGGCACACCACGCTCCTGTGGGCCAGGATATGTGGTGGTACTGCTGGCTGCAGCCCAATGCCCCGAAGGACCTCAACTGCCTTCTCCTTGGTAATGTCTTCAATATCTTTTTCTTTTTTGCAGATTGCGATGTAACCCGAGGATATGTCCAGCAGTCTTACCCTGGCAATGCCCAACTTGCCATACACAGCTTGGAATACGCTCTCTCTGCTAGGCTTGGGCTGTCCGTCGACTACCCGCAGAGGCATTCTTGTTGTATGATCTTGGGCCTTCTCTTCAAGAGAGTGGCCTCTCTGCACTGGGTTTAATTTTGCTCCCAAGTCTCTTATTAGTGGTGACTTGATTCTGGTATAATTTCGTGCTCCCTTTCTTCTTATGATGATGTTTCCTTGTTTATTTGTTGAAGACTCCCTCTACTTCGTCGCTCAGCTTTCGTGAACGTGAACTGCCAAATGATGATGGGTGAACCAGGGGAGGCCCCTCAGACGGGTGAAGTGTGGCGGACTTAATGATGGGTGGTGATAGAATCAACTACCACCATCCGGGGATGCCACCCTATCTGGGATTTGGTTATCGATGCTGTTTCCAACTTACACAGGGACGGTTGCCTGTCTCCCTGTGGTCTTGGCCGGAAGCTACCCTTAGAGATTAGAGCGAAAACTTCCCCAAAACTTTCAGCATCGACTCGTAAACTTGGCGGTCTCTTGCGTAGAGTTCCATAGTGGGCTAATCCTCAAACCTGCTTCCCTTTACGCCTCCAAATATGTCTATCAAAGTGGACCGACATAGTTGGAGCGAGGCTAGATGAATGTCAGTTCAGTTCAGCTTCGCAACTTCATCAAGCGGGGGAAGGGGGGTAGGTCGACATTAAGTCGTTTAGGAGCTGGTTATAAATGTATTCCCGTGGGGATAGCGAAGTGAATCTTCTTGACGTTTTGAAGTTGCCTTCTATTCCTTTTCCTCCTTTATCGGGTAAGAGATGTAGTTTTAGCGTAGTTTTCTCAATGGATTCTTCAACCTTCTGGAATTATATGATATGATATGATATGGTCTAATAAGGGGTAAAATGTGTAGTAGATGTAGATAGATATTGAGAAAATTTGTATTTGCCCTGGTGCAGAGGGCATCCTAGGCATCCTACTTTTTTCTGGTTCTTTCTTCATCCTCCACTTTTGGTGGTGAGAGTGTTTACCTGACACTTTTGTAGTTGTTTACTACTTTTGCCTTTTGTTGGCTTATTTCTTTATTGATATCTTTTATTTTTATTATATAATATATATATATATATATATATATATATATATATATATATATATATATATATATATATATATATGGGTGAGAATGGATGGGGAGAAAGAAAAGTCCAGACACTGCACAGAGCTCTTTCTCCCCATCCATTCTCACCTATACGTCGAGTCTTTCATGATATATATATATATATATATATATATATATATATATATATATATATATATATATATATATATATATATATATATATATATAATATATATATATATACATATATATATATATAAATATATAAATTTCTCTATAAAAATCTATTTCCTCCGTCCTAAGGCATTCAAGCCTTTCAATTATGTTTTTTATGTTTTTTGCTAACTCATTAGCTATGTGTTTACTTTACTTTTGGTTCATTTTTGTTTATTTTCGCCTGTTGTGAGCACTACGCCTCTTTTTGTTATAACTTTTGTTATTTTATTTATTTTGTTTTGTTTGTGTTTGGCACTACGCCTCTTTTTATTTATTTATTTGATTAGTATTTATTACCTTTCTTATTTGGGCACTTCGCCTCTTTTTATCTATTTGTTTGTTTTTGTTGTATCTAGCGTTTGGGCACTTCGACTCTTTTAATTTGTCTTCTGATCTTATATTTGTCCTTTTATTATTAATTGGGCATTACGCCTCTCTTGATTTACTCATATTCGTGGAGTCTTTTAATGGAGTCATTTCGATGTAATTCTTTCATGTGTATGATAGGGTAGCTTAATTTTTGTTATCTATATAAGGCTACTTGATTTTTCCGGGAGCATAGTCTTCCACTAGGGAATAGGGCTCTTCTGGTAGCTCGTCCAATTATTTGCTCTGGTATTTCCAGGTCCGCTTCTATCTGCGGGAGGATTTCGTTCTCAACTTTTTCCCAGGTCTTTCTCCCTAGCCTCTGGAAGACTATATTCAGTGGCTCAAGTCCTGCTCTTGCGTGCAGTTCCGTCTGCCGAATATAGTCCATTCTGCTCGCGCCAGCTATAAGCAGGGTAGTATTGTTCTGGGCTCTCTGCATAAATCTGAGAGAGGTGGAACTAGCTGCCTGCGTTACCACTGCTGGGGACACCAGTATTGGTCGCACCAGGATATTATATAGCTTCTTGATGTTTTTGGCTCGGAGGTGTCTGAACCTGCATAATTTTCCAAGTTCTATTTTGGCTAAAGAGATTCGGTTGTTAATGTGCGCCTTATACCCTGTTGAGGTGATGCGCAGACCCAGGACCCTACCCTCGTTGAAGTACGGGTAGATCTCATCCCTGACTATGACGTCGTCTCTTTTCCGGTGGTTCACTGAAAAGATCTGGAACTTTTGGTGGTTGGTTTTAATTTCCGCTTTCTTTCAAAACGGTTAATATTATCGATTTCGGTAGCTGTCTCCCTTGCTCGAACTCCAGCATTCCTATAGAAACTGGGGTTATTTGAGTGAAGTCATCTGAAAACTGCAAGTAAATCACATCCTCCCCAACTGGAGCAGGTAAGTCCAACGTGTACACAAGGTACAACAGCGGACTCACACAGCTACCTTGTGGAACACCCGCCTCTAGTTCGAATATGGGTCCTCTGTTGACCTCGATCGAAATTTGAGCCTTTATTTCCATGATGTAATCACAGAGGACACTGTCCAGGATAGGGTGTAGCTGGAGGCCTACGATCTTGAATTGTAGACCTCTCAGCCAAACTTTATCGAAGGCCTTCTGTACATCTCGCAGCACCACGTCTACGTACTTCCCCTCAGCTTTACAACGGGCTAGCTTTTCAGTGAGAAGGGCAAGGGCTGTGTCAGCCCCCCTCCTCTTGCGGAACCCGTTCTGCTGATGGTTGTGAACTTCTAGCTCGGTCAGCTGATCTTGTAGCCTGTTGGCTAGAAGCTTCTCGTAGACTTTGCCTACAAACTCAAGGAGGAATATTGGCCTGTAGTCCATCAATCAATCGGGGGGCTTGTTCCCCTTGGGGATAAAAATGTTTTTAGCCATTTTTAACCCATCGAGGAAGTAGCTCGTATTCAGGGAAGCGTTAAAGATGTTTGTGGTTCCCTGAATGATCTGCCGGGGGGCATCCACCAGATTGTTTTTAGTGATGCCCGTCCAGCCTGGCGCCTTTTTTTAAAGGATTTTATGACTTCGCTGACCTTTTCCGTTGTTATTGGTCGGCCATAGTCCGCCCTTTCCCTCCCTTCGAGGACGTAGGCTCGTAGGTGCATTCGATGTATGATCTGGTTGAGTTCTTCAATCAGATGGTCTTCGAATTCCTGGTCGAATTCCGCATCGTCCTCTGGTGTTATTGAGAGGATTTCCTTCCAGAACGTGCGGAATCTTTCCTCCAGGACCGCCGGATCCTATAAGTAGTCATCACCCTCCTTTATGTGGGTCTTTCCTTTTCTTGGTAGGCCTTTTAATTTCTTTACTAGGTGCCAGAATTTATCGGGGGCCACCTCGCTGTCTGTCGTGACTATTAGGCTCTTCCAGATCTCAGCCTGCTGTTGGTTAATAGCCAGCTTTAGTTAATCGCGCAGACGTCCCAGCAGCGAGCTTCGCTCCCGATTCGTACCCGCTCTTCTGATCTCCTTATACACTTCCCTGTGCTCCCTAGCGATCTCTTTCATCTCCTCGGTCAAACGGGGTTGTGGAGGAGTCTTGTACCCTATCATGGCTACACACTCGCTGTCAGCCTCGTTAATAAGAGCTGTTATCCTTTCCAGCTCCCCGTCAATCTCCTTTAAAGTTGCATCGTTTAGGTTGGCTGGTTCGAATCCCCCTAGGATTTATCCGTAGCTTTCCCAGTCGGCCGAGGCGTAGCTTTTTCGGAGAGGGACCGAAATCTGGATCGGAACGAGTGAGATGGTGGTTAAGATCGCTATATGGTCGCTGGGTATTGCCGGTCCTGGCTCGCTATAGTAGTTGAATGGGAAGCCGTCACTTGTCATGATTATATCGGGCTTTGTTGCTGCCCGAAAGGTAATATAGGTCGGGAATTCAGGTCATATCCTCTGGATGTTTTTACGTCGCATAATCATTTCCAAGTTATGTCTTCTGTAATTTGTGTTACCATAGCCAGCCGTTCGGCATCTGACGTTTATGTCGTCCCCAAGGAATACCATTCTGCCGTGACCGAACAAGGTGTAGAAGTTGTTGAGGGGTAGGTACGCTCTTCGAGGGGGTTGATATGCCGCCGCGATCACGAGGTTGCCCACTAATGTAGGTATCTCTATCGCCACGAATGACTTGGCCAGTTCTGGAAGGTGCCTGAACAAGAGATTCCTTTTGATCGCAACCACGGCGCCTTCAAACCTCTCTTGAGAATGGTTCTTTGTAACAACTCTTTAGCCCGGTATCTTTATTTGGTAAGATGTTTTATCGATACCGTGCTCCGAAATTAATATGATTTCGGGGTCGAGCACACGGAATATGTTTCCATACGCCGTTGCTTTTCCCTCCCATCCATTAACGTTGAGCGTTAAAATTTCTACGTGTTGTTCGGGTTTTCCATTCTCTTTTACTGGTTCTTAGTGTTTTCTGGTGATGGGACGCTTTTTCCCATTCCTTTTATTTTTGAAGTCCGTCGTTGCGAGTTCTTCCAGTGTCTCCTTGTAGAGGGTGATATTGTTGTTGAAGAGGGCCATTCCAAAATTGCTACATTATATATAGTATTTCTACGCGAACATAAAAAAAATACAAAAATACAAAAAATGGCCAATCATGGCGCGAGAAATTTTTAAGGGAAAACTAAGCGTTACAAGAAACATATATAATTGGAATGCTCAGATTATCTAACTATTGACGGTTGAATATTCGACTATTACGCTCTGCTGACAACCTACGGATAAAGCATTTTTACTTGCTTAGTGACGGATTTTGAGCACTGCCTACATAGACGAACGCCTATTCTGGAAGTTTTACAGTGAATCCCGCTTCAACCTTCGAAAAGAGAACTATTTATTTTTTCGTCGAAGACTCAGAATTCAATGAGGGCTTAAGCACCTCACTGCTCCCGCCCATCGCTCCGCGTGCGAACCTGCTTGGATGTCTGCCATTCATTGATTTCGTCTTAACTATGCCGGCCACTTGGACTGACATAATTAAGGGCTTATGTGAAAACTGGTTTGAGGTCTAGACCACAGCGGAAGCGTAAGTCAGAAATTATCTCGATATTGGGGCATAACTGCGAGTCCTGGGCGGAGGAGAAATCCTCATCGACCGGGGACCCGGCCACTATCATTGAGGGAAGTACACCCGTCTCTATGTAGTTGGATGCAATTATGGCGTATGTACCCAAAGGGGTGGCAAAAACTTAGCGATCGTTGATTCGGCCGTTATGCATCAAGTCCACCAAGCTCAACCCTCTGAGGTCCCAATTCGAGATTCAGCCCATCCATCTATCACCCATCATTCCGGCAGCAAACGAGCGGGGAAACAACAGGAAAATGGACGGGGGCGTTTCTCACCATTTATTGGACTCGTACCCAAACCTACTTTCACCATCCTTTACCTCCTTTACCACGTCATAACTTTCTTTTTCGCTCCAAAAACACAATAACTACACTTTGTTTTCAGGAAAAGAAGGCATCACAAGAGGACATCTAAGACTATGGAGGCCCTCACTAAAAGGGTTCCCCTAAGGACCATCCACAGAATGAAGACCCCCGCCAAGAGGAACCTATGCGAAACCCTCTACATTGAGTTGAAAGTGGCACTAGTGAAACTTATTGAAGTTCCATCTAGATTCTTCGCCATGTGTGCCAAGACCAAGGACGTGGACCAGCTCCTATCGGAAGAGGGAGCGAAGGTCCTAAGGAACACCGGCCTAGAAGCCAAAACCCCTCCACAAGTGGCAGTGAACAGAAGCGTGATTTGCATCAAGGTGGAGAGCTGGGTGGGCGAACATAAACCCGAGGAGCTCAAGGAAGAAATTACCAAGAGTAACCCATGGGCCCAAGTTCGCGAAATAATAAGATTTCGCGAACACACCTACGTCTTTAAAATAACTTTCTCTACGACAGAAATGGCAAGGAGCGACACAAAATTGAATACTGGTATTCAATATGAGAACACCAGGTGAAAACATCCAAAAAGAGAAATTCAATAGCATATAAATGTGCTTTGTATGCTATAAACTCGAAGAGCACACGACATCGACATGCTCGGATAAGAACAAACTGTGGTGCAATGAATGCGCCACAGAAAGTCACAGATTCGATAAATGTGAAAGCACCATGAAAAGATGCTTAAATTGCAAAGGGAAGCATAAGACCATGGCCCCGAACTGCCCTAAGTGCTGCAAAATTGTCAAAAGAAAGGAAGAAGAAGAGATGAAAGCAAAATAATTTACATATGCAAAAGCCGCCAAGAAGAATGCAGAGGTAAAGCCTGCATCGGCACTTGCACAAATGAGTATCACCGGAGATTTGAGTGCAAAAATCTTAATCTGCATAACCCACGCAAATGTGGCAAATGCAGTAAAACCCGGCTGCTACAATCAAATACTTAACGCTCTCCTGAATGCGAACAATCTTCCTCCAGTAATTATGCCTGAAGACCTCGAATGCTCCAAGGCATTCAAGGACTCAGTCATAAAGAACAATAGCGTCAAGTCTAAATTAGAGAAGATTAGTTAAGCTCCCTCATCGGGGATTATTGAAGCACCCTCATCGGAGGAATCCGAAGAAGACGACGAAGAGGAAAAGGCTGAAAGTGAGGAGGGATCCTCCTATTCTGATAACGAAGAAGGCCCCTGCACTCATACACGAGCTACAAAGAGCAGGTCAAGAACCCCGAGTCCTCCTCCGAAAAAGGAAAACCCTGGGCCGAGTAAAACCGCCCAACCAGCCCCCAAGAAGAATAAGAATAAGAAGAAACATAGGTAAAAACAATTCACCATGTTATGGAACGCGCTGAAGATAATTGAAATCAATACCAACGGCTGTCGACGAAAGGAATTCACGCAGATAGGGCTTGTATCCCTAAATCCGAGTATAGGACCATCTCTATCTACGAGTGGACCGAATATGTGAAGGAATTATACCGTGAGCTAAAGTTATTGTATGAACTCAACATCGCGAATGAAAATGTTCACTCAATGCAGCGAAGTAAAGAAGTCAAAGAAGAATTGAACCACTTGATCCTCGAACAACAGAATAGAAGATGGGACGACGCGGTCGATAGCCTCGATCACGAAACGAGTCCCAGAGAATTTTGGAGAAAGATCCGAACTCTCCAAGGATCGACTGGGAAGAAGAAGCATAAGATCGAGCTACAGAAGCAAGATAGAAACATAGAAACAGAAGAAGTAAAAATTGAAGAGATATTTTGAAGTTATTGGGAAAAGATCTTCAGTATAACTGAAAAAGAAAACGAAGACTATGACCTAGAGTTTGAAAGCAACATCATCGACGAGCTTAATGAACAAATACACGAGACGCACCCTCACCACCAGGTGGATAGACAGTGCGACGGGGACGCCGAGATTACAGAAGAAGAACTACTCGGCACGCTCCGCTCATTCCAACAAAAAGCCCCAGGACAACCGAGGCGAGAAGAATATATAACGCCTGTCTGAACACGGGATACTTTCCAGATGCTTATAAAACGGCTAAGATGATTTTCTTGCCCAAGCACGGAAAGAACCCAACGTTGAAGGAGAGCTATCGGCCAATTTCACTTCTAGAATTTGGTGGGAAGCTCTTCGGGGAGATCCTCAACAAAAGACTGGTGTCTTACCTGGAGGAGAACTCACTCTACAACCCACACCAATTCGAGTTTAAGAGGAAGCGAAGTACGGAGATGGCGATTAACCTCATCACGGAAAAGCTACCCCAAGCAAAACGGGAAAAGATTTACGTGGACATTGTTTGTCTGGATGTATCAAAGGTGTTTGATAAGGTCTGGCAACGGGGAATGCAGTACACTTCTTACGACTGAGCATAAGTGAAAACTTAGAAAGAACTCTCTGTGACTATGTCATGGAGAGAGCGGTTTACATCAGTTTATGGTGCACGGACGGACCAAAGTTTCCGCTTATTGCAGGCCTCCCGCAGGGAGGTACCTCTCCCCCACTCTCTACTTGATTTACACCGCGGATGTCCCAGCCCATGTAAGCCCCACTTGCCTCAACATTCAATTCGCCGATGATTTCACCCAGATAATCACTTGTCCATGGAGGAATGCGCCTTGGCAAGCTCGAATTACAGCAGCAGAAATTGAAAGTCTTAACACCTACGAGGCCCGGTGGAAAATCCGTACCAACCAGGAAAAGTTCAAAGTAGTCCCCATGGGCAGGAGACTACTTTATGATGTCAGGGTGGGGGATAGACGATATCCCTACACCACGGAGTGCAATGTACTCGGAATGAAGATTACCTCATCCGGGTACAAGAAGCACGTCCAAGAACGAATCACCAAGGCCACTGATGCAGTCAAGACTCTATATAGGTTCAGAAATCTTCGTCAAAGCAACAAGAAAAAGATCTACAATTCACTTGTAAGATCGACGCTGCTATACCCAGCTTCCGCCCTCTCGTGCGTCTCGAAGACACAGAAGAGGGCACTACAATTGGTGCAAAATAAATGCATGTACCTAATTATAGGTACACGCAGAATAGAAAGAAGAAGACAAAAAGAGCTTCTCCGAGAGGCGGGGTTAAGTCCCATTAAAATTGTCATAGAAGAACGGACAAGGAATATACTGCAAAAGGTTAATCGTGAATTGGACGATGAAATCGTCCAAATGATTGACCCGAATAGAAGAGCAATAAGTTGCGCCAGATTTCCAAGCTCCGCCGGACTTTTAGCTGGCGGAGCATAAGTGCCGTTCTACGCATGATGATAGAAACGTTTTTACCCCAAACTAAGAAAAAGCTAACCTAACTGTGAAACCTCACAAATTTCTACAAACTTACCAATGAAGACACAAACCTACCGATGAAGCCTCAAAATCTACCGATGAAGACCGAAACTTGCCAAACAAGACATCCACGAAGAAACAAAAAACACAAACTATACACATTACAAAATATACGAAAAAATCGAAGACACTAAGCAAACATTAAAGTAATTAATAATCCAATTATTACCCCAACTGCAAATGCGCACATCATATCCAAACAACAAAGGAACTACAAAAGAAACCAAAATTAAAATCGATATACCTGATCACCAGGCTCTAGCATCACTTTGCACCCTTCCACACTTCTTTCGCTTTTCACTAGTCGTCTACTTTCCGCTGTCTGTCCACACACCCTTTCTCTATCCCCTACCTACATATACTCTCACACCATGTCGACCTGACTATTTGTCACTCCGATCTAGCTCTCTGGCAAAGGAGGCAAAGGAAAATCAAGTTTGAAAACGTGCTTCTTTTAACGGCGATCAACTCGGGGGCGCCTAGATGTCAGGAATATGGTTTCCGGCTGAAGTTGCACGTTAACTGCCAGTTTCTTTATTTGAATGATGACGGCTTCGGCTATCCGCAGTCTTTTGCGATTTTGGAGTCTCAAGATGATGAAGGTGTCCTGATTCAGTTTTTCATGGGTGAGAGTAGTGCCATGAGATTGGGCGTTTTTTTTAATCGCGCCATCTTGAAGGTGAGCTGTAAGTCGCCTTGACAGGTCTGTGAAGGTCACGCCGATAGACTTTGAATTGCGGTGTTCGCAGTCACCGACTTTGCACGAATATTCGTACACGACGTTAGTCTCCTGGAGTTCGCTCGTTAGAGGAAGGCAGCTGTTCTTCATGATGCAACTACTTGTTTTCTTCGTCTTGTAGTATATAATAAGATTAATATCCGTATTAGGGTCGGTTGGGGTCACGTTACGATGGAGAATGGCTTTGAGAGCCTTTTCGTCTTCACGGTAGCTAGTGTTCATATTAACCTTGTAATAAAGGTCGATATTACTCTTCTTCGAAGTAGACCTGACGTCAGGGCCAGCAGCGAAGTTAATTTTCTCTTTCATGATGGCGTCGATGGATTCTTGTGGGTAGCCGAGGTAACGAGAACTCGGGAAACCCTCTTAAGTTCGTGATCAACAGCCGTCCACGAGAATGAATGAGAAATTGATCTTTTAACAAAGGCACTGATAACTGAACTCTTGTAACGTTCAGGACACTCAAAAGAACCGTTTAAGCAGGAGCCCAAGTTCGTGGCCTTAACGTATACTCGGGTCACAAATTTAGGCTCCTTCGCACTTATGAGGATATCAAGGAAGGGAAGGGATCCTTCATCTTCCGTTTCGTGGGTGAAATTCCGACAAGAGTTGTTCTTGAATGTTTCATCTAGGCCGTTCAGTTGTTCAAGGTTATTCGTATTCAAAATTATGTCATCAATATAGCCTTGAACAAGTGAACGGCCTATTATTTTATAATTGAACAAAAAACGTTCAAGTAAATGCGCTTAGTTTAGAGTAATAGTAAGAATTCCTTAATCCTTTAGAGAAATGGATCAAGGTGTTTGCTCACTGCTTCAGTGTGCTTGGTTAGACCCCCACCTATGCACGGATTTTTCCCAATTAGGAAAATGATTCAGTCCATTTTCTCTTTCATGGTGTTTTTATATATATATATATATATATATATATATATATATATATATATATATATATATATATATATATATATGCAGTTCCGTTAGTTTAGGGTAATAGTACGAATTCCTTAATCCTTTAGAGAAGTGGATGGTTGACCAGTCGTATGGGTGGTAATCCTGAAGAGGGTTGAGGAACTCCATGAGACCTTTCTGGCGGATTAAGGAATACTGGGCCGTTTTGTACACTCACTGCTTCCGTAGTAGTCAACCGAGTGTGAGACGGCCCTTAAACCGAATCGTCATGCCTGCATGCGCTATTAGCGCCAGCCAAACGATTTCACTGTGTGTGAATTCCATCGAGCCCGAGCTAGGTTTCGGTGTATTTCAAAGCACTCACGCGTCTGTTTCTGGCTGTAATACGTATTTTCACTTAACGGTAAAGACCTCTCTAACAGAGGTATGGAAACCAGTCAAAAGCACTCAGGAAAGTTCTCACTGGAAGCCCCTTTATTTCTCCAGGAGAATGGAATCACAATCTAGGACCCCGCGTCCGTGGCAGACTCCTTCGTGATCTCTTTCTCCTGATTCTCTAGATGAGATGCTGCTCCTCTAGCATTCAATGCTCATCGTGATATCGGTGAAGGCCGCCGACTGGACTTTACTACTAAACGCGGACAAACTTTCAACAACATGCTTACATTGAGTGAGTTGCGTTCCGCTCTCGCTTCTTGCGCGGACACCGCCCCTGGTACGGACGATATCCAGTATGCCATGTTTCGACACCTGGGTGAGCAAGGCATGGCCTTTCTGATAAATTTGTTCAACAGGATCTGGGAAGAGGATATACTCACAGACGCCTGGCAAATGGCTACTGTGCTCGCTTTTCGTAGACCGGGGAGAGAACACTCTACCCTGACCGATTTCCGCCCAATCACTCTAACCACCTTCATATGCAAGTCGATGGGAAAATTGGTAAATGATAGACTAGCATTTTCCAGGACAGTGGAGGTCATCTCTTTCTACACAGTGCGGCTTCCGCAAGTTCCATTCCACGTCGCATGCTCTGCTCCGACTAGAAAATGCCGTATGCGAGGCCTTCATTCGTAGACAGCACTGCGCCACGTTTCTTTCGATTTGCAGAAGGCCTATGATACACCATGGCGATATTATGGGAACTAATGAACGCCTATAAATCTTTATTTCCTAGTTTTTGCGAGTAGTTCGCCGATTACGTGTTCGGTGTGGGGAGCCATCTCCGGCCCAATGGAGCAGTAGAGGTTTTTCTGCTGTGAAGTCTCACCGTCTTTTCCCTAAGTATCAACGGTATCATCTCTGCTTCCGGAAGATGTTCTCGCTACACTATACGTGGACGACATTTCGATATATTTTTAGTGCGTTTCCTCTGCCAACTCTAGAGCTTAGACTATACCAGTCATTGAACCGCATCTCTCGCTATGCCGAAGCGCACAAGTTTCGGTTTTCTTGGCCAGGGTAAAGTGGTGCACTTCTGCCGACATCCACGGCTCCACCCAACCCGGATTTGTTCTTAAACGGGGTACACCTGAAAGTGTTAGATTCACACCGTTTCCTTGGTCTTATACGTGGACGACATTTCGATATATTTTTAGTGCGTTTCATATGCCACCCCTAGAGCTTAGACTATACCAGTCATTGAACCGCATCTCTCGCTATGCCGAAGCGCACAAGTTTCGGTTTTCTTGGCCAGGGTAAAGTGGTGCACTTCTGCCGACATCCACGGCTCCACCCAACTCGGATTGGTTCTTAACCGGGGTACAACTGGTAGTGTTAGATTCACACCGTTTCCTTGGTCGTATTTTTTAACCGATGACTAACCTTGGAGGCTCATAATCGTAGCCTTAGGGGTCTCCTACCCGTAGTAAAGAATAGTATAAGGGATAAAGGTAGGGATAAGAATGTATGAAGTTAAGAAACATGAAAAGAGAGAAAAATAAATGAATATAATGATAAATAGAACGATAAAAATGAAATAGCCAATAAACCAGATACATATGTATAACTCAAAATAATGAAAACCAAGCTTCGAATTGCAATACAAAACAAGGCCTGCTGACCAAATGTCGCGTGCTCTCACTTATTCTGATTTATGACCTTCAAAACTTTCAATAATCTTCGGACTAACCTTGGAAGGATCTTGACAATTATATCATTTGAAATAAAATGTAAAACAACATAAAGGTTTCAAATTTCGTTAGAATCGGCCGAATAGTTATGATGTTATTCCAAAACAAAATAATTCCAGGGATAACCTTGGGAGGACCTTGGCAATTATTTCATTTGGAAGAGAAGGTAAAACAACCTAAGGGTTTAAAATTTGGTAAGAATCTTCCAAATAGTTACAATGCTATTACTAAATAAAAAAAGCAAAACGGGGATCGACCGACATAGTGAGTTATATTCTCCCGCAGCTACACTCTCACGTGACTAAAAATTTCTTTAAGAATAAGTTCTCTGATGATAGGATCAATTAAAAAAAATCCGGCCCTAAATATTAAAATTGTCAATGTGGCTGATGAAAGAACATTAAAAACTATTGCTTTACAAAATCTTTGGAATGTATAGAAATTTTGCCGAATTAAATTTGATTAAGTGTTCATTATATGACATATGGACCATAACTACATTATTATAATCTCCTCGTTTTACATTATATTAATATTGATTAAGACGTAGAGAAAGTTTCTCTCCAATCCCGCCATAGTGCAAACAAAACATTGGATTAAGTAAACACCACCTATGTTTTTTTGGTATTAAGAACAACTATTTTTATACATTGTGTAGTCGTATTGATATTCAACAGAAATGTTTTGATTTTTAAAAGGCACGGAAGGACAGTAAAATAGTTAGATAAATCTGTACTATATGTTTTTTTTTGTCAGAGTTGAGAGAATTTAAAAGAAAATAATAAGGGTAACACAATTTATGAGCGATCTCAAAGATATTCGAGAATTCAATCTCCATCTTTCAGTGCTCACCACGCATAATGCACGTAGAAACATGGAAGAAAAACAGAGTTATTGACCTTTTTATTATCGTTTTGGGCCCTCTTCTCCCCTTATTGAGTTTAAAAAGGCGTGCATAATATTATTTATTTCTTTAAGGGTTGTATTTGGTGTATGTTATTCAGATATGGTGAAGGGATAGTTGGGTATTACATGTGTCTGCCAAAATTTGTCTCGAGCTTTTTGATGAAGTACTCTTAGTTATAGCAATCCTTATAATATGTCGGGTTCTTAGGCAGCGAGTTGTCTGTGACTGCAGTTTTGGCCACTGTGTCTGTATCTTCGTTTACTATGATCCCAACATGGGAGGGAAATCAATACAGAGTTGTATTTCCTGAAAGAGACGTTAATTTCTTTTGAATTTCAGTGGACAAGAGATGGGTTTGATTTAGTGACCTTATCATTGTCAGTGCACTGTTGAGTCAGAAAAGATTGACGTGCTATCATTCTCTCTTTGTGCATATATAAGAGCCAAGTGGATGGTCATGAGTGTCGCTGATAAGACAGTGGTGCACTCTGGCAGATGGGCTGTTTTATATGGTGTATCAAAACTACCGCACATGCCACACCGTCAGCAGACTCGGTTCTATCTGTGAAGATGGATTACCAAGATTAGTGAGATTTTTGGTGAAAATGAAAATGTTTGGAATGGATCTTGGTAGTGTTGTCGATTTTGAGGAAAGGAAGCAAATTTGGCAAACTGCTGGAGGTTTGTGTATCAGGTTTATTATTCTCTGGATGTAGGCGACATAGCTTCTGGTACTTGAAATGGCTGCTGGTGTCATGCTTTTGAGTATTCTTCAGAGCTTGCTTGCTGTTTGTTCTGTAGGTACGGACAAGGTATTTTAATTCTGAAATTTGCCTCTAATCCCAAAACTAGATCCAGTACAGCATCCTGCTCTCACTCTTGCCACGAGCCTTTAAATCTAGCCCAACCGACTCCCTTTAACTCGAAACCAGAATCGCCTTCCTATGTAAAGGTGGCTTCCAAAATTGTGTCTGGACAGGATGGGAGCTTCATGTAAATACACGAGTGTGTTCCTTTCTGCTCCTAGGTGGTGATGCGAAAGTTTGCTCATTATATTTATGACTTTGTTACAGCGATTTTTAAATTGTACTGTGTTTTTTTAAGGTAAATCTCTGATCTAGTATCAGTCCTAAAATTTTATTGATATTTTTATTAAAGTAATGGCTATTGTTTTTTCGGCTGAGACTTTTCAAATGTGCCGCGATGCATATTCTTCAGTACTGCCGATTGTTTCCAGTAGGTGATTTGACATTTATGTTGAATTGATGCCTGAAAACCAAATTGCCATCTTAACTACATATATAGAACACTTAGTAGAGGGTGGTACTTCTAGCCATGTAATTTATAGCTATAATGAAGAGGCTCGTGCTAAGCAAACTTCCCTGTGGCACACCTTCGTGTTGGATGTACTGTGTGGACAGAATTCATTGTACTCTGGGAATTTTATATCGCTGATAAAGTTCTGATTGAAGAGTGCTATTAGATCTCTGATTACCAACTTATGTACTTTGTTTAGTATGCGGCGACGCATAACCGTGTCGTATGCCTTTGCAAGGTAAAAGACGACAGTTGGGACAAACTTATTTTCGGCGAAAGAACAGCCGACGTCGTGGTCTAGGATAGTCAAGGGATCTGGTGTAGAGGGACTTTTCCTGTATCCGTATTGATTTGGGGAGAGGAGTTTGTTCGTTTCAAGTCCCCACTTCAACCTAGCGTTGACTATTTGCACTAAGTTTTACACCATCATGGGTCAGAAAAATTAGTATATAGCTCGTTGGGTTCGATAGATCTTTTCTAGGATTCAAGGCCGGGAGAGCACACGCCCTATGTCTTTCTCTGGTAAGGAATAATTGGCCCAGATGCGGTTGTAAATTTGTATTAACAGCTGTGAGACATTTGGGTGGAAAAAATAACTCTGTTAAATCTATTCTGGTTTTCCGGACTGATTGAACTTAGGCTTATTGAACTGATGGAACTTGCCATAAAGTGGTAGTTTCGGATTATTCACTGACAGTGCTGTCGCTTATATGAAGTTCATGGAGGTGAATCGAGCCAAGATTCCCTGACATATTTTTGATTTGTCACCATATTTTGTAGATGGGCATATCGTTATTTATTGTAGCTAGGTAGTTCTTCCAGGATGCTTGTTATCTTCTTTGAAGGTCATTAGAGCGTTCTAGGTAGCGTTCTAGCTGTTCTATAATTTCGGTGGGTTTGTCCTGTTCCCTTTTGGCCTTTTGGCATTGATCGTTTCACCAAGGAGTGGTATGCTTCCCAGATTATTGGTGGGTCGTAGGGATTCGTTTTCTGACAGCCTTCTGGCGTTCTTTCTGTAAAAGCAGATATCCATTTCTCAAAATATGGGAATGGTTTGGGTTAAGATTTCTGTCATTATCAGCTAGTGATCGCTACCACTTAGATCAAGATAAACACTTCAATGTGTGTCTATGGGGAATGTGGGGGACTGAAGCTCAGGACTATATTGGAAAATGTGTTAGATGTTAGGGGGAATGTGTTTAACTATTTGTGTTTAAGATGTTGATGTATTGGTGCTGCTATGTTTCGTATGTTAGCGTGCGTATTCTGGGGTTGGTTTTGTTGTCGTTTCAGTAGTACTCCTGAGATTAAAGTCACAAGAACGAGGAAGGGTTCGGGTAATATTGTTCGAAGAGTAAGGAGTTTAAGGTCTTAATCAAGCTGAAAAGTGAGAGTTAAGTATACTGAACATACACTGACAAACTCTGTGCAGTAAAGCCTAAGTGCAAAGATATTTAATAGTGTATTTAAATTGTAAGGGTGCACGTAAATTGCATTACTTTTGGTTGAAGTTTTGGAGGCGTAAGCAATATTAGCATAGCTCAGTGTATT
Organism: Ceratothoa steindachneri; assembly: GCA_963969495.1. Taxonomy (NCBI): domain Eukaryota; kingdom Metazoa; phylum Arthropoda; class Malacostraca; order Isopoda; family Cymothoidae; genus Ceratothoa; species Ceratothoa steindachneri. The sequence goes on along the minus strand of OZ018324.1, from coordinate 48,567,736 downwards.
CAGCGTTTTTTTTTCTGCCATGTCCTTAAATCCATGGTGTCTTATAATGAAACGAACCATTTTAATGCGTAATTCTTGGTGGAAAATATAATGTCGACACGTTCGCATGAATGCGTGGTGGTTATTTCCACAAATAATTTATCTTTCTGTTGCCCTGCATTGTTTGCTGCTATGCCCCTTTTCGGCATATTTAGAGCATAGTTCTGGTTCGCTTTTGTAGTATTTGACTGGATGGTCAAATGTTAGGCATGATATGCATTAAATTGGAGTGGAAATCTATTCTTGGATGCGTATTATTGTTCCTGTAAATCTGATTGTTTGTGGGATGATTTACTGTTTAAAAGTAATTTTAACAATTTTAAGTGGAGTTGAACGGAGGAGTGATTTTATTTTTCATATGCCTTTGCATATGAAAGCATTCAAGGCATAAGTCTGGGTCCTGGCATAAATATCTTGAGTAAGACCGTACCTATTCCCTTTGTGTTATGACCATTTTCGTCTGCAGATTTTACTTCGTTGTCACCTAAGGCAGTGAGGGCCAGTAGTTGCTTTGATATCTCTTTCTCATTTGGCTTTAACGGTAGACTATTCGATGAGGATTAATTGCCACCTAATCAGTAGTGAGCTGTAGTGGCACCTGGAGCTTGAATGAACAGAACGGTTTATTTATTGTGTTTTGATATTTATGTACCCTAACCGGCAAGTCAGTCCGAATGATTTTTTGAGGTCGTTCATTTTTCGTTGTTAATTGTTCTTGATGGTTTTATTGCTTTTTCTTCTCTTAGTTTTTTTAGTTGCGTTGATGAATCCTAATTATCCATTGCCAAAGGTTTTTCTTTAGCACCCTTGCTCGTGGCGGCCAATACTGACCTAAACAAAGAATCGGCACTACTGGGGCCTCTTCTTTGTGCCTTGGCGGATGTAACTAGGACTGGTGTTATAAGCCTTCTCCGCCACCTTTTAGGAAAACCCTGCAAGTAGGGGGCCAGGGATCTGGCTTAATGACTGGTTCAAGAGAGGTCAGAGTCACCTCGCCTCACATTAGGTCCGGAAGGATAATCGTGTACAGTCCCTTTGGGTGGTCGGGTCGTGATCAAGGTGGTCGATGGGAAGTAGAAAGAGGGGTCAATGAAAGGGTAGAGAATGGGACAGTGATAGTGGAAAAGATGCATAAGGAAACCGGGATAACGCACCAGCCTTCTCAGGACTGGACCAAGTGTGGAAGCACACTCAGTGATTCAGGAGGAGAGTTGCTACAAAAAGTAGATGTTAGTAGAAGAGGGAGGAGAGACTAAGATGGGGCCCGCCCCCGGCATGGCGACCAGGAAAACACATCGCCGTGCCCCTTATGGGGTAGCTATTAACCTTACGAATATCTACAGAACTAAAGTGATTATATCAACTAGAATTCGTTGTTTGAAATATACGGAAATTTTAAAACCGGAGGTTTCTATTAATAGAAAGAACTAGGAAAGGAACATTTATATTATTTGTAAACATAAGGAAAAATTATATTGACGGAACGAACGAATTCAGTTCAGTAAGAAAATATACATCCTTTGAATTAAGCTACAAACAATTTATCTGTTATAAACAGTGAGAAAGTCTGAGATAGTGGAGAGGAATCTTGTTACGAAAAAAACTCTAAATATAAATTCTAAAAACAAGTGAAAGACAATTTTTCATGGCTAATCCCAACATTTGAAGAAAAGAATTATGTCCATCGAACAGTTAAATAAGGCTGACGAAAGTGTAATGAAGAGAGAAAGGTCAACATTGCGCAATTTATTATTAAAACAAATGAAAATATCTTCGACCGACATTTTGGAAAATAAAGAGATCGTTAGCATTCGTCAGTTTTGGCAATACGTGAAATAGATTTAGGGAGAGTTATGCTTGGAGAGGAATGAAATTGTAATGTTATCTTTTTATAAAAATATAGATTGTGAGTATAAAAAAGACTTACCGGCTTTAAATGTTATTTATATTGATATATTTTAACAAGTTGGTAGATATTAAAATTCAGAAATAGTTTGTTTGTCTAATTTTGACCTGGAATGACCAGCGCCTGTTTTTTTTTAGCTTTCCTGATGGAAACAAGTTTCTATCACACTCATGTCCGAAGGAGTTTCAGAATAAGGATAATTTGATAACCTGAAAATTTATGCATACATGTAGGTACTTTAGGGGCATCAGTGCTTCTAAAAGTACAGAGAAGTAGTAGGGGCCATAGATTACTTATTCAAGAGAGATTGAAAATTCAGATTTCATTTGTGTGTGATATACGAGACGAGACAGCTTGCGAAATTATTGCTCCAGGGAATAATCAAATGATGATAATATCTTACAAAGACGGTCCAAGATTTAACAACCCTAATTCTCATTGGATTATACCATACCATCAAGTGAAAATATGTTGAATTTCTAAAGATCTGGTTAAGTCAAAGTAATGATTGGAACGGAAAATGCTTTTATTATGGGAAACACGTAAAATAGCCTGAATCATTTCCACCGAGGACAGTTCGCGAACCTAGATGGCCTATTATCTATTCATGAAAAATAAGAGATAATTAAATTCATGAATTTATATGTAGGGACCTTATATATCAATGCGGATTGTTGAGAATCTTGCGTATATCACTGTAAAACTTTGTGTATATGTGTTTATTTATCGGATGTACAAGTCCTAACAAGATTTTTTATATTTTTTGTTTATTAAGGGTCATACCTATTGTTTGGTAAGTAGGTGAAATTGTAGCTCTTGCACCAGAATGTGCCATCACATGCAGAACGTTGAAAGTTTGCTCTCGGGAAGAACTCGGAACAAGTGCAAGCACTCGTTTTAAAGTTTGAGCGAACGTAATTTTCTTTTCAGATGATGGAGGAGGAGATAGAAAGTATAGGCGTAAGTTTGTGTTGAGCCCAAGTTAAAGTATTTTTAAATAGGCTCAGCTTTATTTGTCTAACTTGCCAAAGCTGGTAATTTATTTCTTCGAAATTGTAACAATCAAATAGGCAGTCTCGAATGGTGTTTGGTTTGCTGGTAAGCAATTTTTCTCTGATAGTATCCAAGTTTCATTTAATATAATAACGGCTAAAAATATATATGAGTAAAGTAATGTTTATTTAAAAAAAAATGCATACAAAACTAAAGAAGGATAAGTATAAATGCAGCCATAACCAGAAAACAACATAATAATCGCATAGGCAGGATATCACCAATATTTTGCAATGTTTAGGCGTGATTTTATTCCATTATTCCCTTAATCTTTACCTTAAATCGTTAACATTCTTCTTCCATAGATTTTCTATCAAATTTAAATCAGGACTCTGCCTAAAGCAGTTCATTACGTCAATATTTACAGCATACAAAAACTATTGCACTGTTTTTGCTGAGCTGCAAAAGAGCATTACCCTGAACAAAACAGGTTTATGCACGCCCAATGTTCAAAGAGAAAGGCTCAAATATTCTTGAGTCAAATTCTTGTATAGCGCAATGTTTAATTACGCCTTAAACAGACAGATTCCATTGTTTGAAAACAAGGGTCATACCATAACGCTGTCTTTTCCAGAATGTGGGATTCAAACTTCCATCAGTACCACGTCTTATACGATGCTTCCCATTCGATCCGAACAAACTAAATTTGCTTTTATCGCTGAAAACCTCTCTCAATTTTCATCATTCCACAGGAGGTGCTCAGTAGTTAAGACCAACCCAGCGGCTTTGTTCTTTTTACTTATGAGGGGTTTCTTACCAAGGGAACGTGCTATGTCTTCCAACTCTCAAAAGTGACCAGATTCAGGATGTCGAGGTAAATTCTGCTCCAAGCTTCTGGTAGTTTGACCTAAAATGGCGACTTTTGGCTAAATTCGGTCCTTCATTGACACCCGTTGCATTGTGCGATCTTCCCTGAAATTGAATTTTTGAAGGTACCCATTTTTCCCGTCTACTTGCAGAACTCATTATCTTCATGGAGCTTTATTATGCATGAAATAACACTTTTTGACCGATTAAAATCCCTTTAAATGTCAAACAATGTCATTATTTCACTCTCACCCTGGACAACGTGCTCTCTGAAGGATTTGTAACTATAACTCATCTCGCCATCCTGATAAATAAGCAATAACATCAGTATCAGCCTACAATACACGTAGGACAGTGTTGTTTTTCATACGTTACGAAATGTTATCTGTAAAATAAAAGTTTCAGACCCATCCTTTCTTCCTATACACATTACTTTCCTCGTAACATTTTTGATCTGCTTTTCTATCAAATGATACTTGGACACTATTATAGCCAAATTTCAAAAATATTCTGTTCAATTTTCATTTTAATTAAACGAGTATTTTCAACAAAATGTAGATTTTCTCATTTTTTCGCGAATAGTTCCCTCGAGCTGGCTGAAATTTTCTTCGTGTTGTGGTCAGTCTTTTCGAGAACAAACCAAAAACAAAAAGGGACCATCTGCTTAAAGCGTTGGGAAAGGCCAGCCTCTACCCGGGTCAGAGCTTTTAACCATCACCAAAGAAAGTCAAATAAAATACAGGGCGTTAACCTCCTGCAAGTGACGAACGGTAACAACCCCGCTCGTCCCGGCACCGGGTCATGTAGCATGCGCGAAGATTACCTAGAATAGGACCTTAAACAAGAATGTGCTGAACAGTGTGGGAGGCAAAACAGTCGTCGCAGTAAGGTGCAGGGGTACGTTCCATCAAATTGCGGTGTGTTCCACGAGTGTGCCCAATTCGAAGATAACAGAAGGCGACCTGAAGCCCTCGCAGCATTCAGGGGTAGGTCCATGGGAACAGTCGCGGCGTAATGGAACGCAACTTTAAGATCCCCTCACCCACCTCCCATCTTATTTTCCAAGCAGCCCTAAATGGCTGGTCTGGTCGTCTAGTCATCGCATACTCTTTTGCGCCCACATCGGCGCGCTCATTCCCTGCAATCCTTATATATCCATGAACCCAGCAAAAGATAATCTCGGAATCCGCCCGACTCGCCGCAAAAGTAGCGTCTCTCAGAAACGAGTACAACGCTTATCTCCATTACCGAGTGGTGTATTGCAACCAGCTCCGCAGTGAAGACAGACGCAGTGTCTGGCCGAGCTTCGTTGACTTCAAACAGAGAGGATACGACGTATAAGCCGACCCTATTCTGAGACTTCGAGTAATCTGTGTATACTGGCACGGATCCATTGGGATACGAATTGTGTTGCAATAGGGTTCAACGCAGTACTCGAGTTGATGTATAAGCCTTGTGAGCAGGAGCCTGGCTACAAATAGTCAAAGGTGGTACCCTCCAGGGTGGTGTCCTGACAGAACCAGAAGCGCCACCAGCCGGAGAGCTACAAGCAGCTATTGAAAGAGTTTGCTATCTCTAAACCCAAGTGCTTAAGGTAAGACCCTGCTTCTCTCGACGGCACAGGCACCGTCAAAGTCGGCTGCGGATGTAGTGAAAACTGTTGGAAAACTATTTCTAGTTTGTCGATTAGGTCAGCAAGAATTGATCGTGTAATATTCTAGCTTTTCTACCGCAAACAACAGCTTACGTATTAATTGAATATATAAGCGCCATGTGCGCTATTGGGGAGCATGTTAAACTCGAATATAAAATTTTAGCAGGGAAGTAAAATATCAATATTGCAGTTAGCTAAGCTCTCTATTTAGAACCTCCTCTTACAATCACTAGAGGGTGATTCATAATCCAACTATTCTAAAGCATATGAAAGCTTACTTACGTATTAATTGGTAATATAATTAACCTCTCTTATCGAAGAGAACTTGAAATTAAAATAATTCATTCTAGTTCGGCATTGTAAAACAAGAATTATTTTTGCAATGTTGCAATTATATTATACGGTTGGATCGGAAATGTTTCAGCTCGTGAAGCTCTCGATCAAACCCTCTTATAAAGCTGATCTTACAATCAGGAGAGAGCGATTAATAACCCTGCTTTTCTACCCCAAACTAAAGTTTACGTATTAATTGGAGTTATAAGTGTTACTGATACTATCGGAAAGAATGTAACATTCAGGGCCGCCGAGAGAGGGGTACAGCCGATACATCGTACCGGGGCCGAAGTGCCGAAAGGGGCCCTTGTTTCCGTATGTCTACTGAGCACAGATCAAATATTATAGTGATAAACTTTTGTCCTATATTTATTGTAGGGAGTAACTTCTAGTGGAAATAATATTCTTTAATTTACCTCGGAACGAGAGCGTAATTAAAACTCGCCCTTGATCTCGCGATGTTGATAATAATATTTCGTCAATATGTAAAAGAAGAGTGATTGACGCTGCGAAAATTGGCATTGCGGTGAGTGTTCGGTTGAAATGACATAATTTTAGTGATTTATTTCAGGGCGATGGGGGGGGGGGGGGGCGTTTCCATTAGTTTTCTACAAATCAAACTATTTTATAATGATTTTTCTTTTTTTGGAGGATTAAAATAAACTAAACTGTAATATATAAATTATGTATTTGATATATCATTTCTATATAATCTGAGAAGTAGAGCAACAATACCCGAAATTACGGAACAAAATGAAGGTGAGTGTATATGGTTGTTATTAAGTTGTTAATCGTCATGTTGTAAGTTGTAACAACTTGTTAATACCATCACATTTCCTGAGGAACAGATTGCTGAAATGCTTTTTAAGTTTAGGTAATCTTAAGGAGCAGGGCCGGATGAAATTTACCCTAGGCCCGTAATTGAAAAAATAGGCAGTGTAGCCTTTGTTTGAATCGGATTTTCCCTTGTTCACTTGAAGTTGTGGAGGTGCGAGGTTATAGGAAGAATGCTCATATAGAACCTATATTTAAAAATGAAGTGAGAAAGAATGTTAGTAACTATAGGTCTATCAGCTCAACATCAGTAGTATGCAAATTAATGAAAAAGATTGCCAAAACAGAGTTACTGACTTATTTATCAGATTTTTAATGGAATAGACAGAGTAGATATAAGTAGATTCTTTGAAATCGATAGGGATCACTGCCATAGAGAAAACTACTTAAAAAAATAAAAGATGCAGGTTAGACTGTAAAAAAAAATCTTTTTCGTGCAGAGTGTATGGTGAACTTTGGGGACAGTTTGCCCGCAGAGGTGGTGAATTGTAGGTCACTTAATAAATTTAAGACCTGTTTAGACAAAATTTTCAAAAGTAGCATTAATTATCATTTCAATTTTATTTAGAATAATTATAATTAATGATTATTATTGATATTAATATTATTATTATTGACAAAAAAATGTTGCGCTTCCTGCTGCAAGAACAATGACAGGCTGTATGCCAGATGTTGGGGTTGATATTGGTGTTCATGAGAAATTAACAGCGGAGAGAGTTGAAGAATGTGTCAGACAGGGTCATTTAAATTTCCCAACTTCATTTCCACGTGACAGTAATCAACAGGCATTCCTTGAGAGTATACTCTCAGTACGAAATCAAAGTGGTAAAATTTCAAGACAAGATTGGCTGGTAGGGAGTCCATCACAACAGGCCCTCTATTGTTTTCCGTGCCGTCTCTTTTAAAAAGAAATCGAAACTTCCTAATCACATTCGCGTCTAGCAATATCACAGGGTTACACGCAAGCGGAAAATGGAGAAAACTAGCTAACAGAATTCCTGAACACGAAAGATGCAATGCCCATAGGGAGTGTTATTTGGCCTGGTGTGATTTTGAAAGACGATTGAAATCAGAAAACTGCATTGAAAATCTTTTGGAAACTTCCTTTAAACCTGAAGCAGAAAGATGGCACTATCTTTTGCGGCGTATCATAGGCATTGTTCTTTTTCTGGGGGAGATAGGTATATCATTTAGAGGATCTTTGCAAAGAATTGGAGATGAAAGAAATGGAAACTTTTGGGGCTTGGTAGAACTGTTGTCTCAGTGGGATCCTGTTCTGTAAGAACATGTGTTATATAAAGGTAAAGGAATTGCAACAGAAAGGAGCTGCTCGAAATACTTTACAATTATGGTGGATGCAACACCAGACTCCTCTCATGTTGAGCAAACTGCCTTTTTACTAGGATAACTTGTGAAAGACGATTTTATATATCTTATCAAGGAGAGATTTTTGAAGTTTGTTAACTGCAGTAACATAAGTGTAGACGATATTGCAAAAATGGTACTGGAAACGGTGAAAGAGAGCAACATCTATTTCTCAGATTGCAGGGGGCAAAGCTACGACAATGGATCCACTATGGCGGGAAAATACCAAGGGGTACAGGCACGTCTTCTGTTTAAAAATGCTTTGGCACTCTTTTCACTTTGTAGATGCCATACTTTAAATTTATGTGGAACAGATTCTGTTGAATGTTGTACTGAAGAAATTACCTTTTTTCGGAACAATTCAGACAACATACACCCTCTTCAGCTCCAGTCCACGACGTTGGGAGATTCTTATGAACAAGACAGGAAATCAGTCGCTTCACAACAAGTGCGATACAAGATGATCTTCGAGAATCAATTGTGTAAAACCATTTGCAACAAACGTTACCAGCATTAGGGCTGCACTTGAAGAACTGTTAACATGGAATCTAACACCTAAAATAAAGACCGAAATATATGGCGCTATTAAGTATGTTTCATCGTTTACTTGTGTGATTATGTCAGCAATTTGGTTCAAGGTTTTTGCACCAATTGACATTTGCAACAAGATTCTGCAAGCAAAACATGCTACAGTTCATCGTAGGAACTGGAAGAAAATCTGGAATAAATCAGAACATGTTTCATGAATCATAGGGATTGAAGTGAATCTGAATGTGAAGAGACAGAGAAAGAGAATGCGATTCTATGACTAACAAAGCCCAGATGCTGATTTCACAGAAATGAATGAATATGATGATTTATAGAGAGGCAATATTCAGGAAATGTGTGTTTTACAAAATCCTCGACAACGTCATTGGTGGCTTGACTTTTCGGTTTGACGCCTACAGAAACTTGTCGAAAACCTTTTCGTTTCTGTGTAATTACATGATACCTTCTGAGCCGAAAGAATCAGAAAGCTGGCGACAAAGAACCTACGATTTCCTCGAGAAATACAAATTCATGAACTGGAGTACCTCAAAATGCTGCACCAAGGCAACTTTGGAAACATTCCATTGAAACCGTTAGATATTCTGAACAAAATTGCGGAATTACAGATTGAGAACATATGAACATATTCCCGAATATTTGCATTGCTCTTCGTATCATTTTGTCCATCCCGGCAACTGTCGCTTCAGCTGAGCGATCTTTCAGTAAACTGAAAATTGTCAAAAAATATCTGCGTAGTACTATAACACAAAACCGGCTTGTGGATTTAGCAAGACAACATTGAATTTAAACTTACACGATTACACGAAAAATACAATTTGATGATATCATTAAAAGTTTTGCTGTCAAAAAAGCTTGAAAAGCATTATTCAGTGTATGATTATTTTTTGCTACTAATGACATTAGTCGTTCTGCACTTTATATGATTTTTTTAAAAAGAAATCGGTTACTAATATACAGTATGAACACCTGCAAAAAGAAATAAATATTGTCCACCCTGTAAAACAAAGTATATATGTGCCGTGTAAATCTAAAAGGATTTTTTCAATTTCGCATTTCTCATTATACAGTTTAAATGATACATTTACCCCTAGCTAAGCTCTCCATTAATCCACCAGAAGAAGCTTCTCCTATAACCAAGAGAGAGGTTCACCGTTTCTAACTCAATCAAAAGTTACATACTAATTGGATTTATATGCGTCACACCCACTTTCGTAGAGAATAAAAAATTCATATAATCTATTTTCAACTCTGCCTTGTAAATCGAAAATTAATTTTGCAATGTTGCAATTATATTATGCTCCTCTTAGAATCAGGAGAGGGTGATTAATCGCAAAGTGTAAAATTCATATATAACATTTTAGCTCAGTCTTGTGAATCAAGAATTATTTTTGCAATGTCGCAATTATAATTTATTTAGTAGAATATAGAAGGTTGCATTTAGCTAAGCTATCAATCTAGGCTTCAAAAGAAAAAGCTTCTCTTACAATCAAAAGAGGATGATTCATAAATCCAGCTATTCTAAAGCAAACAAGTGTACATATGTATTAATTGGGGTAACACTTCAGATTCGGGGCGCACGGTAGATGGCGCTGTTAGTCGACTACAATTTGGGGCTACAGCATATCTTTTATGACGTCAAACGGTAGCGTCAGCTGTGAACAATATTAGCGTAATATTTTTTTGTATACGAGTGTATACTGGGGGTCTGTGCCCCTCAGACCCCCCCCAATTGATTGAAACTCAGGTTCATCGCAGGTGGTCCCACTGCAGTGATATCTCCCCCACGAGCAGTCCCGTTAAATTTACTCGTTTTTTTTTCTCCCCAACAGCTTTTTACTGGCAGAAAAAGCTAACCTAATGACAAACAATACTTACTTTTATAGGTTTATTGATTAGTTTATGCGCCTCTAAATAATCTAAAAGTTTTTCGCGGTCCTGAAAAATAAACCCGAATTCGAATAACAAAGAAGCAGATGGAGAGCACGAAAACGCAATAACGAAAGAAAAACATTTGCAAAACGGGTCCTATTTATAAGCTACGATGTTGCCAGTAAGAAGCTATTATCGTTCGCAGTAAACAAAAAATACGAAAACAAAACAAAAAACAATAAAATACATCAAGAAACCTTACCTAACTTAGAAAAAAACTATAAACGAACAGAGCGCAGATATTTAGTAAATAATAGACTAAAAGTTACAAATCCCCAAAACAACAAAAAAATATAACGCAGTGATTGTCACATCTGACGCTACCGTCTGACGTCATAAGAGATATGCTGTAGCCCGAAATTGTAGCCGACTAACAGCGCCATCTACCGTGCGCCTCGAATCTGAAGTATTACCTTAATTGGCTTTATAAAATTCCCCTGCTATCAGAGAGAATTTAAAATTCATATAATCCATTCTAGTTCAGCCTCGTTAAAGAAAAAATATTTTTGAAATGTCGAATTTATATTATAGAGTTATATCGCCAATGTTTCAGCTAGTGAAGCTCTTCATCAAGCTTTCAGATGAAGCTGGTATTACAATTAAGATAGGGTGATTCATAATCTAATTTTTCTAACGCAAACAAAAGTTACCTATCACTTGTCTTTATATGCATCACTTCTGATATTGTAGTTAATGAAAAATTCATATAATCAAAGACTCTTTATTGGGCGGAGACTCGGTAGGCTTAGGCACAAAGAATTATGATTGAACTTGTGTCGGGTATTTGAGACAGGCCGACTAATGTTTAAGTCTATTTCTGACTATCCTCTTGACTACTTTACTGTCTGACTGGCCGACTTTTTCTCCTCCCTCTGACTCTTAGCTCTAGCCCAGAACTGTATATAATATATCAAAAACAGTGGGCGTGGCCCGTTGTTATCCAATGAAACGGTTTGGGTGGAGTTTACTCTACTGGATTTTCATTTATGTGAGCACAGGGATAGAGAAAGTCTTTATTTCAAATTTCGAGAATACAATTTTGTGTTTCTCAACCTTTTGACAGTAAATAAGAGCATCTTTACTGTTTTCAGCTCGGTAAAAATGACGACCTGTTTGGACGTTTGTTAGTACAGCTGTGGCGTTTCCAAGAACCTTGGTGATAAGGGTCTGGACAGATATCGCGGGAGGTGTGTAAGTGTGTGAGCACGTATGCGTGTGAAAAATTTGTTTTGCATATAGCCCTTTATAAGAACAGTATATATATATATATATATATATATATATATATATATATATATATATATATATATATATTATCGTTTACATGATCAGATGTTATATATTCTATTTATATGACTAAATGCCATATATTTTAGATTACTTGCATGCACATAATTATGTGCGTGCTCATTTCAAGCCTCCATAGGATTTTTTTTTACCCTCATCCATAAGGCTTCATTGTCAATCCTCTTTCGCCTTGCAATGTAGCACTACAAAAAAGCTTCACTCCGAGGCCAGGAGTGTTAGAAGTTATAACGAATCTAATCTATTTTTTATATGCTTCTAAGAAATGTACATTTTTACATTGAATATGGGTCCCTTTGACTTTCGGAGTCTTACAATACATTATACATTTTTAGGAATGAGAGGTAATTTTTAATTTTTATTTTAATTTAACATCAAGCACTCAACCTGCAAGAAATATAAAATGAGGGGGCTTTGGAGCGTTCGAAGGTGGGAGCTGCAGCTTTTTAATGCGAAAAAAATTGTTTGCGTGTGTGCACCACAACTTTATTATTGTTAATTTTACTATGCCTTTCTTCACTTTTTATTACTGGTGCGCGCGCACCACAATATTATATTCACTTCCTTCTTTCATTTTTTTTATACCTAACTGCATGACATACAATTCAAAGGTGTCAGCAATCCTGAGATTCTTTGTTTAATTTCTGTAATGCCAAGCGTTTAACATTTCAGCGTTCGGATATCCAAGCTGCACTTCCTATTCCCGAAGAAAACCTATTTTTATTATATTTATTAATTTGTGTGTATGCACTACGCTACCTTTCTTTAAACTAGACGGAACAGATACTGAATCAACTTTAAATTAATAATTACGGACTTGGTAAACTAAATTTTTTAAACAAAATTAATATTATTCTTCTTACAACCGGACAGTGGATTTTTACTGTTTACATTTTTTAAGCTAAATAAGAACTGGAATCACGCTGTTAAATTGATTCGCAATGGAGTTTTTCATACACATTATTGGTATGCGGAAAACTTTCACGATTGTTCTTATTGATTTATAAAAATAACTGTACCCGAACGTATGGTGTGAGTTCATCTGTTTTCTTCATCTTAATCCAGTGTTGTCCTTTTGAGCTGCGATGATGGGTGCTGTGTTCGTCTGTAGAAACTGGACAAACTTTTGCCAGGTTAGGTCTCAACCTAAATCAACTTGTAGCGGTTCATCATAGCTCATCCATGTTTCTTGCACTGGTCATGTGCGTATAAAATGAGCTTCTCTACCATTCTAACGGCTGCTTCGTTTGAAGGGGAGGCCGACGGGAATGGAGTTAGTCAGGTTTTCTTCTCTTTGAACTGACAGTAGACTTGATGGAGATCGCATTGACGACTTTTGTTTCCCTGAGCTCAGCTCCTTGTTTGTTCTGTGAATCCATTTTCTGATTTCTCTCATCGTTTAATCCAAAGGGTGACCAGTTATTGGAAGTTTGTATGTCACTTAGTTATAGCCTAATAACTGGTTACCAAGTTATCGATGACGGGCTAAAGCGGTTAAGACAAACTCGTTATTTGATGGGGAATTCGTCAGGTTTTCTTCCTTTTAGATAGCAAATGAGCAATTATTTCTTCTCTTGGAGAATACAATTTCTTCTCCATCCTTCGAGGGGTCACCAATCATGGATGTGTTTAGCTTCTTGGGAGAGGAGCACCCAATAACCAGCGACAAGGCCTTTTAATGTTTAAGTCTATTTCCGCCTATCCTTTTGACAACCTCACTGTCTGACTGACTGAATTTTTATCCTCCCTCTTACTCTCGGCCCTAGCAAGAGCTGTATATACTGCATCGGAAACAGTAGGCATGGCCCGCTATTATCTAATGACAGAGTTTGGGCGGAGTTTACTCTATTGGAGGTTTATTTGTGTGTGCAGGGGAATAGACAAAGTTTTAAGCTCCAATTTCGAGAATAAGATTTTGTATTTTTCAGCCTTTTGACATTAAATTAGTTCCACATCTCTCCTGTTTTCAGCTCAGTGTCAATGACTGTACCCGTTTTTACGTTTGTTGTTACAGCTGTGGCGTTTCGCAGAACCTTGGTGATAATGGTCGAGATAGATATCCTAGACGTGATCCCCAATTCCATGAGGCTATGCTTTGCATTTGGTGAGATATGGCAGGGGTATTTATTATGAGATCCTCCATAATAAGCAAACAGTTACTGCAGACCGCAATTTTGGACAATTGGGACAGTAAAATAGACTTGTTGAAAATAAAAACGCCCATCACTGTTCAACTGAAAGGGTGCCAGTCCTCCTCAGTGTCAATGGGCTTCCATTCGTAACACGTTTCACCTAAGCAAAAAAGTATTGTGTTAGGTTGCGAATTTCATACCCATCGTTCATATTCACCAGACCTTGCACGTCATTACTATTTATTGTCATTACAGAATCATGGAAATTAAAAAGTTATTCTGATATGGGGAGGTATAAGAGGATATCAAATCATATATTTCATCGGAAGCGAATGAATTCTTCAAAAAAGGTGGCCACTGCTTAGGTAAATGATGAGTTAGTAGTGGCAATATTGGTGTAAACTACTTTGCCAAGTAAATAGGTGTGGTTTTTGTTTGGCATATTAAAAGTTATTTTGCTTTCCTTAAAAAAAACAAAATTATTTTTTATAACCTAATAAATTGCCATTGGCTGCAATTTGCTGTTTTGGTTCAGTTAACCTAACATAGACATTATTTAATTCCCTTGAGCATTTTTCAAAGGATACTTTGAGTTGCAATCGTAATTATAAAAAAAATCATTCCAATCATATAAAATATCCAGCAATCACATCAGTGCCTATAAGTTTTGAAAGTAAAGTCGATATCTGAGTTTCCTATATCTGTAGGCCTGAAAATTGAAGTTATGGAGTGCCTTGCATTCTTCTATGTGTGAGAAAATAAAGAAAATAGAAAAAAGCATAAAATAGAAAGAACATAATCAAGTGTCGTGAAGATAATCAAGGAAAAAAAGTATTGCTGCCAAAAAACCCACCACTTTTATGGTTAGGGCCGTGGCCTCTATTTGAAACCTCCACAAATAAATTCGAACAAAAAACATGGCCACTCCAAAGCAAGAACCTACCCCTCCACTCCACCCCTCCCGGTGCCATATTTTGATGGATTTGTGTGATTACCTTTCTTTTCGAGAAAGGAGAATTAGCTGATTTTACCGAAAACTAAAACCATAGATTTCTTCATAAGTAAATTCTAAACCTGCGCGAGTGGGAAGAAGATGCACAAAAATCCGCTCTTATAAACTTTGTGCAAAGTAACTTAAAAATGCATTCTTTATACAGATGAGTTATTATAATGAGAACAAACTTAAGCTTCGGACTTGGCCAGTGCAAACACAGCTTTTCCTTATGATCAAAGTTGAGGCACAGAGAGGACGACAGTTAGTGCCCGTGAGGAGAATTGCTTCCAAGTCCAGATTAACCTGCAACTCTTTCCTACGTGATCCAATATGTATGTGAAAGGCCACTATATTAAAAAGCAAGCGTGTAGAGAACAACGCTGAAAATGAAATAACATAATTTTTATTCATATGAAAAGGCGAAAACAAGTTGCAATTAAAGCATCTAATCAGACAATTCCAAGAGGCTGATTTTCATAAATTTTAAATTTAAAAAATGTTCTCATTTTAACTAATTTAATTCAAAGCGTACTTTGTAAAGGTTAAATTTAACTTTTAACATTTTATTTAGTTATTTGTCTTTCTGTGATTAGCAATTATTTATAATAGTTCCACACTTATTTTCTTGGGGGCCCATGTATAACCGGAGGGAGTGATTATGAAATCTATTTCCGGATAATATTCGTTTTAAGACATTAACTCTTTTTAAATTTTCAAAGACATAAACGTTTTAATTCTTAAAACCAGGAAATGGCTTCACCACTGCCCCCCCTTCCCCTACGGGGGGAGCTTGCGCTTCGCTACTAAGATTAAAATTTAAAATCTAAAAAAAAGCAGCCATGGTTAAATTTTTATAAATTTTCTGAACTTCGCCAATTATAATAATTTTAAAAAGGAACTCTAAACTAAATTTTTCCCCTTTCAAATTATCACGTTGCTAAAATATAGTTAAAAAAAATATATGAAAATAAATTTACTGAACTTCACCATTTTAAACTGTTTGGGTTTTAAAAAATTCAACAAATTTCGATACTTATATTTATTTCCGAAATTTGATAAAAAAAAACAAGTCATAACCAAACTAAGATGAAATTATTATTTAAATACTAAAAAAAATCCCCTAGTAAATTATAGAGTTAGTGATGATGATGATGTTCATTTTCACCTTCCGGAACTTAGTAATAAGGTAGTTATTCATTTTGAAAAATTATTTTATTATTTTGCTAAATTTGAATGTTTTTACACCATCATCCGTATTTCCTGAATAGCCATGTTGAATTATGGCCAAGTGTTCATGCATATGCGCACACAGGCTCTAAGGTAGGTAGGCCAAACAAGGCGACAACTCCTATTGTTCTAAGAGTGCGATTTGAATAGATAGCTGCAGCTGCAGGACCAAGGAATATTTCAAAACACAACGATAAACATAGATTTTAAATACACACTAAATAAAAGGCACAACAATAAATATGGATAAAAATAGGTACATGAATAATACGGAATTAGGTTCCGAATACTAATTGGATAACCAGGGTTATTGAATGGTTATAATGGGAGATTTAGGGTAGTGAGTGATTTAGTTTCTTTGAACCTCGAAAGCAAAGCGGGTCAAACTTGCGGGGAGGTCTTGGTGACCTTGATTACTCACGGGGTTAGCCAAAAACCAGCAGCAGGTGGGGCTACTTTCTCGAAACTTGTGTTTTGCGATATGCGGGCCACTTTTCCTCAAGAGGTCACCGGACGAACTTCGAAGGGGGGGGGGGATGACTTCTCCATACTCGGCTTGAGCGAGCTTTCAGGCCTCTTGTCCTTAAGACGTCACCAGAAGAACTTCGGAGGACGGCTTCTACAATCCTTGATCCGAAGGCGGTTGAGAAAGGCTGACGTTGCCTCACGAGACTCTTCTCCTTGACTAGCTCTTCCGTGGCTTGCAACCGCCACTCACACTTCTCGGGAGAGAGCTTCGTTGAATCGAACTCCTTTCGGGAAAGTGTCGTCTAACCAAATCTCAATGTAATTCTGGAGAGAGTGCATATATACACGGAGTTCTCCAAAACAGGGAGAGAGAGAAAGGCCTTCTCGAACCCTCCTTATCGGCCGTGACAAACCGAGCGTCTCCTTGTGAGAAAGCGTAAGAAGCAGGGATCAGCGGCCAGACGGACGACCAGCGGCTGGAGCCATAAAAGATGTTCGCAGGGAACCTACAAAATAGATGAGTAATCTCCAGGCCCGAGGGGGGGGGGGATAGATCGAGACGGTGGGGAGGTAATTTTCAATTTCAGCGTCATGCCCCGGTGTAAATTTTTGCGGTGACCTTGCGGCAAGTCCAAAAATGTTAAGGTCAGAGGGGGGAGGGGGGAGTAATGGATCGCTTTTTCTCCCGAAGTAATATCTTAGGAGGTGGGGAAATAATATTATTCTAGAGGATCCCTCCACAAGTCAATACCATGCTTCGTTATATTTCGGGCGGTATACGCATGGCTGTCAATTTAGTTGATATATTAGAATCAAGTGAGGTCGATATTGTAAGACAACTGAAAAATCTTAAGTCAGCAGGGCTGGATGGAGTCTCCCTGAAATATATAAATATGGAGGTGAAAACATAATATTAACTCTCCACGATTTTTTTCTCAGCTTGCTGGTCGAGCTCTAAAATCCCCTTCAACTTTCATACAGCCAGTATCGTCAAAATATTAAAAAAGAAAGGAGACAGGGCAGTCTGTGGGAACAGTCGGGGAGTGTCATTGCTAGACGTCGCTGGAAAAATCCTGAGCAAAGTGCTTTTGTCAATATTCCTGACACGTAGTCGACAAGATTCTCCTAGAATCGCAATGCGGTTTTAGACCCGAAAGGAGTACCCTGGGCATACTGTTTATTTGCCGTCAGCTGCTGCAGAATTGCAAGCAACAACATAAACCATTCAGCGCGGCCTTTGTCGATCTTACAAAAGCTTTTGATACTCGTACAGTGAATCGAGACCTACTATATCAAATCCTTATTAGATTTGGATGTCCGCTCACATTTGTAGAAATTGTTCGCCAATTCCACAAAGGCACGTAGGCAAGAGTGATCTCGGGTGGCGATTTTTCCCAGTACTTTCCAGTTCAGGTTGGAGTAAAGCAGAAATGTGTGATGGCTCTGTTCTCTTTAATATCTCGCACCTCGTGGCAGTCACACATATTTTTCCAACCATGCAGCACAGGGAAATAGTATTAGCATTAGATACAGGACGGACGGGGGCTCTTCAACATAAGAAAATTGAGTGCAAGGACAAAAAATACGCTAGCCTCAATCGAAGAACTCCAGTACGCAGACGACGCAGCCGCAGTTGCTTACCACCCTAGAGATCTACAAAGCCAGCTTTCAGCTCTTAGTGAAGGTTACCAGCAAGTTAGACTAAAAGTCAATGCAAGAAAAACCAGGGTCACGCTAAATCATGAAGAGCAAGAACATGAGCGGAGCAAAGTTCAATGAAGCTGACCACCTTACTTATCTTAGAAGCATTATTTCTAAGGACGGCAACACTTAAAAGGGAGATTGTAAACCGGATTTAGCTTGCTTCAGCATCTTTTGGGCCATTAAAAGACAGGGTTTTCTTAAACCATGACCCTAAGCTCTCTACAAAGGTAGCCATGCACCAGTCTGTTTGTGTCTTGGACACCTTACATAAGACATAAGAATGCAGGAAGCTTTTCATATCCGTAAACTCCAAAGAATCCTCCGAATAACGTGGAGAGATAAGATACCACACAATGAAATATTGCGTATAACCAACTGTGATAGTATAGAAGCACTTGTCTCTAGACGCACACACAGGTTGGTGGGGCACGTGATAAGGATGCTAGAAAAATGACTGCCTAAACAAGTCCTTTACGGCGAACTCAGGAAAGGTGCCCGTCGTGTCAGCGGACAGAAAAAAACTATAAAGACCATATAAAAAGAGTGTTAAAAGCCTGCAACATAAACCCAACCCACCTTGAAGAATTAGTAGAGGACAGACCAACTTGGTGGCGTACTATCACGAAGGGGGATACAACATCTAGAAGCTGAAAGACGAAAGAGAAGGGACCAGGCCCGAGCTGCAAGACGCCAGTGGTACCTAATTATCCCAGATGCCAACCATAACTCCCACGAATGTGGAAGGGGCTTCCTGCAAGATCAGGTCTGCTCAGACACTTGAGTGCCCATGACTGGAGGGGATGGGAGAGGTCTTTGTCGTGCCGACGGACACCTATAAGCAAGTCACAATACCAAATAATACGTGAAGTCTTTGAAGACGATATTCAGGCCTTAAAAATATATAGGGCTCAAAGTATAATCCCGCCAGTTATTAAATTCCCTACATGCAGGAATTGTGAATTTAGGCAAGCAAGATCGAAATTTATTTCAATGTAATATAATTAAAAAGGATTCGAAAGGAAATAAAACCACATGCAAATTTTCGGTTCGTGCGTTTAACTACACGTCGCTTTCTAATGCTCGTATTCTACCAAATGCTAGCTAGCCTCTTGTTTATAAACTATTTTCTGCGCAAAACTTTGTTTCAGTGAGAAGCTGAGGAAAATATCGGTAAGATTAATTATCACATTAATAACATTCTTTTCATTATGGCATCATAAGTTCTAATGATTTTATATATAAAACTTAATGAATATAAGTGTTTCGAGTAAAAATAAAAGGCAAGTAAATGATGCTAAGTTTATAATTTAAATTTTCGTTTTATGCCCACAAAAATAATAATTGGCTAGTGCAGAAGGAGTAGGGCAGCCAGCGACCGGTGAAAACTACACGATGGCAACACCTGGCAGACTTAGGCTGTTCATAAACCGTTTAGCTGGCAGGCACAGGGAGGCAGAATTAATTCTCAATTGTTATACACACAATGCCACGTGAGCTACAAGCCAATTAACCCGAGGAAACCAAGAAGAATCCCAACTTTGACCTTGTTAATATAAATAAATATATTAATCGTGAGCTTGTTTGTATAGGCAACGGCTCCAATCTCTCGAGTCTGCATCCAGCAAACTCATTGCTCAACGGAATTCTCCACTCACTCGTCAGGGCTATTCAAGAACAAAATAACCATCAGTCCTCTATCACGAAAACGGAATATTTGTTTCAGCGAATCAAGTACTTCAATGTATGCCAGGAAGGACGAAACACTGCCACTGCTTCTGCGAGTTGGCATTTGAGGCACAAAATTTCTCATCCACAAAGACCCAATTCCAGCTAACCTTTTTGCATCTATCAGCAGACCTCATAGAAGCAGTGTACTCTTTATTCAAGTTGCAACGATGGCAGAACATCGCCAGAAACATCAACTTGGTAGAGTAAAAGCCCACAAATATCCGTAGGCAGCTCCGGGACACAGAAGTTGACGATTTGCCAACGGCACAGTTGAGGCAAGGCTTCCTCAGTTGTCTCCCCATGCATGTGTCACATGCTAGAGGAGGAAGGGGAAATTAGACCCATTGATAGCTCGTCAGGGACTGCCGTTCGCCACATAGCTCGAATTACGTTAGGTAGCAAGGACCTATTCGCTGCTGCCCCCTAAAGTTTTCCGACATACCAAGATGTGCGCAGCTCTCCCACCGCCAAGGACCGCCCATTGCTAGAAGTAAAGATTGCCATGGCTTTTTAATTTTAGGAGCCCATCTGGCGACTGCCTACTAGGGTAAAAGTCGCCGTACTAACCACAACCTACTACTAGGCTATATTAAACAACAAATACCAATATGTAAATAAAAAATAACGATAAAAACGGACAAAGGCTAAAAAACAACAACATAAAAAGAAAACAAAGCAAAAAGTCAACGGGAAGGAAGGGCGCTCCGGCGTTACGGGCAGGCCCGCCTCCTCCCGGCGCAGGAACATGCGACCTACAACAACCAGTCAAATAAATGGAGGAGGCTAGCCCCTTTCAAAAAGTCGTATAGTGCGCAAGTCTGTGTGCACGAACCAGTCCCGTGTACAAGGAAAAAGTGGTAGCTACCCCACTCCTCTTAGTATCTGGACAGATTACGTGCACGAAGATCACCTAGACTGGGACATTCAACAAGGATGTGTCTAACAGTCTGGGGGATAGCGCAGTTGTCAATATAAGGCGCAGGTAAGCGCTCTATCAAATGGCAGTACGTCCCGCGAGTGTGTCCAATTCAGAGACGACAGAGAGGAACCTGAATCAATCGCGGCATTGGGGGGTCGGTGCATGAGAACACTTGCAGCGCAGTGCCACGCAACATTAATTCCCCTCGACCGTCTCTCATCTTCTTTGCCAAGCAGCCCGGGGAGCTGCCAATATTCCTGCCATGTAATAAGTGGGAGAAGGAGTGAAACGCTGGTATGGTCGCCCAGTCCTCGCAGACTCTTTGGCCCCCTCATTCCCAGCAATTCCTACATGTTCAGGAACCCAGCAAAAGATAATCTCGATATCCGTCCGGCTCGCAAAAACCGTAGCGTCATGGATATCGCGAACCAGGAGATGCGGAGATTTTAATGCACCGAGAGCACTCAGAGCGTTTATAAATCACAATCCGGTCTCCGAACCAGGCACATCGCGTTATCTCTTGTACCGAGTAGTGTATTGCAACCATCTCGGCAGTTAAGACACACGCAACAACTGGCAGAGCCCCGCTGACTTATAACAGAAGAAATCCGGCGTGGAAACCGACCCCATTTGTGGACTTGGAGTCATACATATACAGTGGCAAGGTTCTAGCGTGACACGAAGACGGCTCCAAAGGTACCGAGCAAACTACTCCTGGCGCTGTAGAAACTTCGGGAGCAGAGGCGTGGTGACAAATTGTCAAAGGTGGTACCCTCCTTGGTGGCGTCCTAGGGGCACCACCGGTCCGAGAGCTATACCGAGCTCTGGAAGGAGTTTCCTAGCCCTAAACTCAAAGGATTTTGATATGACTGGCGCTTTCGGCAAAACAGGCACCGTCGACATACCCGGTTTGCAAAAAGCGTGCACAGTGCGATTCGCTAGGAGTCAACGAGGATAACCTCTAACAAGATCCTGTTGAACGAAACTAAGAGAAAGGCCATGGATCGCTCACCCAGGTGTCGAATTATGGCGTACGGACATTATCCGGACCAGCGTCGGTGTCCGAGCACGAATCGAGAGCGGAACAAAACTCACTCAATGTAAACCTGACATTGAAGGGTTTTCCGCCTCTGGACGTAAAGTACAGTCGGTTCCCTTCTGCGACATCACGATGCGCAGTAAACGCTGGCCTAACAGCTTCCCGGATAGTGAATGGGGATAAAGCGGTCGCGAATGACTCCACCACGGACAGACTCGGGATCCGAGATTGTGGTCCCATTCTCCTGGAGAACGGGGGGGGGGGGGCCTGCTGTAACTTACGCCGAATCCTTTTGACTCGCTTCCACACCTCTGCTAGAGGGTTCTTCCCTTTAAGTGAATTTGTTTTTGCTGAGCTCACAGGTGAAATGAGGTACCCAAGGTTTGTTTTTTTCTCCAACTGGCATGCCGAAATATGCCTTGTAGGCCTCATACATTTTATCAGATCTCTTTATACAGTACTTTTTCGCTCTTGTCTTAATGAATTTGCCGCAGACATAGTGACGATGTCTGCGCTGTGACGGCTATAGTTAAACTGATATGTATTCATAGTCATTTACGTTGCCAGAAAGTTCTAGAAATTATTCAAACATATAAAAAATTCTAGAAAGTTCTAGAAAGCTCTGTAGTTTATTTTTCACCAAATTAGTGCTAAATCTATGTGGAATGTATGAGAACTGACATTGCTGTCTAGGTCGCAAAAAAATATATATAAGGGAAATAATAGCTAATACTACTGTATTAATGTTTCTATAACTTTTAAATACAGTATATCATGTTTATATCATAACTGAAAAAAAAACAACCTGTAAAACTATCCTGTTTTACAGGAGGTACAGAGGAGAAAATAGACCCATGAATTTCGAAATCCCACGAATTTGAATGGAATCAACTGACCACTTAAGCAATTGTTTCTTCTGCATGGCCCCTCCCAAACGTTGAGTAGGGAAAAATGCGCCCGTTATCATGTGTCCACTCTTCCAGTCATCTATCGCGCCAGTACCACACAGTTCTGAGCTCCTCGTACCCACTCCCCCCAAAAGACAGCAGCAGTTTTTAGAAAGGAAAAGCAGATTGGAAGAGGATGAAGTCATTGATCCAGATTTCAGAGAGAAACCCATACCACCCCAACCAAAAAGATCTCAACAACCTTGTCAGAGATCTTGGTCTCACAAACTTCAATGCCGAGCTTTTAACTTTGAGACTCAAGAAAGCGTCACTAGTGTGTTTCAAGCTTTTTTACAGGTCAAGATGAGTTTTGCTTCTGTGACAATGTGACCGATCTATTTGAGGCAATCGAAATTGCCTGTAACTCTGATGAGTGGCACCTCTTCATTGACAGCTCGTCCAGGAGCTTCAAAGCAGTGTTGCTTAATAACGAGTCCAGCTCAAAGAGGACTACAGCAGTGTTAAGATCTTGCTAAGATTCATTGACATATGAAGAGTACGGTTGAGAGGATATTGGAGACTTCAAAATGCTGGCCTTCTTGATGGCTCTCCAAGGAGGCTTTACCAAGTTTCCTTGTTATCTTTGCCTTTGGGACAACAGGGTCAGCGTGGCACACTATCGTCAGCGGGATTGACCACCTTTGTTGGACCCCCGAAAAGTACTGTTTCCTCCTTTGCACTTCAAATTGGGCCTTATGAAACAATTCGTCAGAGCTCTAGATAAGAAGTCTGCAGTTTTCAAGAATCTCCAAGATTTCTTTCCTAAGCTATCTGCGACAAAGGTGAAAGCCGAGGTCTTCGTCGGTCCAAAAATAAAAAAGATCATAGAGTGCAAGGAGTTTTCCGAAAAGCTCACTCGGACGGAAAAAGCAGTGTGGGACAGCAATATCACAGTGGTTCTGTCTTCCTAGGTAGCCAATATTCTTGACGTTCATCCTGATAAATTTTAGGATAACATGGAAGCGCACTCCGAGGAGCATGGCGAGCGCTTTCAGCAAGATCTACTGAACTTTGAACACCGCTAACAAGGATCGTATAGTGAAAATCTGATGGGAGATTATATTTGGGAGCTGATTCGTGAAAGTAATTTACAGTATAAGCGTAAATTACGGAAAAATACTTATTTCTAATATTTTAATTGTCTCAATTATGTAATTCTAAAAATAAATAAATGATATTTATGTACTATGTCGTTTTGTTTCTACTTTATTCAAATGAAAGTTCGAATTCGCTACTTCCTTCCGGAGGGAATAGGTAAATTTCATATAAATATCATTATCCTAGACACAAAAGCAAAGTTTGGAATAAATGAGTGTTTTTTTATGTATTCTAGACACAAGCATATAGAAAATAACAGTTGCCACCCAAAGACAAAAGTCGTGTTACACAGTGAATTATCCTTCTGTATAGAGAACACACCGCAAAATTTTTGTAGACTCCTCGCTGAAAAGGCTAAGAGCTGTCGTTCCCCTATACATTTAAACTGCAGATATTTGACTTCTTTCATTGCTTGGCTCACTCTGGTGTTAAAGACAAACGCTCGCTACTTTCTAAACACTTTGTGTGGTATATTTTCTAAAATCAGAATTTAACCAATATTTATTGAGTTTTAGCTTAAATTTATAACTATTGCGCATTTAATATCGTTTTATATAATATCACTAGAACTAAAGAATTTACAGTTGAATTTTTCTATAGCTAAGAGTTATCAAAGGTAAAAATTTCTCAAAAAAAATGTTCAAGATATGGTTTCTAAACCAATATAAAACGATAAGGCAGAAAACGTCTAACGACACATGGAAAATATATCTATCATATAAGAACGCATATAAATATCTACTGAACTTGATGTGGAGTTCAATGAAGCTTCAAGTTCATAAACATCACCAATAACAGTTAGAAGGAGACTTAAAGAAGCCAAGAATATTTTAGGTCTCTTTTGAGGCTACTTTTGTGAGTGAAAGAGTTAGAGGGGCATTTCTCCCGGCTTGTGTGGTACTAACTGTGAAGCATAGAGGTAGTATTATCATAGTATAGGGCTGCATGCCTTTATTAGTGGCAGGGTGATGTTTTTTTGCCAAGTAAGAATGAACTCAACAACCTATTACCACCATGTTATCGTAGGTTTTAAAGCTATCTATCCAGTAATTGGTTCTCATAAAATCAATAAATGAAGGTACCCATCAACAGAACAATGCCCCATGCCATACATCCAAAAACAAAGAATAGGTTGGGAGAAATGTAGATAACCCATATGGAGTAATTCTAGAGATGGGGACGTCACTAGTCTATAGGTGTGTGTTACCACAAGAGTATGGTAGGTCACCAGTTATAGGGGTTACGGTTTATGATCCGATTTATTTGGTAGGGAAAGTAAGGCGGCCTTACAGTCGAAGTTTGGTCTGACTCCAAAGTGTTCTTTAGAGTAATCCGCTAGTAGACTGGGTTCGAATGGTAACCTGATTGGCGGTTTGGTAGGCTTTAGTCTTGGCTTAGGGCTACCTCACTTCAGGCAAGTGAAATTGTTTGTTCTCCGTGGTTCGTTTATGTGCTCACGTCTTTGGCTGACTATCGGTGTTAAAAATCAGTGTTTATTGTAAGTCTCCTTCTGCGTCAGGTTGATGGGACTATGGACGGACGGATTGAGGACGAGGTACTGACTAGTGATGGTACTACTGCTACTAATACTACTAGCACTATTGGTACTAGCACTATTAGTACTACTAATAATACTACTATTACTACTAATATTAGCACGAGTACTATTAGTACTAGCAGTAGTAGTATTAGTACCATTACTATTAGTACTGTTACTACTAGTACTATTACCAATACTATTAATCCTACTATTGCTACTACTACTACTACTACTACTACTACTACTACTACTAAGCCTGTTGTACGTTTCTGCCCGCTTATTTATACTAACGCCAACTAAGGGGGCGTGGCTTCGCTTCTCTAATATGAACGCAGGGCGGAGTTTATTGGATCAAAAGGTATGTGCGTGTGTGCTCTACAAAGACTGGTGGGCCGAGCTTGTTTGATCAAAGGGTCTGTGTGCATCAACTATCTGACTTTGGGATTCTAATCGTGCTTTATTAACCAACATTTATAGCAAGATTGATCTTGTCTTTTCACGGGTTCATGTAAACTCTTGCGGGTCAGCTCATATTCTGTTTTATATGTACACAGCTGTTTCACCGTCTTTGTTATCTCTGTGGCCAGAACTTTGGCTCAAATATTTTCTTAATGTATTCATGATTGTACGTTCGCGTGGGATCACAACGATTTCACTTGTATTATTACAAAATATTCTGCGTTGCATTGATACATAGATTATTAAAGTGTATTTTTTACATTATTTCCAAGTATTTGTTTTGTATTACATTAGTTAATTATTACAGGATGGTATATTATTTCATTGTTCGATTCGTGTTCTCAATTTCAAGATTTCATAGTGCTAACGGGGTGCTCATTTGTGAGGTTCCTTGTTGACTCTACTCCACCTTGCAATTGGGCGCTACAATACATTTTTTCAGCGATTATCTGGCGACTGCCCATTACAGACTAATGATAGGCTACACGCATTAAAAAAACAAACGTGCTAAAGACCTCAAACAAAACACTGAAAGCAAAAAATACACAAACAAAAATAAAATAAGAAGCAAAAGAGCAAGAAAAATAAGTAAGCACCGACTGTACTTGGGAGGGATTCCCGCCTTCATCGGCACAGCATCATGCGACTAACACCAAAGAGAATAAAAACGGAGGAGGTCAGCCTCCTTAAAAGAGTCAGATAGTCCACAAGTCTTTGTGAACGAACCCATTCCGAGTTAAAGACATGAGAGGTACCGACCCCGCTCCTCCCAATACCAAGATAGGTAGGGTGCGCAAAAATCACTCAGATTGTGACATTTGAAAGAAATGTGACAAACGGCCCTGTGGGCAGAGCTGGGCAGTATTTAAATACATATGTATTTAAATATCTATTTCAATACAGTTGTGTATTTAGAACTGTATTTATAAATACATTGTTTTCATGTATTTAAATACTTTAATGAGTATTTAAATACGGGTTCATGGCCAATTAACTGGTGTAAAAAGTATTTTTGATTTTATATTTTGAGTATTCAAATACATGTATTTAAATACAGGAAAAATAATGTATTTATAAATACAGTTCTAAATACACAACTGTATTTAAATACATATGTATTTAAATCCAGCCCAGCTCTGCCTATGGGATGACGCAATCATTGCAGTAAGTTGGAGGAGAGCGCTCCATCAAGTGGAGGCCCGTCCCGCGAGTGTGGGAGATATGTCGATGGGAACAGTCGCGTGCGCAATGGCACGCCACTTGCACTGGGTATCTTCGAAATGGCCTTAATGCGTTATCTCCCGTACCGAGTGGTGTATTGCAACCATCTCGGCCGTAAAGACAGAAGATGCCTTGTAGAGCTCCGCTAACTTCAAACGGAAGGATACTGTGTGGAACCCGACCACTCTTGGGACTTAGAACCATCCGTGTAAACTGGCACGGAAGCAAAAGCAGAAGCGTGACGACAAATAATCAAAGGTCTCACACTCCAGGGGGAAATACTAGGCAGAACCAGAGGTGCCACCGGCCGTAGAGCAACATCGCGCTCTATCGGTGGCATAGGCACCGTCGAGATTGGCTTTGGATGCCTTTAACTAATGATGAAGGCGACGGGCTCGCACAAACAAGCTTATAATACACTGTACGCCACAGAACGAGTGGCATCATCCCACCACCGCCATGCAGGCTCTCTATAAAACAAGTAATGAAGGCACCGGTCGCCATGGAAAGACCGAAGTAGGGGTTAGCGTCCACTTCCCACAATACACTTTAGGCTGCAGACGAGTAAAACTTGCACCCGTATTTAAGCTTCGAACAAACAAAGGATCGGTCGAAAAGTTGAGCAAGGGGAGGAAGGCAGATCAAGCAATGGATAATCTTTATCCGTCTCGACGCCTATTGTCTGAACAATATTTAATGGGTCCCAAGGAAAGGATGCTTTCATTGGCCCTTCTTCGTCGAAGATAACAATATTGTTAACACAAGCTCGCCGGTGATATCTTTTTAACATGTTGATGTGAAACAACTTATTGCCAGATGACGACTGAATGACATAATCCACGGGCCTTCTAGCTTCTATGATCGGGAATGGTTCTTTCCATTTGGGATAGGAGTTAGTTGTTATCCGTGGGGAGTAAAAGCAGAACTTCATCGCCTGGTTTCAATTTTTGGGCATTAGATTTAATATCAAAATATGTTCGATACTTCTCTAGATTAATCTCGGAATTTTGCACGGCAACCTTCGAGCATTTTTTCTAGCCTGTCACGCAAGTCCAGAGCATACGAGTAGGAGATTTTTAGTTCCTCATCCAATCGAGAGTTCGTGAGGAGCTCCTTGAGAATGCTCAGTGGACCTCGGGCATTGCTAGCATAGAGAAGCTCGAATGGGGAGAATCCCAGAGTTCGGTGGGGAATCTCCCTACACGCAAATAAAGCTACTGGCAAGTACCGGTGCCATTCTTGAGGCTAGTCGTGGCATAGCTTTTTAAGCACGCTTTTCAACGTAGTGTTTAACCTCTCGCACATACCGTTTGCAGAGGGGTGAAAGGGCGTGGTGAAAATGGGCATAATTTCGACAACTTACTCACATGCTCCATCAATTCGGACGTAAATTGGCAACCCCTGTCAGAGATTAATGCCTCGGCACACGAGATGCTATTCAATGTTTTGAGAGCAATTGCTTCGGGGAACCGGGTGGCCCAATCGACGAGGGTGAGAACGTAGGGGTCTCCCTCGGTGGAAGGGAGATGTATCGGTCCATTAAGATCGATGGCAACCCTGAAAAATGGTTCCGTTCTAACTGAAGTCTTTTGCAGGGGGGGCGGTTGTACTTGTCCTTTGGTGGTGACCTTTTGACATATATCAAAGGTACGGCAAAACTCTGCGATTTCCTTGGCTGCACCAGGCCAAAAAAATACTTAAATACGCGTTGCGAGGTATTATTATGGCTGAAGTGTCCTGCAAACACACCTTCGTGTGCCATTTGTAAAATCTTCGCAACGTAGGCCCTAGACACGCAAAGGGCCTTGAACGGGGAGCTTACTGGATCCGGGGAAGTACGAAATAGCAAAGCGTCTTCTATCGCATACCTCACTTTTCAGTCTCCACAAACCGATTCTGTCTCTCCTCATTTTGCCTCTCCCCATAAGGGTTGGAGGGAAAGGCAGTCTTTTGGGGCACTGATGAATTGGGCGTTTTTCAGTCTCTCGTAATCGGGGTGCATGAAAGCTCGAGAGACTCGGGGGGGGGGAAGGGGGCATGAGTCTCTATCAGCCTGAGCCCGGGTGACTACAGCTTGCGTCACAACATTTAGGGAGAGCTACGCGGTCTGGCCCACCAACAGGGCACAAAACTTCATCGGGGCAGCTACGACGTGGGTTCACCCCTTAAAATAGCGGCATTTTACGTGACAACGGACCACTTGGAGTTTATTAGCTCTTCCCAAGAAATCGTGTACGACAGTGAATTTTTTATGCTATGGTTCCATGGGGAGAAGCAGCTTGTCCGATACCACCATACACGTAAACCCTTTATCTCTCACCAGAGTGGATACTCTACATCCATTAATGGATCCGGACTCGAATTTAGGCCCACCAGAAGAACTGTTATTAAAAAGAAAGTTCACCTGGTGCTCTTGAGAGGTCGACGAAGATGGCAGAGGCGCAGGCGCAGTAGGCTGCTCGGCAGCGAGAGTTGCGGAGACTTGGTGGACCTGTTGTCCAGGGGCAAAGCGAAAGCAGGAGCTTCGTGGACACTGAGATTTGTAGTGACCAGGGGTTCCGCAAGAGAAGCATACAATAGGGTTTCTCCGGTAGCAGTTACTCGACAGAACATTAAAAATTGGGGGTTTCACCTCTTTTTGCTTTTTATGGTGGTTACCTTTGGGTTTAAAGGGGCCTGGGACTTTTACTAAGTGAGGGGGTTTTCTTGGTTGTGATTTTCCTTGGTTCTTAGGGGACGGAGGAATGCTCTTATTTTACTCCTTAGGATAGAACTGATGATTTGTGGCGTAGAGATCAGCTTCTTCGAGGCACTCGTTAAAGGAAGAGGCACGCCTATCTTGCACAAATGCATGGATTTCAGTAAGTAGGGTGTGCATTAGCTGGTCCTTAAAAAGAAATTGAGCAGCGAGTCGTAGTCGCCACCGACTTTAGCCGAGTCCAACCAAAATTGGAGGTTTTTCCTCAGGATGAACCCGAACTGTAGATACGTCTGTCCTGGTTGGATCCTAGCCGATCTAAATTTTTGTCTGTAGCACTTGGGGGTTTAAATTAATCGCGGATAAGAGTTCTGCTTTAAGAGTTGAATAATCTATTATAGCTTCTGTTGGGACGGCAAAGAAGATTTCTCTTAGACAAGAAATGAGCAACAACAGCAGGCAGCCTACTCCTTCAGACTCAATGTCCCACCCATTGACTTCGAAGATATTTTCGAAATAGGTTAAGTAAGTACAAAAGTCCTCTCGATCACCACAAAGGGGGGGAGCTTTAATGCAGGGCCCTAAGGCTGTTGGCTTCTGGACCCGACGGAACTGACTTCTACTTGATTTCTACTTAACTCACGCTCGTGTTGACGAATTTTCTCCCTCTCTTCTCTCTCTCTCTTTCTCTCTCCTATTTCTTCTTGTCTTTGCCTCTCTTATTCTTGTCTTCCTCTCTCTTCTTCTTGTCTTCGCCTCTTTTCTTCTTGTCTTCATTGTTCTTCTCTTTTTCCTCACCTTCATTCCTTTGTTCGTTCTGAACGTATTCGATCAATTCCTTGCCCGAAAGGCTCCAAATTTGTCCCTGTTTATGGAACATTTCAAATAAGGGAGAGGACATCTTGGATACGATGTCGGATCCGCTGATTCACGAAAGAGCTTTAGGACTTACCCCAGATTATACGGCAGTGACAAATAATATACACAATAATAAAAAAATAAAGAGAATACAAATAGTTATTATTCTGGCTGAGATGCTCCCAGCAAGGGATATGGAGGGTGACTTGACCCTTTTTATTTTGTATACTGACAATACAAAAAAAACAAACAAAATTAAAAGGACACGGGGTCAATTCTTATTTCACCAACAAAATTTAAAACGTCTTATTATTTGTTTTATCTAACCTTGGGCACTTGGCATTTAGAAAAGGGGAATTTCAAAATTGACGGGCTCGTAACAAACAGCACACCTAATGACACCAGAATTAAATCTGAGATAATATATTTATTATATGTCGAGGAATAGGCCGACGAGTGGTTGGAGTTTTCCTCGACTCTTATATATATATATATATATATATATATATATATATATATATATATATATATATATCCATTAAACCACATTGAAAGAGAAAACGGAATAATTTTTCCTTGCAGTAATATTTTTATTACCTTTTTTCGAAAAAATCCGTGCAGGAAAACGATTCGAGCCAGGAACACGGAGGCAGCGAGCACCACTTTGATCACAGTTAAAAGTATGCCGTTAGTACACTATGCTACGCAGAGAACCAAAAAATTCTTTGAATAGAATAGCTTTTAAGGAACACTTTCGGAAGCTCGAATGGAGACTATGAACGAAATATAAAATTAATTGGAAATTCAAAGAATAAATGAGGAATAGTTAACGCGTAGCAGATATACAAATGTATATATCTCTCAAAGTAGCGAGACAGAATGATGAAAATTAATCCATAAAATCACAAGGAAAAATTATTCCGTTTTCTCTTTCAATGTGTTCCCGAGATCATCGAATGGAGCTTTGAAGGCACGGCTGAACCAGGGCGAGGGTGCAGCCTACGCCGTTTATCCCCCTCCAGCTGTATTTACTTAGGAACTGATTTCATCGTCTTCTGTGGCCGCCTTTCAGCCAACATTCCTGCCTTTCCGTCATAGATCGAAATCGTCGAACATTCTACACCAACGTTATCTCAATTCCTTCCCCCACCCCCATCTCTGCGGAGTAGTCACCGACTTTTCCCCCAAATCGCACGTGGGTGGGGAGGGGCAACCAAGCCATCTAAAGCCACCTCGCCGAGCGTCTATATAATCCTTCGACTCGGTTTAGTAAGCAATACTAATAGACTTCTTACCTACCACCGCGAAGGAGCTGAAGGAGCCCCCCACCCCCCGCCTCGATTGGACACAACAACGACTTGCATCTCCGCAGGCCATCTGCGTATGCTCTCTCATTTGAAGCCTGAAGTAACCCGACTTCTACCATCGCAATCATCTTATCCCAACTGGCCTCTTTCTTGCAACGAGCACGTAAGCAATTGTAACCGTTGCGGCCTGAAGATTGTTCTACACCCTGGCTTACCAAATAGATCGATTCTTTGTGTGCGCGCCCGGTTTAAAACCCCCCTTTTAATCACCGACCTGAACCCGAACTCTTTACTTCCTTAATTAACCCACCTGTATCTCGCGTAGACATTTAACTACGTCTGTGCGACCATTGCCTTTAAACCCAATATCTGTGTATCTTTAAATATTATTTTGTTGCTAGTAAAGATATATTTTTGTCATTGTCTTTCTTTTGCAACCTCTACGTGTACAAGCTACCAGTTAATTATTGGCCGACTTGCACTTTGAACTATGAGCTATTTGTTTTAAAAAAGACCCCGCAAAGTTAATAATAAACAATCTCCATTGAAGTCATAACAATTTCCCCATTCACTAACGGTCTTCAACCAGCTTCGGCCCAAAGCCCCCAAATTACCTACGTATATATATATATATATATATATATATATATATATATATATATATATATATATATATATATATGTGGAAAACTCACAAAGTATCGCGTGAGTAAGCAATAAAGACAAAGCCAATAGGGAAAATTAATACGAGGATTCCAAGTACTTTCGAACTTTTTCCAGTTCTTTATCAACGAAAGTACTTGGAATCCTCGTATTAATTTTCCCTGTGGGCTTTGTTGCATATATATATATATATATATATATATATATATATATATATATATATATATATATTGTCTGGCCATTCCAGGACAATAATATATATATACTAAATTCATTTATCACAAATGTCTAACTCCTTTATATAAATAATTACATAGGGAGCTTTATATTTTTGCCCAAGAGTGTAAATGGATTCTCGTATTCTTAAATTACTTTAATCGTTGGTGATATCCATAATAGATATATCTTCGAAAGATTGATGTGGTAGGAGGATGAAAAAGATTATAAAATATGATGTGTTAATCTCCGATTTAGCGAATACAGCTTGTGTTCTCTTTCTAATTCCAAAATGTGTCCAAATAGGAACTTTCCCTAGCCTCGCGGTTACGGCGTTAATCTTCTATCAAGAGCGGACATAAACATCACCTCACGTTGAGGCCTGTCTTTCCTTTCCCGTTTTCATACCACAACACAAGCTCTTCTCATCTGGGCCAAACTATCCTGACTATAGGTAGTCGTATCCGCATACTTCTAGCTTGGAATGGGTCAATCCAAGATAGGCTTCGGGTTTTCATCATTATCAGTTGTATTTATAAATGAGGAATGAGTAATGCAGTGATTATATTTATCATTTTAAATAAGAATTTAGTCAATTAATAACTATATCTCTCACTATGCTTATGAAGTTAGTGAGAAGAGTACCTTGTTCCCTTTGACTGTGACTGGAGAACTGAATAATCTTTAGTAGATATAATAATCAACAAAAGTTTTTCATTGCACATTGTTAATGATATAATCGCTAATGATATTTGAGTGGACGCTGTCATTTAATTTTGTGTAAGCTAGTTTTACAATGTGTTTATGTATCATTGCATTTGCTGTGGTGACTGTGTTGACTGTGGTCGTGTAATGTTATCGAGATGTCGTTTGTGTAAGAATTGATTTGGATATATGAGGAATGTGGTTGCATAATGTCGCGAGTAAATAAGTTTGTAGTGCCCCATTGCAAGGTGGATTTGTATCAACAATGAAGCCTCACAAATGAGTTTCATGTTAGTCCTATGAAGTCTCGAAATGGGCCCTCACATAATTATGTACATGCAATTAATCTACTAAAAGTGTATAACATTTTGCCATGTAAATAATAATAATAATAATAATATATATATATATATATATATATATATATATATATATATAACATTTTGTCATATAAATAATAATTTATAACATTTTGTCATGTAACTAATAATAATATATAACATTTCATCATGCAAATAATAGTATATACTATATTCTTGTAAGGGCTAAGTAGACAAAACTAAATTTGATACGCCTTCACAATCATACACACTCATACGAATTCACATTTACATGCATACACACAGTCACACCCACACACGACCAAAAGACGCTTCTCGAGCTATCTTTGCTAACCATTCGGGTTGCGCTAAAATTCTGGGAGACGCATAAACAGCTGTGCAGACATACTTATCAAAACGCACCAAGCTGAGAAATAGGGAAGACACTGGCTTTTATTTGCTCTCACAGAACCGTGAAACACAAAATCTTACCTCCTAAAATTATATCTGTCCCCAAGATAAAATTATATAGCACAGGTCTGCATCAAAACTCCCAGCTCACCTTCTCTCTATCTCCTTGTACACAAAAATAAACTTCGATTTGAGTAAACACCGCCCAAACCGCATGATTGGATGTGCATAATTATGTGCGTGGCCATTTCAAGACTTCATAGAAATAACATGTCACTCATTTGTGACGTTTCATTGTTGAATTGTTGATCCTAATCCACCTTGCAATGGGGCACCACAAGTTAAAAACTAGGGGTAAGAAGGTGATACCCTGTTTTGTCTATAACTTATCCTTGTAGGCTGAAGAGGAAGTTTGTATGTTATTTTTAGCGTTGTTAGTGCGGTTGGTGTTTAGGAGTTTTGCGCTAGAACATATTTAGGCCTTATGTCGAAGACTTTATGTCAATTTCTGGGAGGTTTGTGTGTGAGGGGGAAGGGCCGTTAAAACCAGTTAGAAGATGATGCAAAAATATGATTAAGAAAGTTGTAGTAGAGTGATCATTTCCGAATCCGTGTTATGTTTGTGAGTATAGTGTTTTTGACGAGGCTATTTAAGTGTAGAGGCGTAAGTGTATCTGTATTTTTATAATAGTCGTGTTGTAGTAGTACATATATTAAACCAAAATTATTTTTATGAGTAAAATAAGTAAGGCTATGCCAACTCCTTTGCAAGGCCTAAATCCCTCACTAGATCATTTAGCTTATGCTACTGAAATTGTTGAAGTTCTTATTTTTCACAACCATAGTGGAAATCTAAATCATCATTCTCATTACTGTTTTCTAAATCAAAACTTAAATGTATATTTTCAAAATTTTCTCATCGTAATGGGGCTGGGAAATTGCTCCATGATCAAAGAGGCCGCAATGCAGACGAGAGATTTGTATAGAGGTTGCTTTTTTCTACTCCTACATCTATGTCGTTGCACATTACATGGGAGTAACAAACAGTATACAAATACAGTATTACACATGTTACTGTATTAATTTGATCCTTATAGTAACAAACTGCACATGAATACAGTAACATAGATTGTTGCAGTAAAATACAGTAAGTTACTAGCTGCTGAGCTACCAATTCATTAGTATAAATATTTCATAGGTTAGGTATTGGTAGTGTAAAAATCCTAGCCATTACTACATCTTTAAATGGCCTTGACATTGCTACATCTATCTTTAAACAGCTTCTATTAAATCTTTAACAAATTATAATACTTTAATTTTCCTTTCCTATAAGATTTCTAAAAACATTAATTTCTTTATAACTTAGAAACACTAAGGAAAACTTGGGGCATTGAATTTTGCATTCTTCGCCTTGGAACGTGACGCGTTTAAGTTATTTCCTTTAAGCACCCTTCCAGAACATTTACCTCCCCCTCTTCCAAAAAAAGAATAAATAAATGTACCATAAGGATAGCTCTTTTTATATTTACTTGCCGTATAATCAGTAAAATGAAAGTTCTTCGTTGGCAGACGTAATGGACTCCCGAGAAATCTCGAGGTTGGCTCCAAATATGAAATTCGTCAGTGATATTTCGTGAAATTCAAATAGCCTTTAATCTAAAGATTAAAGGTTAAGCAATTATTGATCAGTGATAACGACTACGATTCCTTTGCCATATGTCGCTGCATCGAATACCGGTGAAAACCTTTTCTTTTTTTAAGATTCATTATTATGGCTTATTTAAATTATTTGGTAATTTATACAAGTTTTTTTTATATTCTGTCTATTTCGATAGAGGAAAAATTACCTTATGATCCCCCAATTTACGAGACGTTCAAAGGACTATATAGGTCAATAGATGACCCCGCCATTTATTCCATCGAATAAGGTGAGTTCTTTGTTCAGGAGTAAACCAGACCTTACATGGCTGCGGAATTTAAAGAGGCGGGAAGCTTTATTGACTTTCCCTGCTTTTCATGCGTGCTTATTCATACATTTTTCAGGCACATTCATGCATACAGACAGAGACGATCGAATTCTCATTTTGAAGTTTCTTTGTTCTTTCGGACGATTTCATGCAAGTTTGAGTTGCTAACTCACCCGCTTCCAGTATTCCTGTATTTTACACATTTATACTTCTTCCAGCGCCCTTCCCCTAGCAATAGATGTGATTTATTTACACTTTCCTTCTCAGTTAAAAAAAAACGATCGGTATATAAAAGCGAAAAACATAGGGTCACAAAGGAAGATGACTAGAACGAAGCTACGGGAACACGATTGCTAACAACACAGAAATAACAAATGATTTCAATTTTGCCAGAAAACTTCCGCAAAAGGAACTTTATTGCAGAGCAGGTAGAGTCTCAGACTATCTCATGCAATCAAGTAATCACATATTTGGGCTCCCAAAGCTCTATATTTAAGCAACATTTTGACTCCGATAACATCTGAGCCTACTTTATTTAAAAAAAACAGTGGAGAGAGGGGGTACTCTTTGTAACCTGTTACACTTGGTACCTGTAGGAGCTGCACATCCTTCCAGCTTGAATGCAAATTAGAAAAGCCCTGTTACTGGGTTGAATTGAACTCTTTGACGGGGTCGGAATAAGTTGTTGGTGCGGTTCTTCCTCGCTCCATCTCATCATTCTATTTTCTCTACGACTACCCACTCAACCCGGGAGGGTGTGCAGTCCGTCGGATGCCTGTTTTTCGGTTTGCTAATTACAAAGCCGAGGTAGACTACTCGCTAACCTGCGATAACCTAGCGACGCGATATGATAACAATAGGTGATCAGCCACCATACTCATTAGTAGACCCGTCTAGGTATCCACACTTCTCTTCATTTCATTACTCGCCTACCCGCTTCTGAACTTTCTTTTTTATCTATAGAGGTTCTGGCTGCTCGGCGCACTTTTGTACTCCTCCGAGATCTTAGTCGAGTGACACTATATACCGTGACGTCTCTACTTGCTGCGAGGGCTGGAAGCCCGCTGGGTGGGGTAATAGGCACAAGGTGTGATTGGCCGTCGACTATGCTCACGGCATTCCATTATACATACCTATAAGGTAGCTATGTTGGCACCATCTTTTATGGTCAAAGCTTGAGAAGAAATTTGCCTAAATGGAAGGCAAGGTTGTCAAGGCCCACCTTAGGTTAAACAGACATTTAACCACGTCTCTCGCTATGCCGAAGCGCACAGGTCCAGATTTTTCTTGGCCAAGAATAAGCTGCTACACTTCTGCCGCAATATACGGCTCCACCCCGACACGCACTTGTTCCTAAATGGGGTTAGCCTGAAAGTGATGGAGTCTCACCATTTTTTTTGTTGTTTTTGACTGACGCCCCAACTGGATGGCTCATATTCTCAGCCTTTGGGTCTTTTGTAGCCTCACCATGGACATTCTTGGTTCCGTGACGTTTAGTACCTGCGGTGCTGATAGGGGGGGCTACTGCCTTGCTTTTTTGTCGATTCTTTATCCGTTCTAAGTTTTAATAAAGATGTGAGTTTTATGCTTACGTAACCAAGCGTGTATTGTGGAAGGTGGAATAGATCCACCACACATGTCTCCATTTGGCGACCGGTTGCTTCCGAACATCCCCCATTGAGAGCCTACCTATCGATGTGGATTAAATGCTACTCGCTCTTCACTGTACCCAGTTCATTATGCGCCTGTGTGCGCGTGTTCGGCGCCTCACTCAGTAGCCAACAGCTCTCACTGCATCCAGAACCAAATTTGAAGGTTTCTATGGTGCCGAGAGACGCCAGTGATATCCTAAGGCCTTTGGGTATAGGGCTAGGAAACTCCTTAGATAGTTCGGTTTATCTCTCCGGCTAGTGGTGCCTCTGGTTCTGCTTTGGACACCGCCATGGTTGTACCACCTTTGGCTATTTATCGCCACGCCTTTGCTCCCAAAGCTTCCACAGCGCCTGTAGTATTGCATTTGGTTTTTGTGGGACACACTTCGTGTCACGCTGAATCAGTGCCACGGTATACGGATGACTCCAGGTCACACTAGGGGGTCAGTTTCCACGACTTTTCTCCTTTTTTTGATGTCAGCGGAGCTCTACCAGCTTCTACGTCTGACTTCACGGTCGAGCTGCTTATAATACACCGATCGGTACTAGAGATAACGTGTGGTGCCCTATTTCGAGACTGGATTGTGATCTTGGGCATTGGAATCTACACACCCCCGATTTGCGGTATCCGTGACTCCACGGTTGCCACGAGCAGGGTGGATGTCGAGATTATTTTCTGCTGGGTTCCTGGACACGTGGGAATTGAGGAAAATGAGCGCACCGATGTGGGCGTCAAAGAGTCTACGAGGACTCGGCGAGCAGACCAGCGTGTAACCCTTCCTCACACCGGCTATATGGCAGAAATCAGGGCAGCCCTCAAGGCTGCTTGATAAAGAAGAGGGAAGAGTTGCTAGGGGAACTTAAAGTTAAATGCTAATGCGCTACGATTCTTATCATAGACCTGCCCATGAATCCCGCGACGGTTTCAGGTTGCTGCTTTCTGTCATCTTCAAATTGGTAACACACTAGGGACGTTTCGACATTTGATGGAGAGCTCCAATTTACTTTATTGCGACGACTGCGTTGTCCTCCAGACTGGATGGCACATTCTTTTTTAATGTCACAGGCTAGGTGATCTTCGCGCACATCACTTTTCCCGGTATCATGATGAGCGGGGTCACTACTGCTTGTACCTTTTACACGGGGCTGGTTCATCTGACTTTTTTCAGGAGGCTGGTCTCCTGAACATACCTAATGACTTAAACTATTCGGTCACAAAGGAAGATTTAAAAAAAAGCGGAATGGCAGCACGAAGTCATCTAGTTAACTCAAAGGAATAAACAACACATACAAAATGGACAAGGACATTAAGAAAATTAAAATAATCAGGCATAAAGTAGCTGAATGGGACATAAAATCACACACTCTGCAACGCTTACTACTCCGAAAACCCGTATGTAATTACACTCAATGAATTTTGTTACATCGATGTGACTAGAAAATCAGTGAGAATATACAACTACACTATCTTAACTAAGAACACACAAGACATGAATTATGAGGCGGTGGCAATAACAGTAAAAATAATAAAGTACAGAAGACTAAAGGACTTGGACGAAGCATAACTGACCGTTAAGAATGAAACTTACACACCGGGGGAAGGAATGAGACTAATGACGGGGTCATAGTCCCAGAAGATTGGCTACTTGCGGCTATATAATTACATTTGGGTATTCAGTGGAAGGAACCAAGTCACGGTTTTGGGCGACCTGAACATCTTCAGCTGGATTTCAGGATGCCCTGTCATTATCAACAACATTGGATGCAACCTGGAAACGCTTGTTGAATGAAGAAATACGGACAATAAATGTTAATATAGTACTTGCTACGACTGGACTCCGCCTGAACTATAAATTCAGAGAGTCTCACCTACCCCCAGCGACCATGAAATAATCGTAATGAGACTATCAACGGACACATTCCAGGTCACTTTTCCAGTACGAAAGAACTAGAGACAAGTAGAGTGCATCAAATATGGCGAAAAAATGGCAAACTTACAACAAACCGAACTTGCAAACGCAAAACTCGTGGAGATAGAAGGTGAAGTGTAAAATATAACAAGAGCACTAACCGAAGCAGACGAGAACCACACCCCAGAACTAAATACAAGGGGCTGCTGCATTTCCACTAAACGACAGAGATTACAGCTCGAGACATCGAGTACAACTAACTACTTAAGAACGTATGTACATTAAGACAAACGGTCCACAAATGAGGGGTATAGAGCCTTAGTACAACAGATAAAAGATTAACTGATAGCGGCAATAAGATAATAGTGAAATACGTGGTGGGGCCATTTCGTAGAATCTATCGATAGCAAAACCAACCTCACGAAGTTCTCTTACAAAATAAAACTAAAAGAGAGAAGAGAAAAACCAGAACCAGGTTCAGTATTAAAAACAACGGGATTTCCATTTCGCCAAACGAGAATGAAGATTTTGACAAGGAACACGAATAGACGATAATGAATGATCAGAACGAGCATTTAGATGAAATAACCCCCTATTACACATCATGGCAGGCAGTCTTTGGAAAGCAACGAATAGAATCAGTGACCCTCTTAGAACTAAAAGACCTGATATCAACAACGAAACAAAAAGCACCGGGTGAAACAGGCCTAACAACATAGAATTGAATCAGAGCGCCGGATAATTATTTGGCAGCAAATGTCATAAATTTCGATGCGGTGCTTTGCGCAGGGTACTTCCCCAATGCGCAAAAAGCCGGAAATTAATCTTTCTACCTAAACCGGGTAAACTTCAAAACTGTCCGCAAAATTTATGGGCGATCACTGTACTAGGATGGATGGCAAATCTTCTCGATAAAGTCATTAATAGCAGACTAATCCAACATCTCTAGACTGACACTCTAATCCCCTGATCCCAGCATGGATTTCTTAAGAGTATGAGCACAAACACAGTGCTCGCTCTTCCCAAGGAAACGATAACAAAATCCAAACACACCAAATAGTAAATTTACGTGTTGCTACGCGACGTCTGTAAGACGGGACCAAAGTAATAAAGAACTCGACCTCCCATCGGTGTATATGTACATCTTAATAAAGGGCGTACAAC
Organism: Ceratothoa steindachneri; assembly: GCA_963969495.1. Classification (NCBI taxonomy): domain Eukaryota; kingdom Metazoa; phylum Arthropoda; class Malacostraca; order Isopoda; family Cymothoidae; genus Ceratothoa; species Ceratothoa steindachneri. The sequence continues at coordinate 48,526,615 of OZ018324.1, read as the reverse complement.
AAGGGGGCTTTCTCAGCCTCACGTTAGATAATATATCTACCAGTGATATGCCAAACCAGGTCAACGATACAATTAACTACAAACAATTCGCGGAAGACTTGACCATTCTTGCCAGTAGACCACACAGACATGCAAGAACGATGGTTCGTATAATAGTGACAGAAATACATAGAGAGCATAAATAACTATGAACGCCTGTGGAAAATTCGAAACAACACAGAATAGTCTTAGATTTTACCGATAGGCAGTCACAAGACGTCAAAGGCGATACTCGACAACAAAGTATATCTTTATCACGACGAAGGAAAGGTGCTCGGCTTGAAAGTATCGAGGCAGGGTTGTAGTAAATACGCAAGTAAACTTGCAAATCTGGCAAAACCAACTTGACAAACATTTTTAATTCTTAGAACTGAGTACAAATAATAAACTGAAAATATACAATACCCTAGTTAAGTCAACCCTACTATAATTAAAGATACTATTAAACACTATGTACAAAACAAAAAAAAGGAAATTACGTATTCAAAACAACTTCGTTCTCATAATAGCAAATGTGAGAACAGAGAACTACCTCAAGTAATTCTCGATATATATTAGTTTAAAAAATAAACTTATCGAAAAAAGAGTTGCTAACCTAATTTTTTTTCCATATCCTCTCTTCCTTTACCTATACTAGACCTCTGATTTCCACCCTATCCCATCTTTTTAGAACTATCCTCGAGGGAATGTTAGGTTCTTTTTTTGGTTCCTCATTTTGTAAGATTAAATAGTCCCAGAAGGCTTAATTTCATGTTTTTAGAGTACCATTACTTTGCGTGTGAAATTGGTCCTCCAAACTTCTAATTAGTTTTATGGATACGAGCGATTTTTGAAAATTAGATTAACTATTGGAGAACTTCAACCTTAAACTTTTTACTATTCTAATAATTTATTTATATCTATTTCATTCATTATTTGTCTATCTGCTATTATTTCCTTATTAAATGAAAATATTGTTATTGATTATATCAGCCTGTAAGTGGTTGACTAATTTTTGAAATCACTATTCAATATCTCCTAACTCTCTACTCCCCTATCCTCCACCTCTTCCTCACTCCCTCCCCCTCCTCCCTCTCTCTCTCTTTTCTCTCCTGAGTTCTCTCCATTATTTCCCACATCACTAATTTTGCGTGTATTAAGAACGATGATGATTGAAGACGAACCTGGAAATGTGAATGGGAGAGGAAATTTACTGTATTTCTCTAAACATCCGATCTATTACGGGGAAATTTATTCGAATTTCCTACTCTAATAATAAATTATAGTGACTTTAGGTAGGTAAATATCATGTTGGCTGGTATTTTAGTGAGATTGCAAGGGATGAATACGCTCATTTGCACTAATACATTCCATGCACATCAGGTTTACGTGAGGGTCTAATAAAAATAAACGTGGGAGTGACCTTACTTTTGTAATATAGAATCTGTGCTTTTGTACAAATTTCTGTTTGGAAGTTTGTCCATAACTCTATGTTCATAACTCTATACCCCAGAATTTAGGTTTAATGAGGCAGATGTAGCAATTCCTTTTATTCCCGATCTATTTCATTACTTAGGTTTGTCTGTTTGTTCTAATTCCGTCTGTTCTTTTCCCATTTCAACGTTTGAGGAGATTTACCATAGGGCGAAAGAGCTCCATAAACATCTCAAATTTATACCAATAAACTGCATCATTTATAGCCTTCCTCGAAAACCCAAAGGAACGATTCTTTCCTCAAATGAGGAACCCAAGGCCGTGCTGCCTAAATTATTCATGGCTGAAACCTTGGCTGCTGACTTCGGCTTTTATTCGCATTTGGATTTCGTCGCAGAAGGTACATAAATGAAACTATGTCAATTTAGAATAAGACGCATGTCTAAATTGAATCTACTTTAATCGCATCTCCAACACGAACACACGTTCCTATTTTTGCAATAACTTTGAATGTTCAATTTTCTCTGAAAAAACTTTCCTACTTTCGTTGCCGTGAACGGACGAAGGTTAAATAAACCAGCAATGGTAAAATTTTAATTTTATTTACAGGGGGGAAACAATAGAGCCTGATGATTATTTGATTACTTTAAGAACACTGTAATATTTCATAATACTTAGACTTAAATGAAAGAAAAATTACATGCTATGGAAAGATGTAGCAAATATTCAATTGAATCGCTTTTTGTGCCGATGAGACGACAAAGTTTTGGTATCACCTAAGCACAAGTGGCGCATAAGGTTTCAGCTGATATTTTCGTTCAGCATTTTTTCAGTTTGCACTTCAGAACATCGAGACTTTGATGCGACTTTGTATAGGTTTTCTGGTCTAGCATCGACCACACGACAAATTCGATGAGACTCAAATCTGGCGAAATGGATGGCCAAAGTTCTTTTGACCAAACCCCCTTAAGATTTGCCTGAGACCAGTCTTACACCTTTTTTGGCGTGTTAGAGTATTTCATCTTGTTGAAGGGTTACATCTGTATTTTCTATTGTAGTATCTTCTACAAATAAACGTGTTGATTCATATTTGCCCCTCTTTCCCCCCTTTAATAAAGATATAAAGTGTTTTGGGCTCGAAGCTCCGCCCGTCAGCACCATCAGCAAAGCCTTTTCTGTCTCTTGAATAATGAACGCTGTTCAACCGGAATCTAATTTTGATTTTGTGTCAAAACGCGATCATTATGTGTGTTGTGTGTGAATTGGAGAATGAACAACTTCTTATCTATCCACATAACTGGAGGCTGTGAGTCATCAAATAGCGTTGGAGGAGCAGCTTTCCTCTTTCGACTTTCTTCTTTTTGATGGGGTTGGAATCTAATGTACTTTAGCTATCTTAGAGGGACGAAGTTTCAGATCAACTTTCAGCAATTTTGGCATTGTTACATGGCAAGTTGTATGCCATTCCTCTTTGGATTTCGTGTGATCTTATCCGTTGTGTCTTGATGAGTGTTTTGGTTCTCACTGATTGAGGAAGAGTAGTTCTCCTTCTTGAAAGACAACTAAATTTCTCTTTAAGCCGTTGATAGCTTAAAAAAATACATCTCCTTGGAGTGTGTTTTTTTTATTTTGAAACTATTGCCAGCTGTCTTTCAATTTCTAAACACGGAATTCGATTGCATCACATTTTCCAGTCATATTTGTGAAGGATCTAGATTTTTATGAATTTCCATTGTCATTCACAAAAGTCAATTGTCGTAGAATGACCCCGACATATACGTCACGTTTACCCAATATTGTGGACGCTCAAGGACAAACGGGTGACCTTGACTCAACCATGGTCACGACAGAAGTGGGAAATAGAAGTGTAGGGGTGAGAGAACGAGTGTGAAGGATTTCATTCAAAAGATTGAGTGCAATTGTCCGATATTAACTAATGAAGGCTCCGTCTATGAGGCTTATGAAAAAGTAAATACAAAAATAAACTTGAATATATACACAGTTATACACAATAAACAGACTAAATGGAATAATGGCAATATATACTCTATATATACAAGAACCATACGTATCAGAGCTACTCAGAGCGGGCTCTATGGAGCGGAGTGGTCGAGAGGCGATACGAGCCTTTTTAAATACACACACCGAGATGACTGGCCGGATAGCCACATATGATTGGTCTCAGCCTGGCGTGGGTTCGAGGCTTTAAGAGATGAAACGGGGATCGGATGGTTATTCAAGGGACTCTAACCACAGGGAATTTAATCTCTAGTAGTAACACAAACTGGAGAGAGTATTCGTGCCAAACGAAATGTACCTAAACCAAGGATGGGCCAATTGACTGTGGCTCAGATCCTTCGGTATAAATCTAGCCTTCGGCTCTTCGAAAAAAGGGGGCGCGATCGAGAATGATGTGTTTCGTTGTAAAAGGCAGGCCTATACTGTCGATACCCTATTGGGAACAACAATATATAGGGACTAGCCGGATCCGTTACTGCCTCCGCCAAGGATGGTGGGGATTTCTCCGCGAACTAACACGGCGCTTGAGAGATGGGAAGTACTCCCGTGGGAGTTTCTTGATAACGCCCTGGGAGTCGACCGAAGCGCGCGTTTGAGATTACAATCCCTTGCTTATCGCTGATAGGAGTTCAATATTCTGATTGTTCTCATGGTCCTCGCCCACGTGGACTGACTTCATGCCTGACCTCGTGGTTTTGATGGGCTACATGGTATCAATGAGCCTTTATTCTCGACAACTCCTCCATTCTCAAGAAGTTACTTAAAAAAAAGAGGTGACATCTGACAACCGCTGGTTGGGTATTAAAAGTCTCAGATTTTCCCGACCTAAATGGGAGGGGGGGGGACAATTTGGGGATATCTGACCTTGAACGAGTCGCGCTTTGGTGGCTCGGACATATTTACGTACAAAGTGTATCCATGAACACAAGGAATAAATGAATTCGACAAGAACACAAGGGCTACAAGAACTAACATTAGTTCTACCCGGGGTCGATCACCTAAGGGGGATACCGACCTAGAGCTACACCCCTTAAAAATAATAAATAACACACAAAAAATATTAAAAAAGCACAATACAAAAAGATACAAAAGGAAAATATAAAACACAGGGAATTAATTGACCCAAACGATATAAAGGTTTACCGGATCGTTCTTGATTTTTGGACAGAATATATACATTTTGAACATAACAGTTATAATCACAAAATATATCTTAGTTTAGTTTGGGTAGGCTCTAAGTGGGTCCTTCTCAAGCTATCCGGAACACAATTCTCGGGTCCTTTTATATAATTGATTTTAAGTGATACTCCTGGAGGTATAAACTCGAGCGCATAAGGCGACCATCGTTGCTTTTTACATTTCGCAAGTATGCGAGGGGCTTGTGTTCCGTCTCTACAAGGAACTGTCTACCTAATAAATACATTCTAAACTTTTGTATGGACCATATAATGGCCAAAGCCTCCTTTTCAATAACGGCATATTTTTTTCGCGCGGGAGAAACCTACGGCTCGCATAGGCGACGAAGTAACTATCGCTATCTTCGCTATAATGTAGTAAAACGCATCCTAACCCTTCATTACTGGCATCGGTTCTGATATCAAATGTCTTCTTGGGGCGGGGAGCCGGAGGATAGGGGCGGAAGCTAATTTTCCCATCAGCTGTTCGAAGTGGAGAGAGCTAATGGGGACCTGGCAATGTGTTCCGGGGACTTCTTTTTTAATAAGTCACACGAAGGGGCTGGGAGAGAACGGAAATGGGGGACAAAGCGGCGTTAGAAAGAAGCAGATCCAATGAAGGATCTCAGCTGCTTCTTATTGGACGGATCGGGGCATTTCTACAATGGCACGGATTTTGTCCTCCTGTAGGGCAAAACGGTTGTTCCCAATGTGAAACCCAAGGTAGTTAATCGTACTATAAGCAAAATGACACTTGCTCGGCCTGATTGTGAGTTCTTGCTCGCGCAGGTGACGCAGCAGGCCCTGGAAGGCGATCACGTGTTGGTCTCACTCGCGAGTGGCAACTTAAATGTTATCCAAATTAAAAGTCACGTTTGCCAACCCATCTAATATTCTTCGAATCATGCGATTGTAATTACTGCAAGCCGTCTCCAAGCCGAACGGGAGACGGCGAAATTGCAATAAGCCTTAGTCTTTGGATAGAGCCGTGTATCTCTTTACACTTTCTTTAAGGGGAATTTGATAATAAGCCTTATATAGGTAATGTAATTTTGGCCGATTAAGGGAATGGGCTTAGCATCGAAAAAGGTCACCGAATTAAGTTTTCGAAAATCGACGCACAGTCTACGAGTATATGACCAGTCTGACTTCTTTACCAACACAGTGGGGAACATTAATTAGATTGGGAGGGTTCTATAATCTTTAGATTTAACAATTTAGTAACTTCTGCGTTGAAGACCTCTTTTAAATAAATGGGCAGGGGTACGGCTTAGAACGAATAGGCTCCAGGGTGGTTAAAATAATATCATGCTTAAACTAGCGGCACAGCCGGGAATCTCGTCTTCAAAGTGACTCAGTAACTGCTGCAGCTGACTCTTCGACTTGACGGGAGGGGCAGCTGGGCCTTAACGCCTAAGTAAGATGACTTGGAGTTCGGTAGCGCTGGGTACGGTAGACAAGGGATACTCCTTGTCCTGTTCAATTCAAGTCACTTGCACTACATTTAGCGGATCCAGGGGATGAATGGAGCCAATTCGGTCGATTGCCACACGGGCGAAGAGTTCAGCTGTGATGGCTCCCTTCTGCACCGGAGCGGGTCTGACGCGTCTTTTTGTAGCTGTCCTTTGACATATATCACACGAACGGCAATAATTAAGGATGTCATCTGCCGCACCGGGCCAATAAAAATACTTAAAAATTCTCCGAGCCGTTTTGTATGACTGAAATCGCCAGAGAAAAGACTATCATGAGCCGTCTTTAATATGAGAGGGACCTGCGAATGGGGGATGCATAATGCATGGGCCTCCGAACTATTCTTTACAAGCAGGCGCGGTACAGGAGGTCGTTCTTCACGACGTAGGAAACGACTTTAGTTTTGCGGATGAACTCCTGAATCTTATGATGAGCTTTGTTCCAGAGGGGGCGGAGTAAATCTCGGTCCTTTTGCTTTTTCGCGAATTAATTATTCAGAATGCCGTTAAACTCTGAGTCTCAGGGGGTTTCAAGGGGAGCGGGTGCCTCTGCATCCTTTTTATTCTGGGAACGCGGGAGGTTGGGTTGAACCACAAGGGTGGAAGTAACCTGTGGGCACTGTCTTAGTAGAACAGCGCAGAACTTCATTGGGGCCGCTACTACTTCTGCCCAGCCGGTATAATACGGGCATTCAATAAAGCATTTCAGGATGGGGAATCGATTTTCACGCCCAAGGTAGTCATGTACTACTGAAAACCTATCATAGTTCGGAGCGATCATGGGGAGCAGCTCATTCGACACCAAAATACATGTACACCCTGTATCCCGAACAGGGGTGGAGACCCGGCGGGAGAAGCGCAAATTTGGTGCACTTGATTGAGAGAACTAAGACTGAATTGGGAGTTCTGAGGGCAGTTGGTTCTCAAATCTCCTTCAATATCGCAAGAGAAACACATGATGGGCCTCCTGGGAAAGTATGACGAAGAGAGATTTGCCGAGAATGGCTTGACGTCACGGAGTTCCGATGAGGAAAAATATCTGGGCTTGGAGGGGCCAGTTATTATAACAAACTTGCTAGGGTCACGGGGTGTAAATTTTTTTGACACTTTACCTTTGGGGGACGCATTCTTTAACTCTCTTTGGTTTTGGTCGCATTATCCTGCACTGAAGCGGACTTTCTTCTTTTAGCGTTTTTGCTTCTTGTTTTGCTTTTATTTCTTTTTGTTACCTTTGTTTTTGATTTCTTATGAATGTTTCCTTTTTAATCTAGCCTAACATTGGGATATAAGACGATTAAAATGAATTATGGCCTAGTAGTCGGTCGCCATATTGACGCTTAAAACTTTTCTGATTAGCGACAGCTCTCTAGGTTACTCGATTTCGTGGTCCCTCACTCGTCAATAGCCATCTACTTTGACTGCTAAATCATGTGCTCTCCACGCACTTAAGTCTGTAACATTTCAACTTTCATGACGAAAGTCACTACCTGCTCGAGCTAATCTCGTTAGTTTATAGCCTGTTATGTGAATAAATAAATTATCTCATTTCATATTAAGCTTACTTTTCAGTAATATTTTACTCTACTCGTACGGCAAATTATAATAGCTCACTAATTTACTAAAACTAGCCACAAAATTAACTGGATAAAGCAAAACAGCCCAGACGGAATGTGAACCTCCCATAAGGCAACGAATTTCGACCATCAAAGGAGAAAATTGTGCGAAAAGACACTTACTTTTAATGGAAAACTGATATCTTAAAATTACTTATTACTAGAATGTTGGCAAAATACCAGGTTCCATTCTTATGGATGTGAAGGTAGTGCTAAGGAAATTGTGATGAACGAGTTTCGTAAATATAAAAGTATATTTTAACTGTTTTCGGCGTGAAATATGAAAGGAAAGTACGGAAAGAAAGGATGCAAATATAACTCAAGATAATAGAATAGTGCCACAAAGAATCCGAAGAAACAATGGAAAACAGAATTAATGGATGGCTAAAATGGATTTATTGGAAAGTCACACATGTAAAACAAATTCCGAATCGCTTTTATTTGGTGGGCAAGAAATTGATTTCATTTTTATATTATAATATTTAAAAACTAATTAAATTATTTTAAAGAACCTGTTAGATAATACGTATTAAAATTGGATTATATGTATGAATCTTTCAATGTATCATAATAATCCGTTGTTCATTTGTTGTCAATATAAGTTTTGTATCACTCAAGAGAGAATTATCACTAGATTTTCTTCCTTTTGTTGTGCGATTTTAAAATTGTCGAAATTTCTAATAAGCAAAGGTAAATCCGGAACCTGCCGAAAGACATGCACAAAAAGCTATAAGCTGAGAATCACTTTTTATTGCCATAAATACTTAAGTGTTTGGTTTCCTGACACGCACATAGAAGTCTAAATTTCAGGTCCTGCAATTCACTTCCATGTAAAGCTCGCTTAACATTTCTAGTTGGCTATTTATGTAAACAAGATAAGGCTATATAGTTTAAATTATAAACGAGACCTGATAAATCTATAAACCTCGTTAAACGAAAATATAAAAACTAATTCTCTATAAATACATGAAACACGGGTAGAATTCAACGTAGACTTATACTAGTTTATTGCTGATATTACCCGTATGTTTAGAATTTTAAGATTTTTATCATCATCATATTTTTATAAGTGTATGTAGGTAGAGAACACCATCCGTCCCTTTGGCTATAACGACCTCCATTACCGGATAATGTAACCAACATAAATATCAGCATGCTTGTCATTAGTGAGCCAGATGGCACCAGATCCGGTACTTTGGACTGAGTGGAGGAGGTGTTTGGAAGTATTTTTCGTGTTTTTGCCAACAATTGACGATAAAATAGGAAGGAAGAACCTTCGTCACCCTAGAGTGAAGGGGTACTCTACCCGTTCAGCAATATGATGGGTATGTTGATGTAATATCGGAAGGATTCCTTGAAACAATGAAGAAGAGTGAGTGATCTAAGAGGTACCCACCGCTGCGGGGTTAAGTACAGCGAATGCAGTAGTCCAACGCCACATCCATTCCAGAAGCGAGAAGTCTTTATTTCGCGCACTGGTAAAATTTAGGTTGGAGAATCGTGGGGGAGGTGTTGCGCGCCACTCCGATCTACAGCACTCCAGGTACTATCATTTTCGGCAACTCTGTTATTCACCTTCATTAAAACTTCACTTCCCCTAGCTTCAGTATCTTTTCGACCTCGTAATTTTATAATAATAATGATAATAATATTACAATAATTTTATATTCAGTAGTATACTGAGTAAAATCTTTTTATTTTCCACTCGCCACAAATAATTTCCTCTTAAGGCTACTCTAGTTTATATATTTTACCCTTTCACTTGCCCTAATCTCACTAACATCCAATTTAAATATTTTTTAGTATCAAGGGAGAAAATTTATAGTTGAGCGAGTTTAAAATCAAAAGTTATATAAACTCGCCCTTTGCAGTTTAGTACTTAGATTTAGTTTCAATTCTACCATCAGTTTTACAATGAAAATAGAGGTACTAACGATATATTACAAAATAATAAAAAGTAAAGACATATATGGTTGTCCAGAAAGTCCTGAACTCACTTAGGAAGCGGAAAGAGAACAAAAAAATTTTATGGAGCAACACTAACATTAGGTTATGGTAGCCTTATTCATTCGACTACATTAAGTTAGGTTAACCTTACTCATTCGAAAACCAGCCTCCATAGGCTGCTGTTGTTTGTTTCTCCTGCGCAGTTTATTTCTCTTTGTGTAAACTCCAACTGAAAGGAATGACTTGGGAAGAAAGTGCAATTAGAGTTTTGATTCGCTACTGTTACAAGCGAAAACTTTCTAAAAGAGTTACTGTGAAGGAAATTTGCAATCCTGATAGAGAAGGCAGAGTGACTCAGGCGAAGGTCTTCAGGCAACTTACCCTTAACGATCAACCACCTTCCAGCCGACAATCAATCTTTGACAGCGAAGCCTTAGTGCAACATTGAAAATTAAACCATTTGCAAGCAGCCGTGATCTTGCGAAAGTTGTTGGATTGTCATCCTCTCAGACTGTGCTGAACCGATTGCATAAAATGGATTAGTGCACAAGAAGCCCCGATTGCATCCATATGACCTCCCGAAACACAAGCTGCCTGTAGAGTAGAGCTTTGCAGTCAACCTCTCAATAACCCAATAGATGAACGATTCTGGACGCAAATTGTCACATCAGATGAGAAGTGGGTGTACTTGGTTAATTACGATCGGGAGAGGAAATAGATTCCCCGAGGTTAACAACCTTCATTCGTTCCACATGAAATCAGTTTGACAACTTTGACAAGAAGATCAGGATCTCTGTCTGGTGGAATTCCAAGGAGTATTGCATTTCCACACGGTTGTGCCATGAACGCTAAACTGTATTGCCAGCAGCTAGATCGTGTGTACAACAAACTAAGGAAGGAGTATCCTGCTTTTATCAATCGAGGTCAGGCTTGGTTTCATCAAGACAATGCAAGGCTGCACACTACCAGGTTGACTATGAATAAGTTCAAACAGATGGACGGTGTTGAGATACTTCCACAACCCCCATTCAATCCCGATGCTGCCTCGAGTGACTATAGAGTGAAGGAAGCTTGTTTACATTTTTTTATTCAAGGCTAACTGGTATCTGAGACAAATTCGGATAATGGTTGATCGCTTGGAGAAGATCGTAGAGATTGATCAACTTTATTTTGAAGAATAAATGTTGGTGTTGCTCCATAAAATTTTGTTGTTTTCTTTCCGCTTCCTAAGTAGGTCAGGACTTTCTGGTCAACCATATATTTATTTAAAGTTATTGGTGATAAAAGCACGTACCCTCGGATCAGCAATGATGGAAGAACCTCACCAGAAACATCACCCTGCTCCGGCAGAAGATCACAACTCTCCTACACCAAGTAAGGGACGCCATGGGTGCTGACTTCACAGCAGCACAGCTAAAGTAAGCCTTTCTCAGTCGTATGCCAATTCACGTAACTCACATTTGGAGGCGATGTGGGAAGTTCAACTCCTCGACAGCTTGATATAACCTTCTGATGGCTTATTTGTTCGCCGGGAGATACTCACCGCTGCCACTTTCAATGGTCAAAGGCAAGAGTCCTGATTTATGATCACGCTCTCGATTCTCTGGTTTTTCTGACTTTTGCCTAACGGTAGATAAGAGTAGTGAGCCATCTAACTTGTGCTGGTATCACCATAAGTTCAAATGTAAAGCCCATCACTGCCTCTCATACTGTAGTTTCTCTTTGGTGGGAAGCTAATGACTATCTACTCTTGCTTGCTCCTAAGCGGAACCTACCTCCATCATCCCCCTTTGCTGCGGAAAGAAACCCAAGAGCAGCCTGCTAAAGTCTCAAACTCTTCAGCACATACCAGTATGACTATTGTGCCTCATATGGAGATGCCAGGAAAATTTGCAAATTCTACCTTCCCCATTCAACAATCGGCAAAGATACGGGAAATTACAACCGAATTTCAGTATGAAATACCGAACGAACTTCCTCTCGCCAGAGTTGTAATTCTCCTCTTCATACCGAAAATTCAGATTCCTCCATGCGCGCAACAAACTCTATCTCTGGGACACCTTCTCCATGACACTCAAAGAGCCTGCCTCAAAGCCTTGCCCTTCCATTTGATATCCAGAAACGGAACTCAAATTCCTCATCAAAGCGCTCTACCTTCTATATGCTTCCGGCTTCGCTTCAGGACAGCCGCCAACGTCCGATGGTCTCCTTGGTCTAAAATATCTTAGGTCAGCCTATACACGGTGGATTCTGAAAAAAATCCTTTCGAGCTCCATCTTACTTGTATATTCTCTTCCGTGGCTGCTTTTAAATGATGACGTCGGCCATTCTATCTTGGGCGCCGAATTCCCACAACACTTTTGGCTTACTCTTAAATAAAAGTTGGGTGTGTTCTCACTGATCTATTGTCTGGGAGCATTACTCAAGGCACTCATTCCTCTGGCGCCCTGCGGTTTACTCTTACCGTACCTATTCAAGGACTTGATTTACCAAGTTTCAGAAAGCTTCTTTAAGCCGTGCATCCTAATACCTACTAAATTCAATACATTACTGGCATCCTTTCCCAACGTAACCTCTCCTCAAAACTATAAACGCATAACTGGCCCACCTCTGTTTGCATGCACGCGACGCTTGCTTCTAGCCAAACTCAAAGCTGAGAAGGAGTTTTTAAAGATGAAGAAGCCAGGCATATTTCGGAAATGATGATATTCATGGGCATCTAAATTACATTTAATTTCTAAGAAAAATGGCTCCCCTAGGCCAGTGTGCGATTTCTGTGCCTTAAACACACTCGCTAAGGATGATAGTTATCGAATTTAATTCATCTCGGATTTTACAGCTCAAATTGGAGGTGCACATGTATTTTCCAAACTCGACCTCCTAATAGATATCTATCAAATACTGGTGAAAGCGTCTAGTCTGGAGAAAGTTGTATAACCAAGCTGTTTGGGGATACGTTTTTCTGTACATGCCACTCGGGTTGAGGTCGTCTTCCAAAACGTTTGTGCGTTTTCTTAAGGAAGTTATGGGAGGTCTTCCATTCGTTTTCGCTTTTATTGACGACATATTATTTCACTTTCCAAAGTACAAAACTCACCTAGAACACTTAAAGTAAGTATTTGAACACCTATGGTTTAAAGTTGGAACACAGCAATGATAATTAGTAGTAGACTAAGCCGAATTTCAAGATAACTTCTAACCAACGAGGGCATCTCATCTTTGTTTGACAGAGTTGCAGCTATACGCAATTTTGCTGCATCCGACACATATAAGTCTCTAAGGGATTTCCTAGGCCTATTGTATTTTTACAGGAATCATGGAAAAAATTCGGCCTTCCTTTTAATCCCTTAAATTATCCCCTGAAGGGTGTATACAAACACAGGAAATCCCCATTAAATAGGCCACCAAGTGCTGTAATGACTTTCAGGAGGCCAAACTTGCTTTTTCCATAACCAGTGAATTAAGGTGTATATTGCAGGATGCCCCATTTCGTATTTTGGCTTATACAAGTCTATCGCTTTGGCATTTCTTTCTCACAAGACTTCTTACTCTCCTCCGATGGCTCAACAGCTAAATATCATTACATAATTTGTGGACAACCTTCACTGCTCACACTTGAGCATCTTATCCAAGCAGACTCTCTATCCAGGAATACACTGACCACAAACATCATCTCTCCTGGATAAAATTACGATTCTCACATTGCACTGTTCAACCACAGCTCTTTCTTACAATCTACTCACGTGGCTGCCACTGACATTTCCTACGTCCTTTCAAACGGTCGAATAGTCTCTGCTAGCCACAAACCAACTCAGCTTCCCGATTATTATTCGCTTCTTCTTGAATAATGAAAACAGAAACCTTCGATTATCCAATCCCCTGCCCGCTGAACAATGATCTCCAAATTCTTGTAGACTCTTTGTTAAATAGCTTGAGGGTCTTCCTACCCAACACATTCAAACACCAAATATTTGACCTCTTTTATTGCTTGGCTCACTCTGGTGTTAAAAGCACACACTTTCTTTTTTCTTAGTACTTTTTTCTGCCTCAAAATTTTCAAAGATGTCAAAATTCTTGCTTGGACTTACGTTTCATGTCAGAAAACGCGCACGAATAAATTAACCAAACCTCAATCAGGCACTTTTCTCTGCCGGACTCAATGCTAAGTGTGGTTCATGTAGACATCACCGGGCCCTATCCTCAAACTCATGGGTTTGAGGATAGATATACCAAATGGGCCAATTTTCTACCCTTCAATGATTAATCTGATGCAGAATCAATTAAAACGATTGCACAAAAATGGTTGCATGGTTTATAGTACCTAAAAGGCTCTTATTTCTCAGAGAGACCTAATTTCATTCTCACATATTCTCTAAATTTACTAAAACTCTTGACATTCGCCATTTTTTAGCTTCTCCTTGGAATTTGAGTGTGAATATTCGATTCGTTTAATACTAAGCTTAAACGCTCCCTGCTTGCAGATTCTCTACCTGATCAATCGTATAATAAATTACCATGGTCGCTTTGTGCCCACTGTTCTCAAACTAAGGAGGACTCTGATGCAATAACAGCATAGGCATTATAAAAATGTTCTATCTGTTTTTCCACCATTACGTCCCACGTCATTGAAAAGCTCCCCAACGATCAGAAGGTGAACATTCATAAAGATCTCTAAACTTGCATCCATTTGTTCCTTAGAAACATAAGAAACTTTCCAAAATTACAAAAGAGAGTTACTGCTTCTATTCCCGTTAAATTGCGCAAAAGAAACTTATTTCTTGCCAACTAGGCTCAAATGACCTGAAGACCGTTGCGATCTCAAATTTGAAGACCCCTCGACTTCCACCAGACACTCTAAAGCCTATACTTTCCATTTTGAGGCGTGCCTCGCTGCTAATGAAGAAATAACAGTTGCCCTTTCCGACCATAAAGTGCGTCACAATTCTTGTAAACGACATGCTTTCATGATACACACAGTCCTCCTCACACGGAACCCTACTTCAAAAATTTCATTTTTCCCTTGACTGGATTGGCACCTTGACGTATTAGGAAAATGCATATTTCGAGGCAGCTATATATTACCCCCACCATTCTACAATTTTTTGGGGAATATATTTGCATAGAATAGGATATTTTAATTTTCATTTTAGATTGAAATTTAGTTGAATCTGACCCCAACCTTGGTTGGTGTTCTGGCGCAGCCAGCGACCGCTAGCAACCTTACATGATGACGAAACTGGCAACTTCACGCCACGCAATCCTATTTAGTGCCACTGAGAGAGATGCGAATTATAGATTGTGTTTTCATCGCCTTGACATTCACTGCCACCCTCGCTCCACGCTAAGTGCTTCTTTCAACACCCACCTACAACCTCTTAATTCTTGCAGGCTGCAGCTACTTGACTGAGTGATCAATAAGAATCCCTACCTGACTTTGTTAACAATAAATTATATATTCCATAACTTGAGATGTTTATATAACCAAACGCTCCAAGAGAAATATTTTTTTTACCGAATGCTTTAGAGATTAATTATATGTAGTTAATGTTTCATAGATTAGGTACTATTTTGATAGTGTAATGTAGTGTTTATAATAATAATAACATGAAGAGTGTTTCGGAGAATAAGTGTGAAAGACAACATTGGATAAAGTAATGTAAGGAATATATTTTTTTAATTGAGTAAATCAAAGGAATATTGTAATCACCGAGGCACTTCGCCTTTATTGCAAAGTGAAAACATGTGGAAAAAAGAGTTAGACATTTAAAGAGGAAGAGGAGGCAAACTAAAGAGTAACAATGGTCCCTAAGACTGCTAAAAGAAATGTATTGCAGGCTGAATGCTGGAAAAGGGCACCCAGAGGGATAAACCTGAACCCGTTAATGGTTTGGGGGAGGAAGCAGAGGACGATAAGCTTATACCTAAATGTAGCTTTGCCAATAATGGTGAAATGTACTTTTTGCGTTGAACGAAAAGTGAATACATAACAAACAAAGATTGCGTTCGAGTGTCCTAGTTAGACACGGAGGCGGCCACGCAAGATAACGACGGTATAAATTACGAAATATGGCGCGAGATCGAGATATAGGCAATAAAATATAGGTTACGAGGAAAAGAATGGAAACGGGCATTCAACAAAGCAAGCAGAAAAAATAAGCATCATTATTCATGTAACCAATCAAACTATTCAGAGGTATCAAAAATTAACAGGTATATTCAAGGTTATTCTCATGCTATAGCCAATAGTTAGGTGTTTTTTATCACTTTTAATGATTTGCTATTTTATTTAGTTAATTTTAATATATTTGTATAAATTTAATAACAACTATTTTTTAATAAATCTGTTGAGTTTAATACATATATTCGATCCTTTCTATAATTTTTCCATCACGCTTATATTTCTCCTTTCAGCTAAATTATTTTTGGTAGTCTTTCTTATTTTTGTGTTTGTTCGTTCTTAGTTACTAAAGTTGATCGTTACCTTATAAAAAATTTATCTTTTATATTTAGCTAATTTTTCCTATAAGTACAGATTTGTTCATATGTATAGACAAGGTCAGGCACGTTGTTTTAGGTAGGGCCCCATTTGTACAGTCAGGCCGAATTTTGAGACTAATATATATTTTTATTTATTCATTTGTTTATAAAATTTATGCAAAAGAAATAATTATTCAAATATTTAAATTATTGAAGGTTTATTTAAGGCAGCATTTCGAAAATAATAAGAAAATTAGTGCATTTATTCGCTGAATCTAAATTGCGCTCTGGTTTTGCTTATGTAGGAAGAAAATTTTACTCCCTGGAGCTTTACTATTCGATCAAAGAGGTAAAACAATGACAAATATACATAGCTTAAACCAATGATGTGTAAGTATAATCTATTGTGTAATTTGGGGGGTAAAAATAAATGTTCAAATCATTTTCAATACCAGAAAGGGCGTGTAACCATTGTTGCTCTGCAATCAAGTGTAATGAAATGCAAGAAGATAGTTGCTAAGGGTATTGCTTCGAGGAGCACCATCTTTAATGCCCTTAGAGACATGAAAAAGACTGGTTAAGCTCGTGAGAATAACTTTTCTGGACGCCGAAGCGCTTCAAATGAAAGCCAAGATCATCTCCTTGTGAAGTCTCAGCTCACAGATCGAGTCGCCTTCAGTGTAAAGCTTACTCACAATAGGAAAGAAGCAGGTATGAACGCTTCAGCACGCATAGTGAGGCGGAGATTTTTAGATAAAGGTCTCAAGTCAATAGAGGCTGCGAAAGAGCCTTAACCTAACGGATTGGCTCCACTTTTCTAGAAAATACAGTATATAGTGACTCTTGAAGACTGGGATAAAGTGATATTCTCTGATACAGCTCTCTTCCGCTGGTTCGGAGCTTCTGGAAGATCGCTCGTTAGAAGGAGAAAAGAGGAATGTTTTCACGAATCATGTCGTTCCACAGTGAAACATCCGGATAGTCTGCTTCTGATTTAATCGAGCTAGGGCACTAATAATTTTGCCCAAGAGCACTGCCATGAACTCAAAATGTTACCAAAATTTGCCTCCTCAGCACACTTTCCCGACAGTTTAGGGACAATTTGTGGATGATAACTGTATTTTTCATAATGATGGTGCACATAGTCACAGAACAAAAGCAATAACCAAATTCATGGCTGAAAATACTATTGAACCTTTATCACGTTGGCCCGAGAATTCGCTAGATTTGAAATTATAGAGAATTTCTGGGTTATAATCAAACTGGTGGTTCATAAACAGATGACATATAATTTTAATCAGTTGCAGGTGTTTATTGAACAAAAACTGAACAATATCAGTCAAGATATCATCCCAAATTTGGTATCCAGCATGTCAAAACGAATTGAAACAGTCCTGAAGAACAAGGGGCATCATTGTAAATATTGACTGCGGGCATCATTTGACTATTTATTGATAAAATGGGTTTGGGCTCTAAATATTTATATATTCCACCTTCAAATTATAACAAACATACTAAAACAAAATGCAATATTTGGTTAATTCTATTGATTTTCTTATATGAAAAAATATTGTAGTCTCAAAACTTTCGTACCGGGTATTTCAAAAGTCCTGTTAGACTAGTTATAACGCTCTTAAAAAAGGAAACAATGATAGTTTTGATGCAATTACACACAGTTTTTGTTTTAGCATGTAAAAATTATGTTAAAATTGCAATATTAATCAAGATGGACGTCCTCGGCTAGATCTAAAGGCCGGGGCCATGTTCTGGAAGTCTTTCTTCATGCTGACTCACACGCGATTGACGGGGAACTTGAGCTCGCCGATGTTGCTGTGGTGGACCTTGCATGCCTTGCCCTCGACATACGTCCACATCCCGTAGTAAAGGGGATTGATCTAGGGCTACTGCGACGTACAAAAGTCGTCCTTCGACTAGAAGTCATATTTCACCCAAAACACTCTTGCACGGTCTTGTCCATGTCAGCCGGGCCACCATCCTACGGAAAGACATAGTCCACCTTGTTCGTGATCTTCCTCACCTAGATCAGGACGTTCCTAGCCAAGATACCTATAATCGGCCCCGGTGAGCCTGTAACCGATCGTGAACCATACCAGGACCATAGTCTTGCCATTCGAAGCCACATCACTGAGCGTCATCATGGAGGCCAGATGCTTG
Source organism: Ceratothoa steindachneri (assembly GCA_963969495.1). Classification (NCBI taxonomy): domain Eukaryota; kingdom Metazoa; phylum Arthropoda; class Malacostraca; order Isopoda; family Cymothoidae; genus Ceratothoa; species Ceratothoa steindachneri. Next base: position 48,508,285 of record OZ018324.1, on the reverse strand, counting down.
GTCGTGGACACGTAGCGCACCGCGGAGACGTTCTGGACGTAGTTTACCATGCAGCCGTTCTACTTGTTGATGACCCGATCGACCGTAAAGTTTTTTAATCAGAAAAAAGGAGAATTTGATAGCTATGACTCTTCAAGTCGTTGAGAAGGCGACGCCGGCATTACCGACGTTGTTAACGCATACGGTCAGTGAGCAGAGGCCCTTCTACGCCACTCATGCTCCTGCCGCCTCCTCCTTGACTGCTCTGGACATCGTGACCACCGAGATTTTCTTCATCTTCACGAGCGTAGTCATTTAGCGCTTCGGAGCACTTTCGAAGGCATTTCCCAAAACCTACCGATTGACAACTTGAGATCTCCCTGAATGAAGGAGATCTTTGAGGTCTTTCCCGTTCTTGAGCCACTCTGCAACTCTGTGAACGGTATTCCGGCTGCATTTTTCGTGCTTATTTTGTAGCAAGAACATTTTATTCCTTATATGCTATATTTACTTGATTTAACACTGTAAATTAGATTAATTAAATATTAGATTTTTATACTAGTCAATACCTTTTAATCATTTTGAAAACAATTCTAGAGTAAACTAGATCGTTCCAGAAGGATAGGTTAGCTGCTAATATACTTGTTAGATTTTACATTCATTTCTACGACTTGGTCGATGTATGGCGATATATATATATATATATATATATATATATATATATATATATATATATATATATATATATATATATACAACCCGCTGTTCTCTTCCTTAACAGGAAGAGCTTGGTTAGACAGGCACCCCTGAGGGTGTGGCCTACGGCCTTTTTTGCTAATCTTAACCGCCTTTTTTAATCCCCTTTATAGACTCTTTATTTTAACACCCTGAGCACCTTCTTCTTCTTCTTTTTCTTCTTTTTCTTCTTTTTATTCTTCTTCTTCATCTTTTGCTTTTTTCTTTTTTTCGCCATTTTTTCTTAGGTGACAACCGAACTAAAAGAAAAAATCTTATTCTCGTTCTTAAAATATAGGGTTATGGAATATATATATATATATATATATATATATGGGTAAAAATCTCGAGAGGTAACACGTGATAAGTATAAATATTTGTATATACCACGTAAGGAAAAGGAAAGATGGATTAGAGTTGGTACTTTAGTTATTTTAATCTTTACAAACTCATAATGGCATTTTAAAACAAAGAAATATTTTTGAATCTTTCCTAATTTCCAGTACAAAAGAGAGAAATGTAAATATTAGCCTCGGTTTGTTTTCCTTAGATCCAGTTCTATCTTTCTTGCTTAAATCAGACTTATTAGAGGTCATGAAAAATCTGACCTTATAAGGAAAACATTGCTTTGTATAAATACGGTGTCTCTCAATTTTATAAGTTATTGTGAGTTTGGAATTGTTAAGATAACGAAAATACTAACTCTAATCCATCTTTCCTTTTCCTTACGTGGTATATATATATATATATATATATATATATATATATATATATATATATATATATATATATATATATATATATATATATATATATATATATATATATATATATATATATATATATATATATATATATATATATATATATATATATATATTGTCACGAGTTGTAGGGAGCAAATGACGGGGACGAGCTTACAGGCGCGACGGGGTCTTAACTTTTGAGTGATGGGTGTCGTTGCGGTGATTAATTAATCTGACTACTCCAAAGATTAATAATTTTTAGGTGTTCCTTTGATTGGCTGGGATTAACGAAGGCTTAAGGCAAATATAGACTTAAGAAAATAAACACTATTTAAATACCGAAAATTATATTAAAAGCGGCGTGATTACAGAGCGTCTTCTCCGGGAGACTAGTATGTCTAAGTATTAACAACGCGAATACGGGATAAAGGCGAGACAAGACTCAGTGATTAACCGGGAGCGTGAAAGCTAGGTAACATTAACAATTGTAATCCGACTAATAATGTTTACGAAGTCTGATCTGATCTATATCTCCTTGTTTTTGACTTTGACTTTGGTGTATAGAAAGAACAAAGAGGGACCGATGTAATACGGCAGTCAGGTAGTCAGAGAGGAGCGTTGCGGAAAATAATTAGGAAAGGGACAGCGAGAGTAGATAGGTCGGTGGCTATACACCGAAGCGAGGTGTTGTTGTGAGGGTGTAGGTTATGTTGTATTGACTGGGCGAGGGTTGGGGGCAAGTCAGGAGGGGGAGGCTGACAGCTCATCCGGAAACGCGTTATTCACGATGCCTATTGGTTTATGCGAAGAACGGTACGGGTGGCAGGTGTTCGTGGGCCGCGGGATATCGCGGCGCCATCGCGTACCTTCTCACGTGTAGCGAGGTGTAAAGTGGGTCTGTGGTGAGTTTACCGAGTTGTTTTGTAAGTGTGGTGTGAGCGTAAGTGTTGAGAGGAGTTAGTTTGTTGTTGTTGTGTAGTGCGTCCATTCTCGAGTACAGCGGCGAATGGCAAACGCGCTTCAGAGCAGAGTTCTGAATGCGCTGAGCCTTTCGCTTCCAGGTGTCGCTCGCAGCTACGAGTGACAGTGGGGCGTACGTGAGAATGGGACGCACGAGTGCTTTATATAAGTGTAGTTTTAGTTTTTTACTCGCTGGGTAAAACCTCCTCAGCGATGCGTTTGTGCGTGAGGCTCTTGCTTGTATTATGTTTTGGTGTAAGTTGAACCTGAGGGATTTGTCGAATGTTACCCCCAGGATTTTGGTGCACTGTGTGTATGCGAGCCTTGTTGGGTTTTGGTGGATCATGTCTGGTGTGTGTGAGTAGATTTGTAGGTTGTGCATAAAGTGATCTCTAGCGCCGTAGAGTGTCATCTGTGTCTTCTGAGGATTCGTGGCAATCAGCCATTTATCCTCGTAATCTGTCTTCGCATCAAGTATTCTTTGTGCGTGGAGCGCGATTTCTTCGGGGGCCCGGCCGCTGACGAGAATGGTCTCGTCGTCGGCGTAGGCCACTATGTATGTGTGAATACAGTTTTATGGTGGGCGTGGGGTGTCATTTGTGAACATAATGTAGAGTGTGGGTGCCAGAAAGCTTCCTTGGGGAACGCCTGAGCGTGGTGTGAAGGGTCTTGAAAGGGTGTTGTTGTATCTGATGTGGCAGCGCCGTCCAGTGAGGTAGTGTGAGAGGAGCCTTCTGGTGCAGAGAGGTAACTCCGTGTTGTTGGCAAGTTTCCAACGGAGTCCCTCGTGCCACACCTTGTCAAAGGCTTTCTCCACGTCCTTATTGACGGAGAGAGTCTTTTGGTGTATCTGTCGTTTCTTCTGTATTCTGTCATGTACGATGGTCACGGCCGCCTGAGTGGACCTGCCTCTCCTGAACCCGTATTGATGGGGGGAGAACCAGTCCCTCTCTTCCAGGAACTCCCGTAGGCGGCAGTTGACCATTCGTTCGAGTATTTTGCCTAGGTGCTCTAATAGAGCAATAGGCCTGTAATTGTTTGGGTGTTTTGGGTCTTTGTGTTGTTTATGAAGGAGTATATTGTGAGAGACTTTGAATATTTTTGGGAAGTGGCCTGAGGCTAGTGAGGCGTTGAATAGATGTGTGAGTGTGGGGTATATGTCTTCGGGGAGGTTATGTATGAGTGTGGCTGGTAGACCGGAGGGGCCGGGGGCGCGTTTTGGTGTCGATTTTATGTAGTGTTTTGTTTCCTCGACGGTGATTGGAGTGGTAAGTGTGGACGAATAGTCGAGCACCTCCATACGTATCAGAGGGGAAAGGCCTCAGCTCGTGAGCATGAGTCCGGCACCACTCCTGAATGTCTTGGAAGTGCTCCTGCGCATGTGGTTTTGGTGGATTGTGGGTGTGTACTGTGTCCCAGGGGGATCTGAATGCGTCGAGGATGTCATTAGTATCTGTGAGTGTGGGCTGTTTATTTTCAGTGTTATTGGTTTGGATGGTTCCGTACCCAGCATCCTTTTTTCGTGCCGCCAGAAGAAGGAAGGGTCCATGCAACGGGTGTCGTCCGCGATGCGGACGACCTCACGCAACTGCCGGTTCCTATCTAGGTGCACGCATTGAAGGATGCGGGCACGTAGTTGGTTGATGTTCTGTTGTCGTGGGCCTCTGGTGTAGTGGTTGTTGTACTGTGTGATAAGTCTTTGTGTGTGTATTGAAAATGTGAAATGTTTTAAGCAGGTGTAGTTTTTGTGTGGTGAGTGTAGATTACGTGCGGTGGTGATGGTGTCTAAAAGTGAGCACCAGTGGTGGTCTATTTGTCCTGGATTGGTGTTCTCCAGGTCGAGGTTATGTGGTGTGTTTGTGGATATGTGGCCCCTGAATTCAGCCCATTTTGTGTTTTTGTAATCGTATAGAGGTGATGTGGGGATGAGTATGGGGGATGTGGATATGAGAAGGCCAATTGGTATGTGGTCTGATAGTACGTGGGGACCTGGTGCAATGTGAGTGTAGAAACGTGTGGCATGGTCGTTACGGAATACCACATCCGGGGATGTGGTGCCTCCGCGCGTGCCGAATAACGTGGGGAAGGCAGGGCCGATGTGCTCGCAGCGGTGACGCCGCAAGGCACCGGCCAATAACTGCCCGCATCGTTCGTGTTTTTTGAAAGGAGTGTCGGGTGAAAAGCGTTGAGGTCCCCCGCGAAGAAGATAGGTAGGTTGTGGTTTGATAGGGCCCGGAGTAGGACTTCTAAATTTAGCTGTATGCGTGGTGGTCTATAGTGTGTGGCCACTATTATGGAGCCAGAGCTTGTGTCAATTTTGCAGGCTAGAAAGGAGGTGTCATGTGTGTTGATGAGGAAGTGGTGTATGTTGCGCTTTACTAGGATCGCAGATCCTAGGTGCCACACTTGTGGGGATAAGTACGTGTAGTAGCCTGCAATGCGGAGTCTGTTGTTGGGAGGGTGTAGGCTGGTGGAGTTCAGAAGTATAATGTCGGGTCTTTGTGTGTTGAGTACCCAATTGGCAACCGTATGGCGAATACCGTGCCAACTGCGTACGTTAAATTGTACTACGCTAAGTCGACCTATTGTCGCGGTCATAGTGCGCGGGAGGCTGACTTGCCAGGCATCGTCCCCTTCTCCTTGTTTATTGCCCAGGAGGCGTAAGGGGCGAGTACCTTGACTCGTGTGGATGCTTGTTTGTGGGTCACGGAAGTGTTGTTGGGTGGGGGAGCCGTAGAGGATGGAGGAGTGTGTTCTGTGGAGGTGGTGGCTTTGGGTGGGGTGATGTCTTAGTGGGGGGAGTTTGTGACGGAGGTGGGTGGCGTAGAGCTGGGGGATGAAGGGCTAGAAGTAGATGGAGAGGTACAGATTATGAAAGGAGGGGTGTCGGGGGAGAGAGGAGGTTGGGACGGCGAAGAGGGGGTTGAGGTACAAGGAGACGGAGGAGAGGGGGTTGAAGGGGAAGGAGTCTTAGGTGAAGGAGCGGAAGGCGGGGAAGGAGAGGAGTGAGAAGGAGTAGAGTGAGAAGGGGTGGAGTGAGAAGGAGTGGAGGGGAGCAGTAGGGAGCGGAGGAGGAGTGGAGACAACAGGAGAGGGGGGGGGGGTTGTTTGTCCCGTGCCTGTGTGCGCGGATGAGGCTTTGGGGTAGGTTTTTTTGGATTGGCACGGGGTGTGGTGGGCTGCGTGGGGGTTGGGGTGGCAGTGTAAGCGGTGGGAGAGGGGGTGGAGATGGGTTGGAGAGGGGTGGTGGCAGTGGAAGGTAGGCGGGGTTTTGGTAGATGGGTGGAAGAGGTGCGAGGAGGATAGGTGGTTGGGATGGGGGCGGGAGCGGTGGCTAAGGAAGGTGCAGGGACAGGATAGGCGGCGGGGAGAGCGTGAATAGAGTGGGGGCGGTGATACCCCTGCGGGGAGGGGTGTGTACCTGACGAGGTGGGGAGGAGTGCAGATCTGGATGTGTGTTCGTCTATTAGAGCGAACACCTTCTCAGGGAAGGTGATCTGCTCTATGCCGTTGGAGGCGAATAGCGTATTGAGGATCTTCGCGTATAATCGGGGGTCGCCCCTCGACATGCCCTTTGCCACCGCTGAGAGCAGGGTGGCCAGGTGTAAATTACTTTTTGTCTTGTCGCTGGGGGGAGTAGGGTGGGGGTGGGGGTGTAAAGTGGGGTGGGGCTGGGCGTGTAGAGTGGGGTAGGGCTGGGCGTGTAGAGAGGGGTAGGGGTGGGCGTGTAAAGTGGGGTGTGGGTGGTTGTGTGGTGTGTGGGTGTTAGTAGTAGTGGGGGTCTCTGAGTGTTGTGAGCTGGGGTATGACGGGATGGGATGTGTCGGTGAGGTGTTGCTGCAGGGGAGGTCGGGTGCGTCTGGGGTTTTTTTTTATTAGAGCTCATCTGGCGACTGCCTACATGGGCATTAGTCGCCGTATTAAAACTGGCCTAGTTCTAGGCTACTTTAAAATAAAATTAAACGAAGAAAAAAAAACACCCTAAATGGGGGAAAGGAAAAAAACAAAAACAAATGCAAAAAACAAAACAAAACAAAAAACAAACCCTGCTTAAATAATAGGGAGAAGGCGGGCCCCCCCCCAAAAGTCAATAAGTCCACCAGTCGATGTGCACGCACTCATCCCGAGTACAAGGGACAACGGTAGCGACCCCACCCATCCCGGTACCGAGACAGCTGTCGCCCGCGAAGATCACCCAGACTGGGACATTCGACAATAATGTGCCGAACAGTCTGGGGGAGGACGCAGTCGTTGCAATAGGGCGCAGGCGAGCGCTCCATCAAATAGCGATGCGTCACACGAGTATGCCCGATTCGGAGACGACAGAAAGCAACCTGAAGCCGCCGCGGCATTGGGGGATAGGTCCATGGGAACAGTCGCGGCGCAATGGCACGCAACTTTAAGTTCCCTTTGACCGTCTCCCATCTTCTTTGCCAAGCAGTCCGAAGAGCTGCCCGTATTCCTGCCATGTAGTTAGTGTGAGGAAGAGCAAAACGCTGGTCCGGTCGCAGAGTCCTCACGGACTCTTTGGCGCCCTCATCGGCGCGCTCATTCCCCGCAATTCCTACATGTCCAGGAACCCAGCAGAAGATAATCTCGACATCTGCCCGGCTCGCCAAAACCGTGGGGTCACGGATTTCGCGAACCAGGGGATGCGGAGATTCCAATGCCCCGAGAGCACTCAGGGCGCTTTGTGAGTCGCTATAGATCACAATCCGGTCTCCGAACCGGGCACGTCGCGTAATCTCCCATACCGAGTGGTGTATTGCCACCAGCTCGGCCGTGAAGACAGACGCAGCGCCGGGTAGAGCCCCGCTGACTTCAAACAGAGGGGATACGGCGTGGAAGCCGACCCCCTCTTCGGAGTTGGAGCCATCCGTATACACTGGCACGGTACCAGCGTGACATGATGTGTGCTCCAAAAAGGTTGAACGCAATACTCCCGGCGCAGTACAAGCTTTGAGAGCAGAGGCGTGGCGACAAATAGTTAAATCTGGTACCCTCCAGGGTGGCGTCCTGGGCAGAATCAGGGGCGCCACCAGCCCGAGAGGTATATCTATCTCTCGAAGGAGTTTCCTGGCCCTAAACCCAAAGGGCTTAGGGTATGACTGGCGTCTCTCGGCGGCTTCGGCACCATCGAGATCAGCTGCGGGTGCAGTGAGAGCTGTTGGCGACTGAGGGAGGCGCCGGGCTTGCGCGTACAGGCGAAAGATGCACTACACGCGGCGCAGAGCGAGTAGCATCTCCCCAGCATCGACCAACAGGCTCTCAATGGGAGAAGTGTGGAAAACACCGGTCGCAAGGCGAAGGCCGGTGTGGTGGATCGAATCCACCTTCCGCAATAAACGCTCGGCTGCGGATGCATAAAACTCGCATCCGTAGTCGAGCTTCGAACAGACAAAGGATCGATAAAAAAGTAAGGCGGTAGCCCTATCAGAGCCCCACCACTGAACGTCACGGAACGAAGAATTTCCATAGCGAAGGTACAAGAGACCCTAAGGCTGCGAATATGAGCCTCCCAGGTGAGGCGTTGGTCGAATACAAGTCCAAGGAAACGGTGCGACTCAACCAAATCCAGGCGCACCCCATTAAGAAACAAATCTGGGTCAGAGTGAAGCCGTGGATGGCGGCAGAAGTGCACCACCTTAGTCTTGGCCAAAGAAAACAGAAACCTGTGCGCTTCGGCATAGCGAGAGACGCGGTTCAATGCCTGTTGGAGTCGATGCTACAGAGTTGGCATCTGGGCCGCGCCAAAAGAGATCGAAAGGTCGTCCACGTAGAGCGTAGCGAGAACATCTTCCGGCAGCACCGAGGTGATGCCGTTGATGCTCAGGGCAAAGAGTGTGACACTGAGGACACTTCCCTGCGGGACACCCTCTTCCTGCTCCTTTGGGCCGGAGAGGGCTCCCCCCACCCGTACGCGGAATCAACGATCTCGCAAAAATTCAGATATAAACATTGGCAGGCGTCACCTCGCCCCCATCATGTGGAGATTCTCCATGATACCGTATCGCCATACGGTATTATAGGCCTTCTTCAGATCGAAAAACACCGTGGCGTAGTGATGTCTACGAAGAAAAGCCTCGCAGACGGCATTTTCCAGTCGGAGCAGAGCATCCGACATGGAGTGGAACTTACGGAAGCCGCACTGTGAAGAAGACAGATGAGCGCCGCTGTCCAGGGAATAGGCTAATCTAACATTTACCAATTTCTCCATCAACTTGCACACGCAAGAGGTTAGAGATATTGGGCGGAAACCTGTCGAAGTAGAGTCATCTCTCCCCGGCTTGCGAAAGGCGAGCACAGTAGCGATTCGCCAGGAGTCTGGGAGAAGACCTTCCACCCAGATCCTGTTGAACAGATCTAACAGAAAGGCCATGCCTTGCTAACCCAGGTGTCGAAGCATGGCGTACGGGACATCTTCCGGACCATGGGTGGTGTCCGTGCACGAAGCGAGAGCGGAACGCAACTCACTCACAGTAAACTTGTCGTTGAAGGATTCTCCGCCTCTGGTGGTAAAGTCCAGCTGGCGGCCTTCCGCGACATCACGACGTGCATTTAATGCTGGCGGAGCAGTATCACGCCTAGAGAATGCGGAAAAAGCGGTCGCTAAGGATTCCGCCACGGACGCGGGGTCCGAGATTGCGGTCCCATTCTCCTGGAGAACGGGAGGGGGGTCCTGCGAGAACTTGCTCCGAATCCTTTTGTCTCGCTTCCACACCTCAGCTAAAGGGGTCTTCCCGTTAAGGGAAGACACGTATGCCCGCCACGAAGAGCGGCGGGCGTGCTTCGAAATATACTGGAACCTAGCCCTAGCCATACGAAATTCAGCGACAGTGAAATCGTTCGGGCAGCGCTTATAGCGCATGTAGGCATAACGCTTTTGTTTGAGGGCCGTCTCACACTCGGCCGACCACCATGGGAGTGGTCGGCGTGCAAAACGGCCAGACGTCATAGGAATAGTAGTCAGGCCCATGGCGATGAGGTTGCCGGAGAAGAACTCAACGGCCTCATATACCGACCTAAACTCCTCGACTGAGATAGAGAATTCAGTCATTTCCTGAAATGCAGGCCACCGCGCCCGCGCCCGCGCCAAGCACCACCGAGGTGGTCTCTCAGGCGGCAGTTGCACCGAAAATGATATTTGAATGGGAAAGTGATCACTACCATGGAGGTCATCCACTACCCCCCAATCAAAATCAGGCTGTGCATCCGAAGAGCACAAAGATATGTCGAGGCAAGAAAATGAAGCGGTTCACGGACAGTGATGCGTAAACACATCCACGTTTAGGACACCCATCTCAAGCTCTTCGATCAGATCGACAAGGACTTGTCCCTTGGGATTTATGGCGTAATCTCCCCAGAGAGGATGCCTGCCGTTCAGATCTCCAAGCAAGAGATAGGGCCTCGGCAACCGTGCCACGATGCGGCGAAAGTCCCCCGTGTCGAAGTCAGCTGACGGTAAAATGTACGCAGAAAATGATAGTATACCTCCTATCCAGGTGCAGCTGCACAGCCACTGCCTGAAAAGAGGTATCTAAAGAGAAAGGAAGAACGGAGACATCATGCCGGGTGTAAACCGCGCATCCCCCAGACCGGCCATCCCGCGGTGGTGGGCTTGCAAGACCCTAAAACCCCAGGAGGGCAGGCAGGGGGCACGCGCCTAGCATAATCTCCTGCATAAAAAAATAGCCTACGGGAAACGGGACGAGACGAGCCTCCGCAGCTCCTCCCAGTTGGCCCGGAGTATACGTCAATTCCATTGAAGGAATATGCCCTCCAGGCCTAGCTCGGAGGAGACGCGGGGGCCCTCCTTGAATTGAAGACCCTCACGGGAATGGCCGTACGCTTCCTGGGGGCAGAACCCCGGGCGCTGTTCGCCGGACAAATCGCTAGAGGCGCTTTCACCTTCGAGGACTTATTGGGGGAGGTTGGGCTCACCATGCGAGTCTTTTCCTCCCTCCGCCTCGAAACCTTAGGCGGGCGTTGCGGCTTCGGAGGCGTAGGGCCCTCTTTTCGACGACCAACGTCTCCGAGCCACTCGCTCTACCTCGGGGCGTGGGCGAAGGAGCCGAAGCTCCTTCATTGCTGTCCTCCTTTCGGGGGACAGCTTTAGCAACTGCCGAAGATGGCCTAGCGACCATCTTCAGGGGTGTTGCCTCCTGTGAGTCTAACGACACGGTTGAGGCGCGTGGCCGCTTCGCCTTGCAGGAAACGGTCACGCTGGGGGAAGAGGGGGGAGCCCTGGTTTTAGCCGGGGCTGGGTATGAACCCTTTTTGCCACCAGCTTTACTAGGGGAGCGCCCGGGTCGGGTAGAGCCCGCAGAAGGGCTCCGAATGGGTTCGGAAACAGCCGTGCTCGTTGGCCTGGATGGGCCAGGAGCAGAGGGTGCCTTTCCAACTACTGAGGCATATGACGTCCCAGGCAGAGCCGGGCGCGCCAGGACCATGTCCTTAGCCTCGCGGAATGAGAGTCTATCCTGGGCCTGAATGGCCAGGATTTCTTTCTTAAGGAGATATGCACCACATTGTTTCGAAGAAGCAGGGTGCGGCTCTCCGCAATTGACACACTTGGCCACGCACGATTTGGACTTATCGTGTGCGACCTTGGAGCAATTTACACAGACTTCGGGTGACCCCGACTTTGCATGTCTACATGAGCGATTCGTATGGCTGAAGCGGTGACAGTAAGGGCACCGCCGCGGCAGTTGCACGAATGCCTTCACGCGGTAGCGGTACCAACCAGCACGCACCGACCCAGGGAGCTTGTTACAGTCGAACGTGACAAAGAGTGTAGGGGTGGGTCTCGAGGCCCCTCCCTGTTTTCTCATCACACGTTCGACCTTGACCGCCCCATGGTCGGCCAGCTCTAGGGTGATGTCCTCAATGTTTTAGTCAACGAGTTCCCTCGCATAAACTACTCCTTTCACAAAGTTCATGGTAGAGTGTGGCGTCACACTCACCGGGGTGCCATGAATGTCCAAAGAGCACTTATCTTGGCCGCCTCGGCGGGATTTGCCGCATTTGCCAGAAGGCTCCCGTCCGAGAAACGGGTCACCTTCGGCTCTCTACCAATTGCACTAGCTAATCCTCTCCTCTGATGGATCATGTTGCCCTTGGACAACATGGTGCCATCAGTGGAGCAAATAACGAGAGAGCGTTTGAAGCCAGCGGGCTCGAAAATGCCAGGTAACCTCTGAATGAGGGGACCCGATGTCATCGAGGCTCCGCCCTGTGCACTCTTGGTCTTAGTCAGGGGCTCCGCACACGGGGGGGTAGAGGGGCCGGATGTGCTGATCTTGGCTTGGTCGCCTACCAAAGTGGTAGCAGACCCATCCGTCCCCGCAGCCCCCGCGGATGGAGAGGAGCCACGAGTCTTCTTTGTCTTTCTAGTCTTTTTCTTTTTTGGAGAGGAGGGCGGGGAATGAACCCGCTTCTCACCTTTCCCAGCAGAAGCCCTCATGCCAGATGGGCCGGCCTCAGCCAGGTCCCTCTCCAAAATGGAGAAGTTCCTGGTTGTCGTAGGGGCACCTGTCGGAGGAGATCCCTCCCCTCCTTGTATTGCCTCGGAGCCCTCAGCCGTTTGAGGAGGACCTTGCATGGGGGCGGACTCGGGTTTGGTGCTTGGCGCCAAGCCCGGTTTTCCCTCCATGGAAGGCCCTACCGTCTAAGGCTGGGTCTCCTCAAGGACCATGTCTATCACAGGAGGGGCCTTCAGTTTGCCATCCCCTCCCAGGACATCGCAGGTCCCTTTGGCAGCGTCAAGATTCATTGGTGGGGAGGCACAAGTCCTAACCCCGGCAAGGTTTAATATCCTTGCCAGCAGGTCTTTTGAGGGAAGCGATCGAAGGGGCCTTGCTTCCCTTTCCCCCCTTAGGGGGTTTGCCCTACCGAGCCGCTTCGATGTGGAGCGGCTGGCTAAGGGCTGCCTGCTGGCTTTGGTGGCAGTCCCCTTGGAAAGAAAAGAGGGGACTGCCGCTGGTAAAAGGGAGGTGCCCGAAAGCACCTTCAGAGAAGGGGGTGAGGGGGATTCCCCTTCACCCGTAGGCTTAGGAGAGGAGTAAGCCTCCTCTCCGGTTAAAGAGATATGGAGGGTCCCCTGTGCAAGCACAGGGGGAGGACCTCCATTTTTTTTGCTAGAGCTGCCCGAGGGCGGCTCCGTCGCTGTTATAGGGGAAGTTGGGGGTTGTTTTTTTATTTGTTTTACATACATGGGCATGGTGACCCTCTTTTTAATACGGGACGCAATAGCTCATCACCTCTCGCAGTTGCCCGCACTGCGAGAGGTGCTTACAAGCCCGGCAGAGCCAGGCGCCGCAATTCGGGACCACCCCTCCCGCCTGGTTGCCTGGCAGTCCATCGTCATGGTGGCTCCACCTTGGACACGGCGTAAAATTGATAGAATGTGAAGAGGAGAGGAAAGGGGATGTGAGAAAGGTATGGGTGGGGATGAAGCAGGTTGTTAAAAAAAACCCATCCCGAACCGGAGCTTAGGGGTTAGGGAACAATTTCCCCTTCCCCCTCTGCCCCGATTTGGGGTGGTTGGCTTGAGAAAAAGGTCAGCATCTACCCTGTGAAATAAGAGGTTGACCAGAGAAAGTTGTGGGAGAGGTATGAAAAGCGACGAGGTAGGGGAGAAATCGGGCTATCTGAAGGAAGGAAGAGAGGCTAAGCTGGGGCCGGACGGAGCGCTGGATCCCGTCAGCACGGCGTCCAGGATGGCAAATCACCGCGCCCCTTACGGGGGGGGGGTGCGTCTGGGGTAGGGCAGGGGGAGCAGGCAGCGTGGCACCGGCAGCAGCGGCGAATGTTCTGTTGAGGGGAGGGGGGGCGGGGTGTATGATTGTGTGTGTATTTAGTTGTAGTGGCGGATGGCCTCCACGGCGTCATGTCGGGCCTTACTTAGGTAAGGGCACCTGGGGTTGACGGCGACGTGGTCGCCGCCACAATTTGCACAGAGGGCTGTGGCGGAGGTGCAGGACGTGTAGTGATGCCCCACTACACTGCACTTTGAGCAGATTAGGTCTGCAGAGCATGTGTTGGTACTGTGTCCGGTCTTGTAGCACCGGTGGCATTGTGTGGGTCTGATATTGTGCTGCTCTTCTATGTATTGAGGGTTTGTGAGGGTGCCGCAGACCTTAATACCTTGGTCAGCAGCATATTTTTTGTATTCTCGCTGGACAGTGTTATTACTGCCCAGTTCTTTAATCTGTTTAAGTATAGGTCTTTGATAACCTCCTCCCCATACTCCTGACGGAGATGTGAGCGGAGATCCTCATTGGTGAAGGCCAACCATAAAGGGTTGGTCCTAGTTAGCCGGATCTGGTATCTTTTTAGGATACCGCCAGCGAGCTTTGTTTTTAGGTTATGTGTGTTGAGTGTAGGTGTGGTGATTTCGTGGAAGGTTAGCGTGTCCTCCTGTGAGCGGAAGACAAGCTTGTGGCCTGTGCGTAGTTTTATTATGTTTATGATTGGTGTGTCGTGAGTGGAGGCTAGGTTTAGTAGTGTGTGGTGGTCGATTGTGTCGGGTGCTGGTTCTGTGGTGTGTATTAAAATTAAATGAGAGGTGTTTGCCATTTTCTTTACTTTTATTACGTTTTACTTTTTAATTGAGCGGGCCCCCACCCCGCCGATGAGGACCCCGTGAACATGACTCGGATGTGGTGAAGGGTGATGGATGGTTTTATTGACCTGGTTGGGCTCCTCAGAGGGTGTAAAAACATGGCGGACTTGATGATGACTGAAGCCAGAATCAACTGACTCCAGTCGGCGTGCCGCCCCCTCTATTGGGTTTTGGAGATTTAACAGTTACGTCCAACATCTCACAGAGACGAAAGAGTCTCCCTTTGTGGTCTTGGACGCTGGCCGCAGGGTAGGTTGTTATGCCTCCCCACGTTTGTAACTTAATCCCAAACCAGGTTGCTTCTTCCTCTGGGTTCTGCAGCGGAGTAAGCCTCAGCCCTCTTTTCTCCAGAGTTTTCAATTATGCTTTTTCTAATTAGAACGGCATAGTTGCAACGAAGCTATATGTGTAGAGTCACGTTCACGGAGCCAGACATCACGGCAGAGCAGGGATGGGGTTAGCACGTCATATCAGAATGACGTGCCTGAGAAATAAAGGTATTTTTATTCGAGAGGGGGTGGGGGCAGGGGGTGACTTAAGGTCCTATTTAGGTCCAGGGTATCTGGTAGGTTGGTGAGAATCTCGTCCTCGAGAAAATTCGTTGGTGAACAGGAGTGTCCTGGAGGTGACTTGCACTCAACGTTTCCTCCTTTGCTGGCTAAGACTTCTCTTAGGTGGTAGTGTTCACGTTGGAATCGATCGCTGTATGACCTTGTGACTTTGACTTTGACTTTGTGTAAGTGCGAGTGCATGTGAGGGGAGACGATAGGGTGTGGGGGGGACAGAGAAAATAGACAAGTGGAGAAGAGAGAAAAAAGTGTGGGAGAGGTGCAAAGAGATGCCTAGGGTCTGGTGATCAGACTTATCACTTTTATTTATTTTCTTGCTTGTGTGAGTTCATTTTTGTTGTTTTGGGTTTTTGGTAATAATTATAAAGTTATAAAATTATAAAATTATAACTATTATGGCGTTCAAGCCATTTGTCTTAGCAACTTTAGTTTTTTGGGGTTTGTGTTGTGCATTGCATGTTTTGTATATGTTTTTAATATATTTAAGTGCGTGCTTGTTGTATTGTTTTATTGTGTGTGTATTTTAGTAGTAATATTGTTTCTTCTTTCTTCTTGGTAGATTACTTCTTTCGAAGTTATCGTCGTAAACGTTGGGTTCTTCAATTTTTGGTAGGGTTGTCTTCATCGGTATCTTGTCGTAGTAGGGTTTCGAGTTTTTTCCAATGTTCTTGTGATTGATCTTGTATCACAGGTTTCTTCTTTCTCATCTTACGCATAGAACGGCACTTCGTCTCCGCCAGCCACTCGGTTGGCGGAGCTGGGGAATCTGGGGGGACATTCAGCTCTTCTGTTCTGGTTAATCATCTGGGTGATTTCATCACTCAGTTCACGATTAACCAGAACCTGCATTTTCCGGGTCCGTTCTTCTATGACTTTGTTAATGGGAATTATCCCCGCCTCTCTGTGCAGGTCTTCTTGCCGTCTTCTTTCATGCCTGCGTGTACCCGTTATTAGGTACATGCATTTATTTTGCACTACTTGAAGACGCCTCTTTTGTGTTTTTGAGACACATGAGAGGGTGGAGGCGGGGTAAAGACACGTAGATCTTACAAGGGCATTGTAGATCTTTTTCTTGTTGCTTTCACGTAGATTTCTGAAGCGGTATAGAGTTCTGACAGCGGACGAGGCTCGAGAAATTCTTTCTTCGACGTGCTTTTTGTACCCGGTAGAGGTGATTTTCATACCGAGTACATTGCATTCGTTGGTGTAGGGGTATCGCGTATCCCCCACACGCACGTCTGCCCTTAAGGTGCGTCTGATGGGGACCACCTTGAATTTCTCCTGGTTTGTTCTTATTTTCCACTGAGCCTCGTAGTTGTTAAGGTACGCGATTTCCATCGCTGTCATGCGAGCTTGCCACGGCGCATGCCTCCATGGAGATACGATTATCTGGCTGAAATCATCGGCGTATTGAATATTGAGGGAATTGGGGTACACAGGGTCTGGGACGTCCGCAGTGTATATCGAGTAAAGGGTGGGGGACAGACACCCCCCCTGCGGGAGGCCCGCAGTGAGCGGAAACTTTGGTCCGTCCGTGCACCCTAGACTGACATACGCCGCTCTCTCCATGACATAGTCACAGAGAGTTCTTTCTAAGTTTTCACTTAGACCCAGCCTTAAGATCTTATACTGCATGCCCCGCTGCCACACCTTATCAAACGCCTTTGACACATCCCGACAAACGATATCCACATAACTCCTGTCCCGTTTGGCTTGGGAAAGCTTTTCCGTTATGACATTAATTGCCATTTCCGTACTTCCCTTCTTTTTAAACCCGAATTGGCAAGGGTTGTAGAGGGAGTTTTCTTCCAGGTGAGACACCAGTCTTCCGTTGAGGATCTTCTCAAAGAGTTTCCCGCCAAATTCCAGGAGTGAAATTGGGCGGTAGCTCTCTCTCAACGTAGGGTCCTTTCCATGCTTGGGCAAAAAGATCATTTTTGCCGTTTTGTAAGCATCTGGAAAGTACCCTGTATTCAGACATGCGTTAAAAATTCGTCTCATTCCTTCGATGATGTTGGCTGGTGCCTTTTCGAAGTTAAGCTTCGTAAGCCCCGATTGGCCTGGGGCTTTCTGTCGGAATGAGCGGAGTGCGCCAAGGATCTCTTCTTCTGTGATCTCGGCGTCTCCGTCACGCAGTCTATCCACCTGGTGATGAGGATGCGTTCGATGTATTACCGTGTTAAGCTCGTCTACGATGTTATTTTCGAACTCTATATCAAAATCTTCGTTTTCTTCTTCCGATATGCTGAAGATTTTTTCCCAATAACGCCGGAATATCACTTCGATGATATTGTCTGCAGTTTCAATGGATCCATCTTCTTTTTGGATTTCCATTTTCTTCTTTTTTCCAGATGATCCTCTGAGACTTTTGACTTTCTTCCAAAAGTCCTTGGGGGATGCATCTTGATCGAGGCTCTCGATCGCATCGTCCCATTGTCTCTGTTGTTGTTCGAGGATCAGCTGGTTGAGCTCTTCCTTGATCTCTCTACTTCGTTGTAGCGAGTCAAATGTTGCATTTGTTATATTTAACTCGTACATAACTCTCAATTCTCTATAGAGTTCTTTCATATACCCAGTCCACCTGTATGAGGAGATGGTTTTAAACTGGGTTTTGGGGATGCAAGCCCTATCTGCAATAATGAGATGTTCGTTGAGGTCGTCGAGTGCCTCGTCTATCTCCTCGAGAATTGCCTCGTCCAGATCTGGTGGGCGATAGGCCTCGAGGAGACCAGCGTACCGTGCCCAGTCGGCTCTCCTGTAGTCTTTTCTGACTGGAGCTGGGACTTGTATAGGGTTCCTATTGATGGTGAGTAGGATCCCTATATGATCACTACATGGTACCTGGACTGGTTCCATGTAGTAATTGAACGGCAGCTGACGATTAGCCAGACAAATGTCTGGTTTTGTGGCACTTCTTCCTCGAGTATAGGTTGGGAAGTCCGGGCCTATTCTATGGACCATGTTTCGGTCTATCATAGTGTCCAGGCACCTTCCAATTCCATTGAAGGTCCTGTACCCAGAATCCCGACATCTGGCATTAAGGTCCCCCATTAATATGGTGGGGGTCCTTCTGCCAAATAGGCCAGAGAGAGAATGGATTGGCGAATATTCTCGTCTCGGCGGCTGGTACCCGGTGGCGATGACCAGCTTTCCTATATCGAGGTCGACCTCTATTGCAAGATAGGATTCTTCCAAGTTTCTTATGGGTCTATACTTGATCCCTCTTTTGATGGCGATGGCGGCACCGTCGTACCGCTCTTGAGAGTAATTCGTGATTAACACGTCGTAGTTCCAGATCTTAATTTCAGAACTACGAGTGTCAATCCCATGTTCAGAAATCAAGATGACATCTGCATCTATTTCCCTGAACACATTTCCGTAGAGAGTTCTTTTGTTTGTCCAGCCATTGGTGTTTATTTCCAGAATTCTTAGTGAGTTCCGCTCCATGGTAAGGTGAGTTACCTGTGTTTTTTCTTTTTCTTACTCTTGGGGGCCTGTGGGGCGGGTCTGGGGTGCCCAGGCTTTACCTTCTTCGGGGGAGGGCTGGGAGTCTTTGATCGACTCTTTGTTGCCCTAGTGCGAGTGCATGGGCCCTCGTCACTATCCGAAGATGTAGATTGATCTTCTTCTTCCTTGTCATTAGTCTCATCCTCTTCTTCGGATTCCTCCGATGAGTGAGACTCCATGACTTCGCCTAATCCGGTGGTATTTTCTTTTTTGTTATTGCCCATTATGCTATCCTTAAATGCCCTAGAGCATTCAGGATCATCTGGCACAATGATAGATGGCAAATTGTTTGCTTTAAGAAGCGTGTTTAAAACCTGGTTGTAACATCCAGGTTTTACAGCATTAGCCACGTTCGCATGAGTTATGCAAATAAGAATCTTTGCACTCAGGTCGTTGGTGAAAATCATCGGTGAGGGAGTCGATGTCATCCCTTCACCTCTTTTCACCGTGCTCGCGTATGTAGCGGTTTTCTTAGTTTTTTCATTTTCTTCCTTCTTCTTTATTATTTCTTTTCTTTTGGGGCAGTTCAAGGCCATCGTTCGATGGGGCCCCTTGCAATTCATGCATTGTTTTGAATCGCTTTTGCAGGAGTCATATCTATGACCCTGTGTGGCACATTCGCTGCACCAGATTTGTCCTTTTTTGGGGCAGTTGGCAGTGGTGTGCTGTTCTAAAGAATAGCACACGAAGCACATTTGTATATTGTGGTACTTTTCGTGCTCTATATTTGCTCCTGGGATCCTCATGTTAAAAATGAGGAGTCCCTCGGTTGCCGCCTTGTGGGCCATTTCAGTTGATTGAAACGTCACCTTAAAGACGTGGGTGTGATCACGGAATTTGATCACTTCCCTTATCTTTGCCCATGTGTGGTTTTTCTCAATTTCAGTTTTCAGGTCCGCGGGGGAGTTCTCACCCACCCAGCTTTCTACCTTACGGCAGATCACGCTTCGATTTGCGGAGATTGCTGGTGGGGTTTTTGCTTCGAGGTCGAGGGTTTTCAGAACTTCGGCCCCTTCATCGGATAGGAGCCGGTCTATATCCTTGGTTTCACCGCACATGGCGATGAAACCGTTGGGAATATCGATTAGTTTAATTAATGCTATCCTTAAATTTGCAAATAAGGATTCGCACACATTCTTTTTCTCAGGGGTCTTTTTTCCAGGTAAGGTCCGTAGGGGGACCCTCTTAGGGAGGGCCTCCATCGTCGCCGACGTCTTCTCTCTTCTCTCTTCTTTCTTGAATTATTTTTATGTGTGAAAATTATATGTGAAAATTTTGTATGTGAAAAAAGTGATATGTGAAAAAGGAGGTAAAGTCAAGGGTTTGGTTTGAAACGACGCGA
Organism: Ceratothoa steindachneri; assembly: GCA_963969495.1. NCBI lineage: Eukaryota > Metazoa > Arthropoda > Malacostraca > Isopoda > Cymothoidae > Ceratothoa > Ceratothoa steindachneri. Next base: position 48,488,824 of record OZ018324.1, on the reverse strand, counting down.
GAAAAAGTGCTCCCGTCCAGTTTCCTGTTGTTTCCCTGCTCGGATGGTGCCGGGATGAGGGGGGATGATGGATGGGGGATGGTTCTCGAGTGGGGACCTCAGAGGGTTGAGCTTGGTGGACTTAATGCATAGCGGCCGAATCAACGACCGCTAAGTTTGTGCCACCCCTTCACGGGTACGTACGCCAAAACTGCATCCAACTACATAGAGACGGGTGTAACTCCCTCTATGATTCTGGCCGGGTCCCCCGGGCGATAAGGATTTCTCCTCCGTCCGGGACTCGCAGTTTTGCCCCAAATTCGAGAGAATTTCTGACTTGTGCTTCTGCTGTGGGATAGGCCTCAAACCAGTTTCCACGCAAGCCCTTAATTATGCCAGTCCAAGTGGCCGACATAGTTAAGACGAAATTAATGAAGGGCAGTCATCCGAGCAGGTTCCCACGCAGGTCGTTGGACGGGAGCAACGAGGGTATTTAGCCCATCATTTTTCTCCTACTTCGCAGCGAAAAGATATGTTAAATCTTTGCAGATCGACTAGGCTCCTAAAGACACCCAGGACAGAGTCGCGTTCTTAGATGGCGAAGGCTCAAAAGTCTTTCTTTCTATATGAACGCGTGAAAAACAACGCTCTTCAGGAGGTAGTAAGGCAGTGCTACAGCGTACGAAAAATTCGCCCAGCTTGTTTTATTCTGATTATTCTTTATATATGCTCGAAATACAGAGGGCGTGACCAGAAAGGACTCGCGTCCATATTAGGAGTCTCAACTCTCCACCCTTTGAGCAGAGCTAAGCAGTCTGTACACAGTGTCTACATTTTGGATCCAATGTTTATTCGTGTCATTTCATATGCTTCTCGCTGCATTGCCTCGTACGGTCAGCAGCTGTATTTATTCAGTCTCCTAAGTAAACCTCCATATCTGATAATTTTATCTTGAGACATATCTTGGGCAGTCTTACCAAACAGGCGTTCAAGTATTTGGCCTTTGCTTCCTTTGAGTCTCACGGTCTCATGCTTAAATACAAATATATATGTTCATTTACAAACCAATACAATATTGAATCTTTTTAATAAATTTTAGTAAGGTATACTTGGATAAAATACGACCAATTCGTGTCCACTTTGTGTATATTTATGCCGAGTCCTGCAATATCGTATGACATTAAAACAATGATGCCTAATACATTTTTCTAAATATTTCATTTACACCTGGCGTATCTCGAGTTAGGTTCCTATATGAATACAATCCTGACACCTAACCAATAATTTTAATATATACATATATACTAAGGTTATAGAGGCAACGAGGCGTGTATATTTATCCCTCTACCTCTCTCATTACAATATTCCACAATAATAATGCCATGCAGATTTATAAATATATGAATGACGGGTTTCTAGCAAATGTGACTCGTTTCCCGGGTCGCGTGAACACGTTATTCTCGTCGTTCCTCTTTCCGGTTTCTGTAGACGTGTGAGTATGAATTACCGTGGCTTAATCCTCTGGCATGCTCTGCATTCTCCCAGGCGAAATGCATCTGGCCCTCCTCCTTTCTTCAGCCTGCATCAGAGGGCGTTGCTGATCGTTCAGCGCACCACCATCTCAATGGAGAGGTAATCTCGCCGGTTTCAACCTGTCTTTCGAGACAGTGTCTCGTCTTCCATCAGAAAATTCTGAAGTCCAAACTTTATTGCCGTGTTTGATAACCAAGAAAGAGCCAGCATAAGGCACTTCAAGTGGTTTTCTTACGCGGTCTATTCAGACCCAGGCATGAGTCACTTCGCAGAGGTCATGGGGCACGAAAGGTTTGGGGACCGTGTGCAGGTGTCCTAAGAATGCTTGCGCGAAGTCGATTTGTGCAATGGTGGATGCCAGTTCTTGTATGAATTTGAAATCGGTCTTCAATGAAGATGATACTACTAGAGGTTTTGGGCACAAGAATGTTGTTTCCGTGACTGCCGTAAATGGGGAGAATCATTTGGCAAAGTGCAAATTTTTAACAGAACGATTGGGAGTGCCACTAGCCAACCTTGTTAAAGGGCCATTATTGAACACAACAGAGTCCTGTGTGCTCTTTTCACCATCCCTTTCGTGGACGGTTTGTACACCGTGGTGCGAAGACAATGGAAACCAACAAGGGCAGACAGCTTTTTGAATAGTTCTGATTCGAATTGGGCACCTCTGTCAGTTACCACATAAAGTGGGATGTGAGGGAATTCCACGTGGAATATCTTGTTCAGAACGGAACTTCCATGCGCTGTAGAAGGCTCGGTTAGGCTCAACCCCCTCCTCCTTTCCACAAGCGGTAGCCTCGAACCGCGGGCCTACAACGATTCACCTTTACACGGGCTAGAATAGCCTCTGCAAGAAGATTCGAGCCCATTCGAGAGTAAAGCTGTTTCCCGCTACCCCCCCCCCCCCCCCCCACCTCCCCTGGGGACAGCCTCGGACATAAATAGTGCTCGACTCCCATGAAGAGACACAGAGTTGAGAAGTCTCGCCCGGACCCCAAGAAAATTCCCCTAGTTCCAAGTCAGGTGCTAACAACAAAGCAAAGTAACAGCTGAACTATTTTCGTGTATTGGAATTAGCCCCAGCCAGTGAGGTAATTCCATTTAACGATCGCTACCGAGTGATTTTTCCGACTTCTCTCTTCAACTCCTGTCGAAGCCCTCCTCGTTCGTTCCCCGTTTTCGGGTGGCCGGAATACTCTCCCCTGGACCGGACGTTACCACCCCCACCCCCCTTTTTTGGGAGAACCGTCATCTCTTTAACATCCCGCTCAGAAGCTTCGAGCGGCCTTGCCTTACGTACAAAAGACATCCGTGGATCCTTACCCTGACGTCTCACCCGGAATCTTCTATAAGTCAACCCCTCGCCCCCTTCAGTAACCCATTTGCGTTAAATCCCCCCATTTGAATATTCTCTTCCCGTAACACATTAATTTTAACTTCATAGTCTAATTCATAACTACAATCACCCCCCTCGTTCATCTGATGTAATTTTTGCCCGTCAATCCTCTCATTATTTTTATGTAAATAAAATTATATTTTTGTACATGCCTCTTTAAATAACCTTGAGATTTGCTATTGCCCATAATATACCTGACTTCGTTGCACTCTTATCTAGTTGTTTCGCCCGTCGAAACTCGTGGCGTTCCGTCCCTTTTGTCGGTTCGCCTTGAAGTTATCGGTCCCTCCCCACATAGATATAATATGGTATTGATATAATGTAATGTCATACCACGACATCGAAGTCCAAATCTGGAAATTCACCCGTCCATCTTGTTTCTCGGTCGATGCATGACAGAAAGTACCGATTATTCAAGGGATAGGATTATCCAGGCAATGTACACGGTGGGAGTGGTTCCACTATATCGATGTGTACCGTTTTGAGCCTCGAGGAAGGAGAATTAATTGGGAGAATCGGAGACTTTGTATGACGATTCACTTTGGAAGAACGACAGGGGAGCGGATGTCCTTGTCCATGTTCGGTCAGAAATACCTCGATTTGATGAGCCGAAGTGAAGACTTGATTTCAGGGTGTGACAGATTGTGCAATTAAGAGAAGATTGCTCTTTTGCATGCTAGCGGGAAAAACGGTCGTGCGTATCCAGACGTTATTTCGCACCAAAGCTGAACGTCTTCTTGAAACGGATACGATTTCAGGCGCGAATAAAATTCCTTTATTTCGGGATCATCTTCCTGCGCTGCTACAAAAGCTCGGAGGTCAAGAGAGTCGACTTGGACCAAATTGACGTTCCTTGAAAGGCAGTCACCGACTACGTTATCCTGCCCACGCACGTACGCGATGTCACTAATGTACTCCAGAACCACGACGGGGAGAGCTGAGCGGGTGCATACAGAGCCTCATTTTTTTCTAGTATTGCTCTGCAAGGGGGGCAGTATGTGCTGCAGGTCATCGATTATTAAACCTGCCGCCGGTTCTTCAGACAGTTTCACTTTTGATACGAGCTTAGTTCGATTATCTATTAGCATGTCACGCGCACAGTCTATTAAAAGATCATAATGTATCAAAAAGTCAATGCCTAATAACGCTGAGGTGGTATCTGCTACAACGAACGACCACCTAAATGATGGGCGAAGACTGGGGATCACTATACATGTATGAATTTCGCCGTGGACTTTAATTTTTTCGCTATTAGCTGTTGAAAATGTTAATTCCAGATTAGCGCACATCACCTGATTTCACTAGTCTACTCGGACTAACCAAAAAACTTGCTTCTGTATCAATTAATAATTCACATTTGGTATTATATACCTTCGCGGCTATGATGAAGACAGACGGCATGCCCGCGGCCACGTTTACAACGGCATGCACATTTAGTTTTCCACCGGTACTGGCGAAGATGGCCTGGTAGACGGTTGCATTTTCACGGATCATTCACCTTTTGCCACCTGCACCAGGGTTTGCAAAATTTCGCCTTTTCGCCAAAGTATACTCGTATATGCGAGTGACACACTAAAGGTTTTGGGCCTTTATGTAAGAGGCGCAATCCCCCCGGTGGATTATGCACTAATAATTTTTACTCGTATTGTTAAAGGGAATAAACGCGTTTGAAACGGCACTGTGTTCTCTTGACTCACAATATGTATTTATATTATGATACTCGCTCAGTTGAATGTTACAAGTACATCCGCAAGTTTCCCTAATTGTGCTAGACTTAGTTCTTTTTGAGTGGCGATAATTGGCGCGATATTAGGTGGTAATGATTAGAGGGATTTATTACCTTCTAGCTCTTCACCCACTCCTACCTGAATGGCTGTTTTCCGTAACTTTCCTAAGTTAATTGAAGGTCGGCCTGTGAGCGGGGAGGATTCGATCAGCTTCTGAAAAAGCTCGGGCTTAGTCCTCTCGTAAAGGCCAATTACTTCCTCCTATTTTGGTAGTTGCGGCCTGCTATAATGTCCGCTGGAAGAAGATTAACAGTCTCGAGTGATACTGAGGCCAAAATGTGAAAGAACTGAGTTTCTTCCTTCTTTATGCTGGTGATGTAAAATTGGGCCTCAACTATATGGAATTAACCTGAGACTGCTGCTTCGTTGAAAATGGGCGGCTTGATGCTGACACGAGTCCATTCTTAATTCACTGCATTCTCTGTTCGGTCAAAACGACGGGTCACCGTTATGGCGTAATATATATGTATATATATATATATATATATATATATATATATATATATATTGACACCATTTGTAGGAAGCAAATGACGGGGACCATCTTATGGCCGCGACGAGGTCTTAACTTTTGAGTGATGGGTGTCGTTGCGGTGATTTATTATTCTGACTCCAAAGATCAATAATTTTTAGGTGTTCCTTTGATTGGCTGGGATTACCGAAGGCTTAAGGCAAAGATAGACTTATGGAAATAAACACCTTATTTAAATAACGAAAGTCATGTTATAAGCGGCGCGATTACAGAGCGTATTAGACGGGAGACTAGTATGTCTAAGTATTAACAACGCGAATACGAGATGAAGGCGAGACAAGACTCAGTGATTAACTGGGAGCCTGAAAGCTAAGTAACAATAGGAATGGTAATCCAACTAAAAATGATTACGAGTAGTCTGATCTGATCTCTGTCTCCTTTTCCTATTCTGATTTTTCTTTATATATGCTCGAAATACAGAGGGCGTGACCAGAAAGGACTCGCGTCCATATTAGGAGTCTCAACTCTCCACCCTTTGAGCAGAGCTAAGCAGTCTGTACACAGTGTCTACATTTTGGATCCAATGTTTATTCGTGTCATTTCATATGCTTCTCGCTGCATTGCCTCGTACGGTCAGCAGCTGTATTTATTCAGTCTCCTAAGTAAACCTCCATATCTGATAATTTTATCTTGAGACATATCTTGGGCAGTCTTACCAAACAGGCGTTCAAGTATTTGGCCTTTGCTTCCTTTGAGTCTCACGGTCTCATGCTTAAATACAAATATATATGTATATCGTGGTATGACCGGGTGTACGCCGTTATACGCACAATAGCCTAATGGCCGAACGAAATTAAGGCTCCACCCGGGGATGGTTTTAAGAGTGTTTTAAATACACAGTTGCTAGGCCAAGGAATATTCAAACACGGCTATAAAAAAATAAACTTTAATAGGACTAAAGATTGCATATACGACAAGTTAAATGGCAATGCAATTAAATATTCACGCTTCACTGCTAAGATGATTGACACTATCAATTAAGTTTGAACCAAGGGATAATTAATTAAGTAATGATTTTACAATTATGCAAATTCTAGAGCAAAGGGGATCCTTGAGGTTCAAGGCGGTAAAGGTGGGAGGAGCGTGACGAAGCGGGTGTTTAATCTCTTTTACCTTGATGTGCGGCGAGTAGGACCAAACAGGTAAGTCTGACCTTAAACTTGTGGGCATCTCACAGGACACTCAATCCAACATCTGGAGACTGAAGTGGGGAAGGGGGCTCTTATCCTTAAGAGGCAAACGGAGGGTGCTTCGGGGATAGCTTTTCCGACCAATCCTAGAAATCCGAAGACGTGGTAAGAAGAGTTGAAGCGCGCCTAACTATTTCCACCAACAACACTGAGTGACGACTAGCTCTTCCTTGGCTCTTCAAAAACCACTCAATTCCTCTCTGGACGAGAATATAGTCGATATTCTCTCGACTAATGAACACGTTGCGTTTAACCTACTGGACGGCGGCTTCAGACACAATCTTCCTATGAATTCTAAACTGTCGAATATATACTTCAAAATTATCTAGACGGGGAGAGAGATTCATCGCCAACAGACTTCCTTAATTGCCTTGGGTCGTGATAAGGTTCTATAGCACGAATTCGCGATGACCACTTAATGGTCTTTCCATTGTTCTAATTTTCGCAGTATATAGGGCAGACGAATTTAGAGCGGTCAACGGCGAATTGGGGAAGTCATGGGGGGAGGGATTCCTTCTCTCTCTCATTTTTCCACAATGTACATTTACAAACCAATACACTATTGGATCTTAACTAACCTTTTAGTAAGGCATACTTGAATAAAATAAAACCAATTCTCGTCCACTTTGTGGAGGTGTTTTTCGGGCCTATTTAATCCAGCATAAAGCATACTTGTGTAGTTCGACCACTACAGATGAAACATTTCTCTGACCACATTTTTGAAAACGGCTGACCATTCAGAATCTGCAAGAAACAATATTTTTAAACTGTACAAGGTCGGTCATGGACAAAGAAAGATTTCTTCCAATAGTTAACATTCAAATTTCTTCTGTAGGAACACCACTGTGAAGTCAAGAACAAATAGTATTGCAGTAAATCTTCCGCGTAAATGTCTACCTAAGAAACTGATCTTTAGAGAAGACAATTGATTAAGACAGTTATAAACAATCATAAAACTTCATAAAATGAGTTACAAGGAAAGCAAATCTTGCAGCACACGTCGGAGCTGTACACGCTTCAACAGCACAACGTTATTTACAATGAGAAGGATTTCATAGACGTGTCCCTAGGCGGACGCCTCTGTAGAAGAGAACTCATAAAAAGGTTCATTTGGTGTATGCTATAGAGTGAGCATCTTAGAAGAGATCCAAGCTAAATTCGATAAAATACTATGGTCAGATAAGACAAAGATCTAGTTCTTTGATAAAAACGATCAACAGTATGTTTATCGAAGATAGTGGAGCCCTCATAGAAAAAACATCTTTGCTACGGTCATAAATGCGGGAAATTATATTATATTATGGGGGTGTTTCACTGCTGATGGCACTGACGAATTAAAATTGATAAATGGGACCATGAATTCTGAAAAATCTCAATGCATAATTGATTAAAACGTCAAACAATCGGCAAGGAAACAGGGACTTTGAAGGAATTCATCCTTTCAATAAGATAATGATCCCAAACTTGCCACTAAATATACTCATGAAATATCTAGCACAACATCACATTACTGTACTCAAATGGCCTTCTCAAATCACTAGTTTAAATCACATCGAACAGTTCTGGAAGGAGCTTATTTTTGAATTGAAAGGTTTACCAAAGCAGAGTGGAATACAATCCATCTAGAAACGTACACGAATCTTGTACATTCTTATAAGAAACGCCTTAGGGCTGTTTTTGAAGCTAAAGAGGGCCATAACATATATTAATTTCATGTTTCCAATATTTGTTTTTCCTGTTTTCCGATAAATGAATCTTTGTAATTTTTATACCCACTTTAATTTGGCATTTTGTATTGATATGTAGTCGCAATGGAGTAGGAACCATATGTAAACTTATACATTATACAAGTGAATTTTAAACTGGGATATATTTTTAAAATATGAATGTTATATATGTTGCCTTTACTTATTTCGCATCTTCTTTAATTAATCAGTAAGTTCATAAGCCTATTTCTTTCAGAATTATAGTAGGAATTAGAAATGAACATTCTTCAACCTGTCCATTCTAAATTTTTACGTCACCTCCTCTTCTCCTAAACAGGCATCATAACATCACAGAAGTTGATCCACAAACGCATGAGCTTATCTTGCCAACGCCCGGGCTCTGGCGCATCACTGTACGGGGACAGGACAACCTTGGAGGTCTTGAAGGGGAAGAGCATGTCGCGGCAGTCACTCCTCGACGTCGTGTCAGCCAAGATCAGCCTCGGCAGTCGCAAACGCTTCTCCCGGGAGTCCTTTTCCGCTTCGTGCACCCATCGGGCAAACCATGCCTCCGAGCTGGACGTAAGTCGCAAAACTCGAGAGGCCAGAAAACGAGAAATACGCAACCGATTCAGTAAAGTTGACACTTGGGATACCAGTACTAGTGGATCCGAGCGACTTGGCTGCCGTTGGACTTTCGTATTCGACCCTGCGGGACGCTTGTGTTACTACTGGACTGCTGTAGTGTCCCTTGCCTTTCTTTACAACCTGTGGGTAATGATGTATAGATTCGCTTTCAATGAAATTTGCAGTGATAATATTGTGTTATGGTTTTGCCTGGATTATATGGCTGATTTTATTTATATTGTAGATATTATATTTCACTTTCGAACCGGTTACTTAGAAGATGGGGTATTACAGACTGATTCGAGAAAGTTAAGACATCATTACATGAATTCTACTACCTTTTATATCGATTGTTTGTGCTTATTACCTTTGGATTTCTTATATCTTTCAATAGGCTTTAAGTCTATTCTAAGATGTTTTCGACTAGTGAAGATTTACAAATTTTGGAAGTTTCTGGACAGAACGGAACGTCATACGAATTCACCCAACCTCTTCCGTTCGATAAGTTTAATTCATTACCTTTTCGTAATATTTCATTGGAATGCTTGTGTATTTAACCTTATATACGGAAAACATAATAACACCAATAATTACATTGTGCGCTGGCTACGACACGAAGATGATTTCTGTCCTTCCTCTGTCATGAACGAAACCCCAAATGCCCTCCCACCCCAGCCCACCACAAGGAATATACCAGAAATCTTACTAGAAAACGATGTCCCTGAGTATCTAGAAGCCCTCTACTGGTGCACTCTTGCCCTCACAACTGTAGGGGGCCTCCCAAAGCCGTGCACTAAATACGACTACATCTATCAAATCTGGCAACTCCTTTTTGGTCTTCTTCTCTTTGCTACAGTCCTTGGACACATAGCCAACATTGTTACCAACGTCAGCGCCGCCAGGAAAGAATTCCAGGGTAAGTCATTCCATTATTGTATGATATTCACTCACTTTCTCCATTAGAATAAATACTATTATTTAAAAATTCTAGCTAGTTTTATTCGAGGTAGTACATAATATAGTGACACCTGCCAGCCAATGGAACTCATTGTTTAAACACAATGTCGACACCCATTTTATTTCATTTTCACACCGTGGCTAGAGAATTTTAGTAGAATTTTCTTCCTTTTTTGTGATATTATGGGATTTACATCTGGCCTACGGTGATTATAAGTTTGAGAGACTATGAAATAAAAATATTTTTATCATATCACAATACTAACTATACATAATATATATTCCTAATTAAATCGTAATGTGCGAAACGTGGTATGCGGTTACTATAACAAAAATTAGCCCCTTCACACAGCCATGGAAAAGGTAAAGGCTATAATAGCCAATTGAAACTTCTTTATAGAGCTGTTAGACCAGGAGGGGGCATCCCAAAGACATGTCTAATGCAATGTAATGGTGTTTAATCGCTACTATAGCAACCATATATCAGGTTGGAATAAAAATAATGTCCATTTTTTATAATAAAGTTTAGATAGTAATTATTAAAGTAGATCCTATTGTTATTGTTTAGGAATGCTACAATGAGCAACTTATACCTTTTTCTTTCAGATTATAAAAATATTGTTCATAATCTTCTTCGGTATTCTCCCATATTTTCGTCCCATCTAAAGATCACATTAGACATGTTTTCTCTAAGAGTTTCATAAAAGTGTCAATGCAATTACAGCGACATAATCTATTCAGAGCACCTATGAGGATGATGTAATAAATAAAAGAAGTTGCAGGAGGTATTTTGCCCGTTTCCGAAGTGTGGATTTCAGTCTGAAGGACGGACCAAAAGAATATTATCCCCCCAAAACCTTGATTCCTAAGAGTTGGAAGCTGTTGTCACAGCAAATCCTGTTACAACTTGTAAGGAACTCGCAAAACAATCTAACGTAACCCATACGACTGTCCTACGTCAACTGAAAAGGATTGGAAAGGTTCCAGTGATTGAAAAATGGGTTCCTCGCAAACTGTCAACGGTGAATCTGCAACAGCGTGTTGCTTGCCGTGATCCATTGCTTTGACAACAATTTCAGGCACCATTTTGGGGCAGGCTTGTTACTGATAGTGAGAAATTGATCCTTTATCACAACGTTAAACGCCGCCGATCGTGGATCAGTCTAGGAAATATAATTTCTCAACAACGAGAGGAAGACTTCATCCCCCCCAAAATCATATTGAGTTTTAATGGAATATTGAAGGAAATGCCCATTAAGAACTGTTAGACAACAATAAACTAATAATTCTAATCTCTAATGCAATCAACTTCGTTGTTTAAAAGGCGCTTTGGGCCAAAGGCGATCCTTCATAATCGAAAGAAGGGGTGGCATCCTCCATCACGATTGACCAAACATCTGTTGGAGGAGCTCGGTTGTATTGCTTTATTTGCCAAATTTGTCACTTTGATATTTCTGATTACCACTTGTTTAGGAGATTGCAGAACCAATTGGATAGTCTTATGTTGGCATCAAGAGAAGAGGTTGAAAACGAGTTGGATTCATAAGTTTGCATCAAAACATAAAGAGTTTTACAAGCTTGGCATTTATAAGCTTGTTGACAAATGGAATAAGGTTTTAGAAAGCAATGAACGTTATGTTTATTATTAAATATTTACATTCATAGGGTTTTTGTAAGTTATAATATTTACTATAGAATTGGCATTACTTTAGTCCCAGCCTGATGTATTAGGAGAAGTTATGTTGTATACAATATTTATTGAGTTTGAGTTGTAGCTTCTCTCTCTCTCTCTCTCCCTATATATATATATATATATATATATATATATATATATATATATATATATATATATATATATATATATATATATATATATAGAGAGAGAGAGAGAGAGAGAGAGAGAGAGAGAGCGAGGTCTCGCAATTATAGTTCTACTGTGAACAAAAAATAGCAACACTCACCAGAGATGATGTGGTGGCAGATGTGGTAATAAGTATTACGATAAAGGTGTTAGTAGGAGTTACTCGTAGTAAATAGAGTATAATATACACATTTAGGTAATGATAAAAACATGTAGGGTAGAGTTACTGTGCCTATAGTTTTCTCTTAAGTAGATGGTTGTTTATTTTCCTTTATTGGGTGACAGGAGTAGACTCACTGGGTATCTCCACGGGACCTTGAGAGGCCACCTAATATCGAGGTATCGACAACAAGATTGGAGCAAACCACAACAATAAAGCATGGCATTACACTGTTCATATTTTATATATTCTTATATGATGGAGAAAGATCTAATCTTTAAGTGAGAGTGAAATGAGGTGGCTCGACTTTTCTTCGTACGATTTAGTTCTAAGTATAGGAATTAATTTCCCTGCGTTATACTATACGCATTCCAATACTAAAATGTCCTTTTGCATGCATGGATACCAAAATTATACTGCTTAATCTAAACAAGTGCTGAAAATAAAGTAAACATAATTTTTATCTAGATATCCTAGAACCGTATTGCCATTTTGTGACACAACAGTGCATTGTTTGGGAATTTTTGTGATCCTTCGCTATTAAGACACCTAAATTCTTTTCCTGAGATTATTATGGATTGCATCTCTCATGTTTCCGAATATTTTAATGGTCTAATGACGTCGTTTTTTCAAGTTTATAATATATATATATATATATATATATATATATATATATATATATATATATATATATATATATATATATATATATATATATATGTAGAGAGAGAGAGAGAGAGAGGAGAGGAGAGGAGAGTGTCCGTCAGTATTTTGAAGTCATTCATAGGAATGTAGAAAAAAGACGCATAGCAAATCAGAGAAAGCTTTATTTCTTGAGAATGCTTTTAATACACCGATTCAAAGAATCCACAATTAACCTCAATGATTGCTTCACTTCGAGGTCTGAATCGTTTACAAGTCAGAACCAGATGATTTCTATCAATTTGAGATATAGTCTTTTTACAGTAAACTTGATATTTAGTGGTGTCATGGTGCTATTGATTGACCTTTCTATTAACGACGCCTCATAGGTACTTGTCCACTATATTGGGGCCGGGTGAGCTAAGAGACCATGTGTCTGGAAGAACATGGTCGTCGAAATTGGCACGCACAAAAGGATGGGTAATTATGGAGATTTTTCTCTTTACCCCCCATTTCGGAGAATGAGATTGCTGAGGCCAGTCCGCCCAACCTTGGGGCTACTTTTAGGGGTAGAGGAGAGAAGTGGGTTCATTTCCCGACCCTCCTCTCCCCCCTTACAAGAAAAAGAGTAAAAAGAAGTGAAAGATGACTAGGACTTCCTTTCATCCGCGGTAACTCAGTGGATGAAGAGACTCGCTGCCATTTCGGCTGGTGACTAGGGCAAGAATGGCCCGTCCGGTTCCGAGGCGCCTTCAGGCGTGTCGGTTGGTATCGCGTACCTGTGAAGGCATTTATACTAATACCAAGGAAGTGCCACTACTGCCACCATTTTGGTCATACGAATCGCTCACGTAGACGGCAAGATCTGGTTTACCAGAGGTCTGTGTAAATTCCTGGTCCAAGTCCATACACAATAATTCTTTAACATGTATGGTCAGGTGTATTAATTGCGGAGAGTCTCACCATTCTTCTTCGAAAGAGTGTGGCGCGTATCTCCTAGAGAAGAAAATCATTGCAATTCAGGCTCCGGATCTGGTTTCATCCCGCGAGGCTTTTCAGTTGATCCTGGCGCGCTTACCACTCCCTTGGACGTCTTATGCCTAAAATATATAAAAGGCAAACTCTGCTCCTAGCCCTTCCAGGCTTACGAGCACAGTAGTTTCCGCGAGTCCCCCCACCCCACCCACACACTTCCGCCGGGCGCTAATCTGGTATAGTTGGTGCACAATAGGTCCACAACTAGCCTCGGCTAAACCAAGTTATCTCCCCCTCCCAGTGCGACTGCTTCCCAGAAGGCAAAACGGATGCTCCGCCTCCACTGAGTCATTAGACTCACAGCAGGCAATACCCTGAAAGTGGTCGTGAGACCTTCTTCCTGGGTTCTTAAAGTTGTTGCCCCCTGAATGTAGGATAGCACCAAAGAGCTTCGGCTCCTATCACCTCGGAGACTCGAGATCCTGAAAAAGAAGGACCCCTACATCCAAAGCGGTCAAGCCCCTCAAAGGTTTTGAGGCGGAGGGAGGAAAAGACTTCATGGCCTTTATATTCAACAGTGCCCATACTTCTACCTACGGGAATCGTACGGCCATTCCCGTTGAAGGTTTTCTCTTCAAAAAGGGCCCTCACATCTCTTCCACTTCTGCACGACACCATGCTGGGCACGTGCCCCGTGTCTACGTTCCAGAGAGATAATGATTTTTCGAACCCACCAGAAAGGGTTAGAGGCCTGACAGAAGAATGCGTGATTTACAACCAGCATGATGTCTCCATTCTTCCTTTTGCTATAAATACCTCCTTTCAAGTAGAGGCAGTGCAGCTACAGCTAGATAGAAAGTATGCTGTGATTTATTTCTGCATGCATTCCACCATCAGCCGACTTCGACGTGGAGAATTTCCACCGCACGTGGCACGGTTGCCGAGGCCCTTTCTTCTGCTTGGAAATTTAAATGATAGACACCTCTTCTGGAGAACTAAAAGCTCAATCCCATGAGCAGGAAATAGGTATCCTAATTGTGGATTTCTGTACGCATCACTGTCCAAGAACTACTTCATTTTCCTTTTCTTAATCTATCCACTGCTCTCTGGATGCACAGGCTAAGTTAGGGTGAGATGTGGTCGATGACTTTCATGATAATGATCACATTCCCATTTAACTATAATTTTATGTGTGGTTTCCCGCATGAAAGAAACCCCCTGTGTTGCTTAAGCAGGCGCAGTGGTTGGTGGATGAGGCCGTTTAGTTCTTCTTCTCCAGAAACCTTACTACTATTCCTATAACGTCTGGTCATTTAGCCTGCCGATCTTTTCCTTGATGGTCAGCCTTGTGTGATACCACTCTCAGACAGGAGTATTATGACTACATATATGCGCTATAAGCGCATCACAAATGATTTGACTCTCGGTGAATTTCGTCGAGCTAGAGCTAGAATCCGGTATGTTTTAAGCACGCTCGCTTCTCTTTCTGCCGCGTATACGTATCTTCACTTAACAGGAAGACTCCTCTCGCAGAGGTTTGGCTGCGAGTCGAAAGGATTCGGGCAAGTTCTCACCGAAACTCACTTCCATTCTCCAGGAGAACAAGAATGCAATATCGAATCCCAAGTACGTAGCGGAGTCTTTGGCCATCGCTTTCTTCAGATTCTCTAGCCGGGATGCCTCTTTGTTAGTATTCAAAGCACGTTATGATGCCACTGAAGCTCGCTGACTAGACATACCCACAGAGACGGAGAACCCTTCAACGACAGATTTAAAATTGAGTGAGTTGCGCTCTACTCTCGCTTCAGCCGTGGACACCACCAGTTGTACGGACAATGTCCCATATGCCTTGCTTCATTACTTATGTGAGCAAGGCCTGTCATTTTCTGTTAGATTTTTCAACAGGATCTAGACAAAGGGTATCCTCCCAGATCCCTGGCGGATGTCTACCGTGCTTGCTTTTCGCAGACCAGAGAAAGATTACTCTACCTTGGCCTGTTTTCGCTCAATTTCTCTAACCTTTTGTGTATGCAAGTTTATCGAGTAATTTGTAAATGTTAGATTAGCCATTTTCCTGGGTAGCGAAGGCTACTTGTCTTATACACAGTGAGGGTTCCACAAGTTGCATTCCGCGTGGAATGCGTTGCAGCAGCAAAAAACTGGTTTCTGAGAGGCTTTCCTTCCTAATCAGCACTACGCCACGAATTTTTTTTATCTGGACTAAGCTTATTATATTCCATGCTGATGAGGTATTTTGGAGACTCTCGACATTATAAGAGCAAAGGGATGCTTTCCAATGTTTATTTCTGAGTTTTTCCGATATCTTCGTTTCAATGGAACAGGAAGAGGGTGTGCCACAGGGATGTGTCCTGAGTGTCACATTATTTGCCCTGAACATCAACGGTATCACCTCGGTACTGCCGGAAAAGGTTCTCACGCTATACGTGGACGACCTTTCGATCTCTTTTGGTGGGGCCCAGATGCCAACTCTGAAGCGTATACTCCAACTGGAATTGAGCCGCATCTCTCGCTATACAGAAGCACATAGGTTTCAATTATAATTGGCGAAGACTGAGGTGATGCAATTCTACACCTGCATCCTCGGCTGTACTCAGACTTCTAATTGTTTATAAACGGGGTTCGCCAGGAAGTGGTGGATTGGCACCGTTTCCATGCTCTGGTTTTCGACCGACGCCTCACTAGGCAGGTTTATATTCTAAGTCTTAGGGTCTCTTGTTACTCGCCTCATGGACATTTTTCGTTCCGTGGTGTTCAGGACTTGTGGTGCAAATAAGGCTACTGCCTTGTTTTTCTATTGAACATTGTTCTTTCGAAGCCTCACTACGTATATGAATTTTATGCATCCACATTCTAGACTGTATTGAAGAAATTCGAGTCGAGCCACCACACCGATCTCCACCTGGCGACTGGTGCCCTCCGCACGTCATCCATTGAGAGCCTACTTGTCGATGCTGGCGAGATGCCACTCGCTCTGCCCCATCCACATTGTATTATGCGCCTGTACACGCGAGCTCGAGCCCCCCTCAGTAGCCAACGCGTCTCACTGCATCCATGAGACAATCTCTACTGTGCCTATGCCACTGCAAGATCCCTTTGCGTTTATGACTAGGAAACCTCTTCTAGAGCTCAATGTTACTCTCAGGTCGGTGGCGCCTCTCGTTCTGCCATGAAGACCACCGTTGATGTACCACCTTTGACTATTTGTCGCCCCGCCTCTGCCCCCAAGGCTTCCATAGTGCCGAGAGTATTGCATTCGGCCTTCGGAGACGCACATCGTATCACGCTGGATCTGTGCCAGTTATACGTATGGCTCTAAGTCACAGTAGGTGGTCAGTTTCCAAGCCGTATCTCCTTTGTTTGAAGTCAGCGGAGCTCTACTAGCTTCTGCGTGATGCCAGGCCTGGAGACCGGATTGAGATCTATAGCGACTCACAAAGTGCTGTGAATGCTCTCATACGAATTATGAATGTTTGGGGTATGTGTATAGGGTGCAGAAAGGTATGGGGGTAGAAGTCCAGAAATAAAACTGGTGAAAAGAGAAAGTAGTGTGAGAGTTACAAAGATGCTAAGCTCCTGGTGATCAGGCCTATCGCTTTCATAATTTTCTTGGTGTGTTTCTTTTTTGTTGTTTTGCTTTATAGTTTATATTTTTATGGCGTTCAAGCCATTTGTCTTTAAAAATTGTAATGCCCCTGGATAGGCAATGTGCATTTGCTGTTTTTATTGCAATAAATTACTTTAATTTCATGCTCGGTATTCCCTGTTTTTATATATTTTGTAATTTGAGTAATTTGTGTTCTTTTTTTCGTCTTTCTTCCTTCTTGCTGTCTCGTTCGGTTTTAAATAAGCCATGATCGGTGAAATTTGATCAAAATTGATGATTTTTCATGAATCGGTGTATTCTCGTCTTAATCGTTTTTTGTCTTTATCTTTCGTAAATTAACATTCTTTTCATGGGTAGAACGGTATTCATCTTCGCCAGCTACTAATCTAGCGGAGCTTGGAAATCTGGCGCGACTTACAGCTATTCAGTTCCGGTTAATTATTTTAATGATTTTATCATTCAGTTTTCAATTAACCAGTTCCTGCATTTTCCTTGTCCGTTCTTCAATGACAATGTTAATGGGACTTAACTCCACCTCCCTGTGCAGCTCTTCTTGGTGTCTTCTTTCTCGCATGCGTGTACTCGTAATTAGGCATACGCATTTATTTTGCACAACTTGTAGTCTCCTCTTTTGTGTCCTCGAAACACAATTTAGAAGGAGGCGGGGTAGAGCAGCGTAGGTCTTACAATTGCTCTCGCGGACATTTCTGAACATGTATAGAGTTCTGACTGCGGCTGAGGCATTATAAATTCGATCTTCAACGTGCTTCCTGTACCCGGATGAAGTAATCTTCATTCCGAGTACACATTGCACTCCGCGATGTAGGGATAGCGCCTATCCACTACCCTGACATCAGAAAGTATTCTCCTCCCGATGGGGACAACCTTGAATTTCTCCCGGTTGTTTCTTATCTTCCAGTTGCCCTCGTAGATGTTTAATCTTTCGATTTCTGCCGCTGTCATACGAGCTTTCATAGGCGCGTTCCTCCAAGGACAAGTGATTATCTGGCTGAAATCATCGCCGTATTGAATGTTGAGGCAAGTGAGATTTGCAGGGGCCGGTGCATCTGCGGCATAAATCGAGTAGAGATTTGGCGACAGACACCCTTCTTCGCGAGACCCGCATTGAGTGGAAACTTCAGGCCGTCCATGCACTCTAAACTCACATGCGCCACTCTCTCTAGGACTTAGTCACAGAGAGTGCTCTCATGGCAATGGAATCTCATCACGCCCTGATTCGTGGTAGCCCTGACGCCACGGTTGCCGCGAGCCGGGTGAATGTCGAAATTACCTACAACTGGGTTCATGGACATGTGAGAATTGCAAGGAATGAGCGCACATATGAGGGCGATAAAAGTCCGCCAGGACTGGGCGACCAGACCAGTGTTTCCCTTTTCCTCACACCAACTATATGGTAAGAATCAGGGCAGCCTTGCGGACTACTTGGCAAAGAACATGGGAGACGACCGAGAGGAACTTAAAGTTGCGTACCATTGCGCCTAGACTGGTAAAATGGACCTACCCCCCAATGCCGCCATGGATTGAGTTTTATTTCTGTTGTCTTGCAATTGGTAAACCTCGCAGTACGTACCGCCATTTGATAGAGTATTCGCCTGGACTTTTTTGCGACGACTCTATTGATCCCCAGAATGTTGGCACAATTTTGTTGAATGTCCCAGTCTGTGTGATCTTCGCGCTTGTTTCTTGTCCCGATATCGGGATGAGAGAGCTTGCTACCATTTGTCTTTAGTATTTAAGTTATGTTCATATAAACACACATGAGAACTATCTGACTTTTTGGAGGAAGCTGGCATTCTCCACTTCATTTGACACTCTGTTTTTGAGCGTATGTTCCTGCGCCGAGGGTAGTGAGCCTCCCTCTTTAACGCTGGAGCGTGTTTCCTTCGTATTGTTTGTCTTTTTTGTTAGATTATCTGTTTACTTTTATTTGTATAACTTTAATGTAGTCTATCCCTAGGCTGTTATTTTATATTACGAGGACTTATGGCAGTTTCCAGATGGGTGCGTTAAAATAATCATACATACCCCTCATATTCCCTACTCCCACTCGATTCAAACCATAGCAACTATTTACAGGATTAACTTCTAAGGGTCTCGTGACCCTTTCACATATCCATAACAAGGCTATGCGCTGATAGAAGGGGTTTAGGCTCGGTAGCTTTCCAGATAAGAGATCTTTATCCGGTTTAGATGCCCTTTTGCGCACGCGCCCCCAAAAAGGGTATTCTCAAACTTGAAATACAGGTATTCAGTTGGAAAGTTATCAAAGTAAAGTAATAGGGAGCTGAGTCGTTACGATTTTCATAAAAATAAGTATAAGGAGAGAAGTTTGCCTTTTTTAACAACTGAATAATTTAAAAAATATATCTTTAAATTCTGTATTTATAAAGTAATAAAAACTAACCAACAAAAACATCTTCGTACTGAAAAGAGTATAAAGGAGGACTGAGAGATGAAGAATGGAGATAAAGAGAAAGGAGAGTACTAATGAGAAGCTTAGGAAAGGTAAAACTTCCATAGGAAACCTCATTTGACTTAAATTAAGGGTTGAGGCCATATATAAACCCGCATAACAAGTTTGCAGATAACTCACAAGCAAACAGAAAGAAGAAAAGAAATACCTCTTGGGGAATTTTCCGAAAATATCCTCAGAAATCCTAAAATTACTGATAGATGACTACATATTTCTCACTCCCCAGACTTGAGTATCAAACTCCGTTGCAGAATATTAAAAACATTCGCTAATTTCTCTTCTCTCATCACTTGGATATCATCCCACACAGGCTACCAAATGTATATATCGAATGAACGAAGTAAGAGTATCTCTTCGAAATAAGAAATTTTACTTGTTGGAAACTAAAATAACTGTCCTGAGTGAAAATTATGATAGAAATCGTTAGGCGAAGGTTAGGTTAGGTAAAATATGTTTAGAATAAGGCAAAAAAAACAACCAAAAACTTTACAAATTTATTTTTCGAGAGGAAAATATGCCAAAATCTCATCAACCATTGAATCATCCTTTAGGCATTTGAAATGGAATAAAAAAAAACGAATCAATGAGGCGCCGACTATTCAACTCTCTATCAACGTGACTGACTGACAGGCTGAACAAACACTATGATCCTCGAACGCCATAGCCTAACCCTAGCCTCTTCTTAATTTCGCGATAGCCTCAAACGCCTAATTCGTTGCCGGGCCTGCTCCGAAAAAAGAGTCCCGTTTTGAAAATACGAGGGGCGGTTTTGCGAATCGGTAGGGCAAAACAAAGGAAGGGAGATGGCTGTTTGTGGGGGTGTTAGGACAAGTTATGACAAGTCAGCACCTGCAGCTGCACGCTCCTGCCTCGACTATTTAAGAAGCAGTAGCTGATCGCAGATCGTCAGTTACAAATTTTTCAACATGGGAGAAAAATGAGCACCACGCAGTGATCAAGTTTTCGACCAAGGAAGGCAAGAATGCAAAAGAGATCCATGAACGCATAGTTGCAGTGTACACCGACACCGCCACTTCCTATGCAAGCATTGCTCGCTGGAATAGGGAGTTTCGCCATGGTCGTGAGTCCCTTGAAGATGGCCCCCGTCCAGGACGCCCGTCAGACATGACCAACGAGGACAATGTGGCACGTGTGGAGAGGATGATCCCCTAAAATCGACGGGTGAAGGTCGAAGAAATCGAATGATAACTTGGAATATCACATGGAAGTGTTATCAACATCATCTACGACAATTTCGCCATGGCCAAGGTCTCTGCCCGTTGGGTCCCTAGAAACTTGACAAAACCTCACGCCCCGTGATCGACTTCAACGTCATCAAAGTCCACAAGGCCAGAGTTGCACAAGCTGCCCTGCGCGAGTGTGGATTCGAGCAGCTCATCCATCCCCTTACAGTCCAGATATGGCCCCTAGCGACTACTTTTTATTCCCCCAGCCCAAGGCTGCATTGCGTGGACGCCGGTTTCGGGACGATAAAGATGTCCAGCTCGCCGTCCAGGAGTTGATTGAACAGCAGTCGGGAGATTTCTGGTTGTCGGGAATTCGAAGCCTCAGGGACAAGTGGCGCGAGTGCATTGAAGTCGAGGGTAGTTATATTGAAAAATAATAAAACACTTCCTCATATCTCGTTTCCTTATATCCGAATTGCAAAATATATTGACCGCCCCATCGTATGTTGTCACAATTTATTCGAAATCGAATGAATTTCCCAATATTTTGCTCGCTATGGATTTATGATCAAATCAAAGGCCTTAATTGATCCATTGCCCTTTGTTGCACGGATAAATTTTGTGTATCCCCTCCTTATATAATGTGGTGTTGGTTATAATGAAATGCCGTTTAGCCTCACTCAATTAATATACAGAGAAAAAGAAAATACCCGGGGACAAAGTTTATTATATACATATACACATAATATGCAAAGTGGGCGATAAAAATATTAATGCTGGCGTCAATCCTTTTCGTGATCTGAGAGCCCATCCATAAATTTACGTTATTTGTCACATACACTTGATAATCTTTTATTTTTTGTGCAATTTGTAAAATCCATTAGGTACATAAAAATACATTTATTGAAACTGCCATAAATTATACATAGGAATGAAGTTTGTAGACTGTTACACGTCTAACCATAAAAAACATTTCTCTCTTTTATAATGTAAGTACACCTCAACATGAACGTCATTTGTTCCTACACAGAACATCTGATCAATATTCACTTTATCACCATGTGTTGTCCAACACCTCTTTGGTGATATTCGTGATATTATCTCTTATCCTAACCTTTAATGCCTTCTTAGCACACAATGAAATCGAGTCCACTTTGTCCTTAAAGTACCACCGCAAGAAAAAGAGGAAGTTATTTACGGCGACCATTGTGGCCAGAGGGATGGACTGTCCCCCCTTCCCCTCCCCCAATCCTTAGACGGGAACGGTGACATTAAAGTTGAAATTCTTCTAATTTATGTAGAACATAATGTTTCATTATGTCCACCTACACATTCGCTTTTAATAGTGGTTTCGGCAAAAAAGAATGGCACTATCCCTGTTGTAAATGATACTCTCCTAACATTCACTTTTAGGCTACCCCGCTATCATTAAAATAACGCCATTAGTAGAATAGGTGGGTGTGACATTTAACTTTATTTCATGGTGCAAAGGACCATAGGAAAAATATTACAAATACACATTTCAGATCTCTGTATCTGAAATATATCTTTTTGTTCAAAATGGCTACAGGAAATACACGCCACCCAATCCAGGGTGACAAGTAAATTGTGTCGATGTTTGAACAGTGATTTTTCACTAGTCCTTTAAGCTAGATTGATGAAGTAAAATTATTCGCAAAAGGAAAGTCCGATATTATATTTTACTTATTTTCATTCTCGAACTGGTTTACTTTGTACTATCCACACTTATTAATACGGAGAGCAAGATTTACAAGGACATTTTTCCATATATCGGCGATGTCCGAGTTAAATTCAAGTTCAAATCTTCAATTTTTTCCTTCCAGTGTCTACCTTCGGATTTGTCTGGGCAGCCACTTTTCTCACGGATATTTCTCGCGCTGGGCACTGATCAGTGCCCTCAATACTTCGATACTTGACTCAGGAGTTGTCGGCAACTGGATGTCAGGTGTAGCAGCATCGTACCCTCTAGGCCCCACTGCCTGCAACGAGGATCTGCGGCTATGTCTTCTAAATATTTTCACTTCCTGATCTTCACCACTTTTCCGCGTGAAATGATCTCTTGATATTTCGCTTTCAGAAGGTGGTTGGTGTTAAGGATATAGCGCAGCTTAGGATGTCAAATCTTGTAGTGTAGTCCAAAGGTTGCAGGAGTCTAAGTTAAGATACCAACAAAAAGCATTAAAATTCACCAAGCTCAGCAAACCTGCCCAGGAACACAGACACCAAGCACAACACACCACCATAGTATTGGTGGTGTTTTTTTCCCTGGTTCAGGCAAGTATGACCGCCATTTTGCGCGCGCATGTTGATATTCATGTACGTAATGTTTCTTCATAACTACTGGTGACGCATAAGACTTGTTTGCAATTAGTGAGAAATTAACTTTCGCTGTCAATACACAGGCAACGTAATGTAAATTCCGGAGCTGAATTTATATAAGTAGGGTGAACACAATGTTTAGGTGAAAAGGTGCATTTCAAATGGAGTCACGGCGAACCTAATGTTTGTTCGCTAACTGCTGATGTGGGGTGAGCGTAATGCTGGTAATGCAAGTCATATCAGCTTGGGAAATATAATAATAATAAAAATATTGGTTTTATATGGCGTCCTTCAAGACCTTGAAGCCTCCCCAGGGCGCAAGTCCATCGAGTAGGAAAAGGCCTGACAGAAGAACTAGTATTTTAGAGCCCGTTTGAAAGCTCCAGGCGAGGAAGATAAGCATATGCAAGGAGGAATACCATTCCACAGCCAAGGGGTAACTAAAAAGAAAGCATGATCACATATGCAGTAGAGACGACTGCGAGAACCAGAAAGCAGGAGGGCACTTCCCGAACAAACGTTTCTTTGTAGTCTGGACACAGCCAGTGTGGAGAGGACAGGTAAGGGAGAGTTGCGGTGTTTAGAATTTTAAATGTGAGGGCTTTAACGGTAATTTAAAATTTAATGGGCAGTCAGTGCAGTTCGTGGAGCACGGATGTAGCACGAGAAAACTGTCAGTGATAGAAGAGAACTCGAGTCACAAAGCTATGAACAAGATGAAGGGGACGAATTGTAGTGTTGGGGGCTCCAGTGAAAAGAGAGTTACAGTAATCAAGCCAGGATGTAACAAAAGTATGGATAGCTAACTTGAAAATGCTTTGGGCAAAATGAGAGAGGATATGCCTGAGGTTACGGAGAAAACAGATAGATGATTTATTCCCATTGGAAAAATGCAATTTGAAATCGAATTGACTGTCAAAGAAAACACCCATGTTTCTAATGTTGTCAAAGAACGCAATTGGTGAGTTAACTAGATTGAGAGAGGGGGCTACATTTTTACAGCAAGCGAGATCTGCTGAAATTACCATAAAATAACTGTTTTGTCATGGTTGAGTTTGAGGAGTTATCTGATATCCATTCATTAATCGTGTCATATGCGGATAAAGGATTGGTGACAGTCACAACAGACGAGTTTGGGGAGGAGGAGAGAAATATTTCCCTGTCATCAGCATAGAAAGGGAAGGATAGACCTAGGCAACGCAAAAGAAGGCCAGGATGAAGGAGATAGATATGAAAGAGGAGCTGGTCAAGGACTCAGCCCTGATGAATCATAGGATACAGCAGCTGAGTGAGATACTTCATCCCTGATGTGAACATAATGAGTAAGAGATGACAGGTAAGAGAAAAACCAATTTAGGGCGCCTCCAGGGGCAGACAGGAAGTCATGAAGATGGTGGAAAAGAAAGGAGTGGTCAACGATGTCAAATTATGTTAAGAGATCGAGAAACATTATAATTGAAGGCTTCTCAGCGTCTGCCTCTCGGCCGCGTCGGTCATTCACATGTAGGAAACCCGATTCAGAGCTGTGACCTGCCTTAAAGTCAGACTAGAAGGTTTTGTCGATGCTGGAGGAAGACATGTGTTCAGTGATGTGGGCAGCTACTAGCATAACAAGAGTTTTTGGATAAGAATGAAAGTTGAGACATTGGAAAATAATTCGAAGGAATATTTGGGTCAAAATTTCGTTTCCTTAAGATTGAACTGACAGCAGCATGTTTAAAGTCTGAAGGCAGCTTACCTAGCGACAAGGAGACGTTGAAGATCAGTCATTGTGGTAGGGGAGGACTTGTACAAACTTAACATAGAAACGGTGGGAAAGTGTCATCAGAGAGCATGTGTTTTTCGATGAGCGGAGTATTGAGGCGAGTTCTTCAGAGGACTGTGTGGATGGAATTGAAATTAGGAGGTGGGGTAACTGGGGTGACAGTGTGACTGGAGACAGACAAAGACAGGATCCCGAGCAAATATTAACTACTTTTTCAGAGAAAAAGGCATATATAAGGGAGATGGGGAGGTGGTGATGGTAGTGAGGGTAACCAGGGAGACGAGAGGAGCGAGGAGTTTGAAAAGTGCACGAAGATTTTCTTGGTATGGGCCTCGCGGGAGGAAAGCAGGAGGGCTGTGCAGGCATGAGTTGCAAGAGAATAGGCGAGAAAAGTTGTTTCATCTCCATTTCTCGAGCGCGGGCGGAAGGAAGGCGTCTCTAACATGCTCTTCTGCGTTTTTTAGCGTCTATGAACGTGCTAATGAACCAAGGGGCGCCGGATCTGCAAGAAAAGGCAAGATAAAAGGGAGCTTAAGTGTCTAGGCAGGAGGAGGGTGACTACAAAACGCAACGTAAGGATAGGTTGCCGTTAGAAGAGGAGAACACAGTTGTGTAAATGATAGAACTGGTTAAAGACAGTATTACGAAATAAATGGATTGGTTCACATTCAACACTAGTAATACTGAGTAAATGCCAGAAATTACGTACTCGACTTAACAATGACAGATACAGTGTTCCATGGATTTCGAGTTAAAATTAAGTTTTTGAAGACTCCGAAAAGAGGAATGAAAATGTTTTGGGTGTGGGGTCTGAGATGTCAAAAGCAGGAGAATAAGCTAAAAATTCAGACACCACTCCGCGATTTGAAGTAGACCAAAATGTTAGATGTGGTATATGTTTTTTAAAGGAACGGTAGAGACAAAATATATAATCCTTCTGTTCCGATAATTGGAATATGGCTAAATATGAAAAAAATATCCAACACACTCCCTCCTCGCTCTCTACCCCTCTATACATCTCTCCATTTCCTTCATCTTTGGTGTTTTTTCTCTCTCCTCTACCTTTCTCATCTAACTCTCGCTATACCTTTCTCTCTATATTTCTATATCTCTACTTCTCTCTTTAGCTCTCTCTTTGCACACACACACATACATATTATATATGGTGGTGGGCTGGTTCTATCATAGTGAGGAATTGAATGTCTTCTATCTCCAATAGCTTATTCTTTTATTTTCTTCTACTAATTTTTCTTCTTCCAATATGAGAGAATGGTTCACAAGTATTGATTGCCTAAGCTGCGTTTCCAGTCATACACAGTACTTCCTCTGTCCTTCAGCTGAGGGCCACTCTCAGTCTTTCTTCAACTGTTAGCAGGTGTCTCCATTACTATGACAATTTATTTAGAGAGCAGAAATATGAATGTTGCTATAAAGTATTGGCCCCCAGTCTCCAGCAGAACTTAAATGTTCAGAGGCTGCTAAGAATCTCTATATTAGGTTTAAGTTTCTTTAGGTTTAAGTTATTATTGTTTAGTGTTTTCATGTTGCTTGAATGTAGCGATGTTGAGTTTAATCTCGTTCCTGGTTTAAATATAGATGTCATGAAGTTCAATTAGTTAAAATTAGCAATAGAATTAATAACTTTTATATATTTAGTCTATACCGTAACCCAGATTTGGATAGAATATTTAATTATCTCCTTGATTGTATGAATAGAATTCAGGAGTCTGACCGTAAGTCACCATTTTTTTTGTCAGTGACCTGAATGTTCACCAGAGAGAATGGCTCAAGTCAGTCAATGATACTGATCGGTCTGGGGTAGCTGCACTTGATTTTGCTAATTTGTCTGGATGTGAACGGCTTATTACTGAATCGACTCACACCAATAGAAATTGCCTGGATTTACTGTTGATAGATGTACTGGGTGTAGTTGACTCGGTTATTAAACCTCCTCTTGGTAGGTCTGACCATTCTATTATTTCTTTTAAATTGAAACTTAATTTTGAGGTTCCTAATATAAGTATCTCTTAAAGACTATGTTAGGTCTCGGGCAGATTGGTTGGTGTATTCCGTGACTTTGAAAATATATAATATATATATATATATATATATATATATATATATATATATATATATATATATATATATATATATATATATATATATATGAATGCAATGTCCCATCCCGCAGGATAACTACAAGAAATAATATTATATTGGAGGTACGAGGGGCGGTCAATAAGTTTTGCAATTCGGATATAAGGAAACGAGATATGAGGAAAAGTGTTTTAATATTTTTCAATATAACTACTCTCGATTTCAATGCACTTGCGCCACTTGTCCCTGAGGCTTCGGATTCCCGACAACTAGAAATCTCCCGACTGCTGTTCAATCCACTCCTGGACGGCGAGCTGGACATCTTTATCGTCCCATAAACCGGCGTCCACGCAGTGCAGCCTTGAGCTGGAGGAATAAAAAGTAGTCGCTAGTGGCCAGATCTAGACTGTAGGGGGGATGGTTGAGCTCCTCGAATCCGCACTCGCGCAGGGCAGCTTGTGCAACTCTGGCCTTGTGGACTTTGACGACGTTGAAGTCGATCATGGGGCATAAGGTTTCGTCAGGTTTCTAGGGACCCAACGGGCAGAGACCTTAGGCATGGCCAAATTGTCGTCGATGATGTTGATAACACTTCCATGTAATATTCCAAGTTATCATTCGATTTCTTCGACCTTCACCCGTCGATTTTCGAAGATCATCCTCTCCATACGGGCTACATTGTCTCGTTGGTCACGTCTGACGGGCGTCCTGGACGGGCGTCATCTTCAAGGGACTCACGACCATGGCGGAACTCCCTATTCTAGCGAGCAATGGTTCCATAGGGAGCGTCGGTGTCGCTGTACACTGCAACCATGCGTTCATGGATCTCTTTTGCATTCTTGCCTTCCTTAGTCAAAGGATTGATCACTGCGCGGTGCTCAACCTTCTCCATTGTGGAAAAATTTGTGACTGACGATCTGCGATCAGCTACTGCTTCTTAAATAGACGAGGCAGGAGCGTGCGGCTGCAGGTCCTGACTTGTCATAAGTTGTCTTAACACTACCACAAACAGCTATCCCTCTTCCTCTATTTTGCCCCACCGATTCGAAAAACTTATTGACCGCCACTCGTATATATACGAAAGAAAAGTATGAAAGACCACCTCAAAAAAAAGAAATCACCAATGAGGAAGACGGAAGGGGAAAGGTAAAGATTCACATTAAGAACTACAAGAAGCAGGTAGTAAGGTCACAATGAGAAGACGGAGAGGGTAACAGATTCAAAGAAATGGAGATAGCCTAACAAGGGAGATTATTAGACACGATGAGCAAAAAGTTGGGAAAATACAATGTACATAACATAGCAGTGACAATTAAAAAATATAATAAAAAATAAAATAAAATTGGGGCCGCATAACTAAAGATTGTATATAAAAAACTAAGAACAAGAGTCAGAACTAATTTCTTTAAATATTAATCTTTTAATTATAGCATCTATTTTATATTAGCCAGGGTAAAGGTTAAAATTATCACATTAGCTTATAAAAGCACATTCAATGATATTCGTTTTTATAGGGTCATTGGAACGATAAATAAATTTTGCCGAGTTCCAGTTAATTAGATGGTCCTTATATGACATATGGACAAAGAAAGCACTGTTATCTTCCCCTCTTCGGACATTATATTTATGTTTATTTATGCGAACAGAAGCTGATCTCTACGCCACAAATCATCAGTTCTATCCTAAGGAGTAAAAGAAGAGCATTCTTCCGTCCCCTACGAACCTAGGACAATCACAACCGAGAAAAAAAACTTCATTTATTAAAAGTCCAAAGCCCCTTTAAACCCAAAGGTAACCACCATAAGAAACAAGAAGAGGTGAAACCCTCAATTTTTAATGCTCCGTCGAGTAACCCCTACCGGAGTAACCCTATTGTATACTTCTCTTGCGGAACCCCTGAGCAAGAGAAATCTCAGTGTCCACAAAGCTCCTGCTTTCGCTTTAGCCCTGGACAACAGGTTCACCAAGTCTCCGCAACTCTTGCTGCCGAACAGCCTACCGCCCCTGTGCCTCTGACCTCTTCGTCGACCTCTGAGGAGCACCAGGTGAACTTTCCTTCGAATAACAGTTCTTCTGGTGTGCTCCCCCGTAGAACCATAACATAAGAAATTCGCTGTGGTACACGATTTCTTGGGAAGAGCTAATAAACTCCCAGTGGTCCGTTGTCACGTAAAATGCCGCTATTTTATAGGGTGGACCGACGTCGTAGCTGCCCCGATAAGGCTTGTGCAGTGTTGGCGGGTCAGAGCGCGCAGCTCTTCCCAACTGCCGTGACGCAAGCTGTCGTCAACGGGCTCAGGCTGGTAGAGACTCCTGCCTCCCTCCCCCCCCGCATCTCTCAAGCCCCCATGCACCCCTGATTACGAGGAACTGAATAACACCCAATTCATCAGTGCCCAAAAGGAATGACTTTCCCTCCCACCCTTATGGGAAAAAGGCAAAAGGAGGAGAGACAAAATCGGTTTGTGGAGACCGAAAAGTGAGGTATGCGATAGAAGACTGTTTGCTACTTCGTACTTCCCCGGATCCAGTAGGGTCCCCGTTCAAGTTCCTTTGTGTACCTAGGGCATATGTTGCGAAGGTTTTACAAATAGCACACGAAGGTGTGTTTGCATGACATTTCAGGCATAATAATACCTCGCAACGCATATTTAAGTTTTTTTTTTTACTTGGTGCAGCCAAGGAAATCGCAGAGTTTTGCAGAACCTGTGATATATGTCAAAAGGTCACCGCCAAAGGACGAGTACAACCGTCCCCCCTTCAGAAGACTTCAGTTATATCGGAACCATTTTTTTAAGGTTGCCATCGATCTTATTGGACCGATACATCCCACTTCTACCGAGGGACACTCCTACGTTCTCACCCTGGTTGATTGGCCACCCGGTTTCCCGAAGCAATTGCTCTCAAAACAATTGATAGCATCTCGTGTGCCGAGGCATTAATCTCTATTTCTTCACGGGTAAGGATCCCAAAAGAGGTCCTCCCGGACAGGGGCCGCCAATTTACGTCCGAATTGTTGGAGCATGTGAGTAAGTTGCTCCAAATTAGGCCCATTTTCACCACGCCTTTCCACCCCTCTGCAAACGGTATGTGCGAGAAGTTAAACGCTACCTTGTAAAACGTGCTTAAAAAGCTGTTCCACGACCATCCCCAGGAATAGCACCGGTACCTGCCAGAAGCTTTGTTTGCGTGTAGAAAGATTCCCCACCAAACTCTGGGATTCTCCCCATTCAAGCTTCTCTATGGTCGCAATGTACGAGGTCAACTGAGCATTCTCAAGGAGCTCCTCACGAACTCTCGATTGGATGAGGAACTAAAGACCTCCTACTCGTATGTTCTGGACTTGCGTGACAGGCTAGAAAAATGCTCGGAGGTTGCCGTGCAAAATTTCGAGATCAATCTAGAGAAGTATCGAACATATATTTATATTTAATCTAATGCCCGAAAATTTAAACCTGGCGATGAAGTTCTGCTTTTACTCCCCACGGACAATAACAAACTCCTTTTCCCAATAGAAAGGACCGTTCCCGGTCATAGAAGCTAGAGGGCCCGTGGATTATGTCATTCAGTCGTCATCTGGCAATAAGTTGTTTCACATCAACATGTTAAAAAGATATCACCGGCGAGCTTGTGTTAACAATATTGTTGTCTTCGACGAATAAGGGACAATGGAAGCATCCTTCCCTTGGGACCCATTAAATATTGTTCAGACAATATGCGTCGAGGCGGATAAAGATTATCCTTTGCCTGATCTGTCTTCCTCCCCCTTTCCCCATGAAGACCTGGCCACTGCAGTCAACGTGAATCCTCACCTCGGTTCCATGGAGAAATCTTAGATTATCTCACTGCTGAAGGAATAACCAGACGTAATCTCAGTCTCCAGGGTGCTCTACACAATTCTAGTATGACATCTCTCTCAACACAACGGAGCCAATTAAAAGGTAAACCCTACCCTCTTCCAATCCAGTTTCGCAAGGCCTTCAACGAACAAGTCGAGAACCTCCTTAAACTAGGAATAATTGAACCCTCCTCGTTGGATTATTGTTCCCCGATAATGATGGTACGTAAGCCGGATCAATCCTTTCGTATGTGCGTAGATTTTAGAAAGTTAAATGCTGTCACGGTATTCGATGCTGAACCCATCCATTTTTTCGACCAGAACCTCCACTTATTTGAGAAGTACAAGTATATTTCTGAAATAGAATTGTGCAAATCCTACGATCAAATTTCGTTTCGAAAATCTGTGAGGAAGATACCGCATTTCCCACCGAAAAAGGGCTAATGGAATTCACGCGTCTCCCTTTTGGTTTAGTCATTGCCTGCATTAACTTTAATGGGATGATGCAAAAAATTGTAGATGGGTTGAGCAATGTCTCTTTTTACTTTGACAACGTATACGTTGCCACACGCACCTAGAAGGAGCACCTTCCATCACTCCGCCCACTCCTAAACCGGCTTAGGATCTACGGATTGACAATCAAGCCGTCCAAGAGCCACTTTACTCATAGCAGTATCTCTTACTTAGGGTTCAAAATAGGAGAGGGACAATTAGCCTCCCAAGAGGACAAAGTTAAGGCAATAGAAGACATCGTTCGTTTCTTGGCTCCGTCTCCTTCTATCGGCGGTTCACCTCCTAATTCGCTTCCATAGCGTCACCCGTTAATGACCTTCTTAAAAAGGCCGCACCAGACCCCATCCTATGGAATCTCGCCACGACTGCGAGTTTCGGCGAGATGAAGAAAAAATTGGTCTCCGATCCTTTCCTCCGTTTGCCCAATCCCCAGAAAAAATTTGGCATCCAAACTGATGCCTCTAATGTCGGCATTGGGTGCGTTTTATTACAATATGAGGAAGAAAGAACCACATTTCCAGTGGCATACGCTAGCCGGAAACTGTTGGTTCGCTACTATAAAACTTGAAGCTTTAGCAATCAATTATGGCATTCAAAAATTTAGGATGTACTTGATTGGTAGACCTTTTACTTCGAAACGGACCATAGGCCACTAGCCTACTTAAAAAAGTGTAAAAGTCAGTACGGCAGACCTATGAGATGGTCCCTTTTATTGTAAGAATACCAATACAATTTATCTTACGTAAAAGGAACGGATAACGTCATTGCTGATAATTTATCACGCAGTCCGATAGACGAAGACCCTAGTTGTGGCGACTATTCGGAACTGGTCGGATATTTTAATTTTTTTGTTCTCGTGTATATATGTATGTTCTATTTATTTTTTATATATGTCTAGTTATAACTGTAATTTCTAAGACCTAGTCGAGAAATAGTGTCATTTCATTATGTTAATTTTTGGGTGTGTTTCGCGTATGTATTTTTCCTGGGATCTCATTTTGGCTATAGATTGTAACGGCGAGTAGGTTATATCTTGTGACATTATCCCTCGTTCCACATCAGAATAATGTCCCCTCGGAATGGGTAGAGATGTAGAAGAATAGCATAATGCACCTATGTTTTCCTCACCTCCCTTCCGGGCAGGCCGGTTATCAAACCTTCCCCTTCCGGCCCGATATCTGATGGTCTCCTGCCCGCCATTTCAGCTAACTACCGAGTTCCTTTTTCGACTGGTTATCGATAGATGGGAGCCCATCTTGGCTTTCAGTGGTTCCCGGAAGTTTACAAAGGACAAAATGGAGGAGCTTGATACAAAATCTACTTCCAGAGCCATGTGAACCTCTCCAGAGTTTCGAGTATAAAAGATGAATTCTTTTAACCCTCGGGAGTAGAGCTTGCACAACGTCTGGCGGGGCAGGAATTGCCATCTACCTCGGTGTTTTGGTAATTCTTCGAAGCATCAAGTCTTCAGAGAGGAGATCGGTCCCAGTTAGGTAAGCTCCTTACCCCGTTGGTCTGCAAATCAGTGCGGACCCAAGCTCGTACTCACGTGTTAGAGCCGAAGCTACAAACAGCCTCACTCTGGTTCCCTAAGCGAGAGATTTACATCTGGGCTTTTCTCCGTGACCCTGCGCGTCGATAGGTCACTTCGCCCTCCTCTCACAGAGGCACCCAAGATTCCTCTGAGTTCACGAGCGTGGGGCCCTCTTTAACAAGAAGCTCTGGTCACCGGCTTCTTCCAACAGAATCGTGACGGAATTGTGGGATCAGGTCGGTCCCTGGAGAACCTACCTCATCGTTTCCACCCCTTATCTCACCACCTTCACTCACCAGCGCCCCCCGAACATCAGGTCCTAAGGTAACCGTTCCCTTTCACATTGCCCAACTCCACCGCGAAGCTTACCAAGATTATAATTGTATAGGAATTTACATAGTGAATAGTTATTTACAAGACAATTGAGATATCCGAGATTCACTTATTAATTTATCTCTCAAAGCACTTCATTTGTATATATATATATATATATATATATATATATATATATATATATATATATATATATATATATAAGAGTCGGGAAAACTCCAACCACCCCTCGGCCTATTCCTCGACTTTGACCATTCCTTGTACTTGAGACTACCTGCTCCTTTTATCTTTAATAGACCAGCCTGGCGTACTTTAGATCTGAATGACTCTGCATTTTTCAATAATACCTTCAGAACTAATGAGTTTTCAAAATGTTTTTTTCCATTTTATAGCAAATTATGGAACGATCTTTCGAATTAAATTGTTCATTGTGCTGACCTGAATGACCTTTAGATCTGCTGTTAATGCTTATTTTTCATAATTTATACGCTTGTCTGGGGGATTAACCGGGACACGTAAACACATTGTTATTTATATTTTAGTTTAACTTTAATTAATTGTTTTTATTATATTTTAGTGAATTTTTGTGTCTTAACTTTGTGTATTCTACATAGTCATTTCTTATTCTACTAATGCTCCTCTACAATGCATTTGGGGTTTTTGTGGGGTTTCTAGGTGTCGCCTTCACCCTGTTTGGAAGCTTAAGTGGTTTTTATAATATATATATATATATATATATACCTCTTTTCCTCTCTTTCTACTATCTAACTCGTTACCTCTCTTTCTACTTGTCTCACTCTACCTCTATCACTCTCCTCTACCTCACATTCTACCTCTCGCTCTACCTATCTCTACCTCCTTCTCTTTTTGTTAACCTCTCTCTATTCTACTTTCTCCCTTTCTCTCCCTCCTCATCTCTCTGTATCCGCCGTCTCTAAGTCTTTTATGCCTCTCTTTTTCTCTCCTGTCAACCTCTATCTTTCGCTCTCTCAAACTTTCTCCATCAATCGCTCGTACTACATCTCTCTCTGCCTCCTTCACTCCCTCCCCCCCCTCCCTATTTCTCTCAAGGTCCTTCTCTCTTAGTATATATATATATATATATATATATATATATATATATATATATATATATATATATATATATATATATATATATATATATATCCTTTCTACCTGTCTCTCTTTATACTCGTATATCTCTGTGTCACGTTCTCTCTCTCCATCCTTCCCTCAATTCATCCCCCTCACCTGAGATGGTGGCCATAATGGATTCGTGGATAAAAACCTCAAGCCGAGATTTTGAAGGTGAATTCACGATTCCCGGTTACCAGCTCTTCCTGAAAGATAGGCCAGACAGAGAGGATGTCGGTGTGATGTTGTATGTCAAGGATACTCTCAACCCGACGGATTGCAACATCGTATCCGACCATGAACTACTTGGTGTTGACCTAGAGATAGGTCCTGTCAAATA
Organism: Ceratothoa steindachneri; assembly: GCA_963969495.1. Taxonomy (NCBI): domain Eukaryota; kingdom Metazoa; phylum Arthropoda; class Malacostraca; order Isopoda; family Cymothoidae; genus Ceratothoa; species Ceratothoa steindachneri. The sequence goes on along the minus strand of OZ018324.1, from coordinate 48,454,279 downwards.
CAGGACCCTAATGCTTTATAAATCTCCTGCCCAACTCATTGAAAAGGACAGAGATCTGTATCAGCTACTAGGAAAACTTGTCGAAGACAGAGTGTGTATCGTCATGGGGGATTTCAACACACAAGTTAACTGGGAAACCAGAGAACCCTGTGGCGAGAACACACTACTGGAGCTCGCGAACAACAAGTTCCTCACTCAATGGGTGAGAGAGCCAACGAGAGGAAACAATATCCTCGACTTGGTTTTCACCTCTGATGATGACATCGCTGAGGAACTCTCTGTTGGCGAAGAGCTCGGTGGCAGTGACCACCGACTAATTAGATTTGTAGTCAAAGTCCCGAAGGCAAGGCCTGCAATTAGTAAATCGAGGAAACTCAATTTGAAAAGAGCAGACTTTGAAAGCCTTCGAGCTGGACTGACTGACGTGAGGCTAGAAGTGTGCGATGTTGTTGAAGACTTGTGGAACAGTTTCAAAACCACATTCATGAGTCTTCAATCGCGTTTCATCCCTCTGAAATGACCCCGTCGGTCTTCTGTTCAACCAAAGTGGTTTAATCGAGAAATCGGCCAACTGCTTAGGGAGAAGAGAAATGTGTACCGGCAATCAAAGACCTCGGGCGACTTTGACGAATACCGGAGGCTAGCCAGGAGAGTGAAGTCCAGCGTAAGGGCGGCTAAGCAGTCTGAGGAACTTCGGGTGGCGAGACTCTGTAAAGGGAATCCCAAGTAGTTTTTTGGATATGTAAACAGCCGTAAACCAATCTGTCGAACGATTGGCCCTTTGAGAAATGAGGAGGGGGCATTAAAGCACTTAGATGCAGAAAATGCTAACCTCCTCAACGACTACTTCTCTTCAGTGTTTACTGAAGAGAGTGGTACCATCCCCCAGCCAATGGATTCCTACTCGGGGAAAAAGATGGAGGATATGGACTTCACCGAAGGGGAAATAAAAAAGGAAGATCACTGACATAATGACAAATAAGTCACCTGGCCCGGATTGGTTTCTACCTAAGGTGTTAAAAGAAGTGCGCGATCAAGTGTCACGACACCTGAGCACAATCTTCAACATGTCAATCCGGACCGAATGCGTTCCTAGAGACTGGCGTGAAGCGGAGGTTACTCCTATCTTCAAGAAAGGAGACCGAAGCCAACCGTCGAACTTTTGACCTATCAGTCTGACTTTTATAGTCAGTAAACTCATGGAGAGCATGATGGTGGACAAAATGACGTCGTATTTAGAGTCAAACCTGCTACTGAGGAGTTTTCAGCACGGCTTCCGAAGGCAACGGTCATGCCTGACGAACCTTGTGGAATTCTTCCACTTCGTCTTCAGTGAGCACTATCGGGACAAGGCGGTGGATGTGGTGTACTTAAACTTTTAAGGAAGCCTTTAATAAGGTACCACACCGCCGCCTTCTTCGGAAAGTGCGAGCGCTGGGCATAGACGAAAAAGTAGCCTGCTGGATCGAGAACTAGCTAAGTGGCAGACGGCAATGGGTGGTGGTGAATGGACAGGCTTCTGAGTGGGGGCCCGTTACTAGCGGGGTGCCTTAAGGTTCTGTCCTGGGACCACTACTATTCATGATCTACGTCAACGACATGGATGGTGACATGGTTGCCAAGATTTCCAAATTTCTTGACGATACCAAGCTTGGTATGAACGTTGCAAAGGATGGAAATACTGCCCGCCTGCAGGAAGATCTTGGGAAGATTGGAGAGTAGTCGGACACGTGGCAAATGCCTTTTAACGTGGGGAAATGCAAAGTGATGCATATCGGCCACAGAAACCCCCAATCTCAGTATATCCTTAAGGGCACTGCTATGGAATCCACCGACACTGAGAAGGACTTGGGTGTAACAATCACTAGTGACCTCAAGTTCTCGAAACAGTGCATTGAGGCAGAGAAGAAAGCCCAAAGGATGTTAGGCTACATAAAGCGCTAGTTTGGATACCGTAACAAGGAGATAGTACTTTGTCTGTACAACTCCCTCGTTCGGCCGCACCTGGAGTATGCCGTACAATTTTGGATTCTTCGTTTTGAAAGGATATCGCAAGGTTGGAACGCGTACAAGCCAGGGCAACCAAGCTGATTCCCTCTATCCGACATAAAAGTTATGAGGATAGACTAAGGGAATTAAATCTGTTCTCGCTGGAAACCCGTAGACTGCGTGGTCAACTCATCGAAGTTTTTAAAATACTTCGATGGTTCGACAATGTTGACTTCCAGGATATTTTCACACTGAGTGAGAACAGAAGGCGCAATCACGGCTTCAAACTTGAACTGAAGCGTCACAACCGCAATCTGTGTGGAAATTTTTTTCACTTACAGTATCTGCGGTAAGTGGAACACACATCCAGTGGAAGTTGTCAACAGTGAATCTGTTGACCAGTTCAAGTCAAGACTAGACAAAGTCTTGAAAAGTTGCCGTTCAGGGACGCAAAACAATTGAGCAGCCATGTGCCTGCTCGATTGCTAGTCCAAAAGGTACCCTCCTTGAATGGACCGTAAGGTCTCCTAGGGTACTTCCTTTCCTTTTTACTCCTTGTTACTCTCTATCTACTTATCCCTCTCTCTACATTTATCTCTCCTTCTGTCTATATCTATCTCTCTACCTCCCTCTCTCTCTCTGTCCGTTCTATATTTCTGCCTCCTTTACCTTCCCTTTCTCACTAAATCCCTCTCCATTAATCGCTCTCTCTACCTCTCGCTCCTATGTCTGCCACTCTGTCTATCTCTCTCCTCCCTTATCTCTCTTTCTTTTGGGCGATCTCTATCTTTCGCTCTTTCTCTATAACACTTTCTCTCTCTCAGTCTCTATAAAACTCTGTCACGCGCACTCTTGCTATAGCACATTCTCCCTCTCTCTCTATCTGTCGTTCATGTGCGCTCTCTCTCTCGCTCTCACTCTCAACCTCGATGCCGCGCGCACTAACTATTGCGTTTTTTCTCGCGGTCCCTCACTTTGTTCTTCTTGCTCGTGCTCTCAATCTTGCTCTCTCGCACCCACTCTCCCTATCTATCTAGCTCTCTCTCCTCTGCTCCTGCTCTCAAGCTTTCTCTCGTATAGTCTCTCTAACGCTCTTTCTCGAGCTTTATGTCGCACTATCGCTCTATAGTGCGCGCTCTCTCTCTCTCTCTCTTACTTTTTTTGTCTGTTTGTCTCTTTATGTCAGTCTTTCTGCCTGTCTATCTATCTGTCTGTCCCTCTATCTGCCTATCTTTCTACCTGTATATCTCTATGTCTACCTGTCTGTCTCTATTGATCTCTCTATCGCGTGATCTATCCCTCGATCTGTCTTTCTCTCGCGAAACGTCTCTCTCTCCTTATATCCTCCCTTCTTGATCTTTTTCTATCCCTATCCCTTTCTTCTTATCTACCTAATATATATATTGTTGCATAGTTACAGGGAGCCAGCAAGGCCTACTTAGTCCATTCAAAGGCCAGTCCCATTCTATACTAATATGCTAGTAGTCCTCTCAATTCACGCGACATTGAATCCACAAGAGGGCTCCGTATTTGAACAATATCATTGTTCGTAAAATAACTGTCATTTTTTTTTATAAACTATTCACACAACTATCATTTACTACCTATGCGGAGACTTCGTTCCATTTATCGATGAATTTTAAAGGTGAAAACATTTTTAGCTGTGTTCGTTTGAAACCTCTTCCGTCCTTTCAATTTAAACCTGTGTTACGTGCGATAACTTGGTCGTACTTAAATTATTTTTCATAATTTACGTTTTCAAATTTATTTAAAATTTTAAATACTTCGATAAACTCACCTCGCAATCGCCTAGTTTCGAGAGTCAGTAGATTTAATATAATTAATCTTTCGATATACGACTTATTTTAAATCGAGGGAATTAGTTTAGTTGCCCGTCGTTGAATTCTTTCCATTTTATTAATATTTACATAGGTATAAGGTGACTAGAGTTGTATCGTGTATTCTAGGTGTGGCCTTACTAAACTTTTATGCAAAGGTATGATTATATCTTAGCATTTGTAGTGAAACTTCTCGCAATAATTCCAAGCATTCGGTTCGCCTTCTTACACGCTTCTTCGCACTGTCTATTAAACCTATGATCCTTTCATAATTTAATTTCGACCTACGTGAAAAACTCTATACTTGTCTAACTCGAATTTCATGTTCCATTTATTATACCATTCGAACATTTTATCGAAATCTCGCTGAATTAATTTGCTATCATTCTCATTTAAAATTATGCTCCCAATTTCTGTGTCGACCCCTGGGGTACGCCATTAATTACATTTATCCACTCGGAAAATTTACCATTTAAAACTACTCTCTCTACTCTCTGCTTATGATATATATATATATATATATATATATATATATATATATATATATATATACCTCAAGGGGTGGTGGTGAATGGACAGGCTTTTGAGTGGGTGCCCGTTACTAGCGGGGTGCCTCAAGGTTTTGTCCTGGGACCACTACTATTCATCATCTACGTCAACGATATGGACGGTGACATGGTTGCCAAGATTTCCAAATTTCTTGACGATACCAAGCTTGGTATGAACGTTGCAAAGGATGGAAATACTGCCCGCCTGCAGGAAGATCTTGAGAAGATTAGGGAGTGGTCGGACACGTGTCAAATGCCAATTAACATGAGCAAATGCAAAGTGATGCATATCGGCCACAGAAACCCCCAATCTCAGTATATCCTTAAGAGCACTGCTATTGAATCCACCGACACTGAGAAGGACTTGGGGGTAACAATCATTAGTGACTTCAAGTTCTCGAAACAGTGCATTGAGGCGGAGAAAAAGGCCCAAAGGATGCTAGGCTACATAAAGCACCAGTTTGGATATCGAAACAAGGAGATTGTACTGTGTTTGTACAACTCACTTGTCCGACCGCACCTGGAGTATGCCGTACAATTTTGGAGTCCTTCATTTTGAAAGGACATCGCAAGATTGGAACGCGTGCAAGCCAGGGCAACCAAAATGATTCCCTCTATCAGACATAAAAGTTATGAAGATAGATTAAGGAAATTAGATCTGTTCTCGTTTGAAACCCGTAGACTGCATGGTAAGCTCATCGAAGTTTTCAAAATACTTCGAGGGTTAGACAATGTTGACTACAGGGATATTTTCACACTTGCTGAGAGCCGGACTTAAAATCACGGCTTTAAACTTGAACTAAAGCGTTACAACCGCGATCTGTGTGGAAAAATTTTCACTTACAGTATCTGCGGTAGTTGGAACGCACTTTCAGTGGAAGTTGTCAACAGTGAATCTGTTTACCAGTTCAAGTCAAGACTAGACAGGGTCTTGAAAAGTGGCCGTTTAAGGACGTAAAGCATTTGAGCAGAGATGTGCCCGCTCGACTGTTAGTCCAAAGGAACCCTCTTTCAATGGACCTTAAGATCTTCTAGGTTACTTTCTTTCCTTGTTACTCCTTGTTACTTGTTACTCTTTCTAACTCTCGCTCTCTATTTTTACCTACTTTACCCTCTCTCTGTTCCTCTACTAGCTCTCTCTCTCTCTCTCTCTCTCTGGCTCCCTCCCTCTCCCCTCCCTCTCTCCCTCCCCCTCTCCCTCTCTTCCAATCTTCTTTGCAGCCTCTAAGTCTCTTTACCTCTCTCTCTATCTCTTGTTACTTCTCTCCCTAATTCTCTGTATAACTCTCTATATATTACTCTCTCTTTCTCTCTCTCTCTCTCTCTCTCTCGCTCTCTCTCTCTGAGAAAATTGAGAGAGAGGGGTGACGCCCCCTTGTCGCAGAAAGAGAGCTTGTGCGTACCTTTGACTTTTCGAGCTATGTCGGCTGGGGTACCTCTCTTCTGCGTACCCCTGGTAGGGCTTTCCTTGTCGATTTGGTCTGAAACGAGGTTCCAGACTTAGTGAATCCTTTTTTCTACTCTATCTTTCTCTTTTTTCACTTTTATCCTATCTCTTCCACTTAATATACAAAAAAAACAAACCAAAAACTACCATCATGTCACTCGTACCCTTCTTTCCATCTTTCTACATATAAGGACCTTGCAGCTACCTCATGCGTCAGAAGAGAGGCTTTGTAACCTCTATAAACAACGCCCATCGACGCTTACTGGTGCGAGAGACTAGGAATATTGGTGTCCTAGGCGTTGGGGCACGATAAATGGGATGAGGGTAGTGCCCCGTTAACCCCTTCCCTGGCGCGTAATTATTGACCATTCCCAGTGACCGTTGACGGGTGCCTCTGGTAACATCGGTCCGATGTGACAGCCCTTTGTTTCCAGGTTGGTTCTAGGCCAATAAAAAGCCTTGGGTCGAGTCTCTTGGTGTGGCGGGATATCCATTGAACGCTGCTCCGAGATCTTGGCCGTCGCGAAGGGAACTAGTAGGAGTTTAGTACGGGGCGTGCTCCGTTGTTCACCTGGTGAGAAATCGATGGCCCCTTCGTGGACAGTCCTTGCTGCTTGGCTGGGAGCCACGGCACTCCGATGTTTGACGACTCTGTCAGACGAACAGCAGCACATGGAGCGTGCCTTCTGAAAGATCCGAAACGTTTCCGATCGATAGGCGGGAGCAACTCACGCGGGGAGAACTCACCAACCCCCCTTTTTTCATATTGATTGGTCGTAAAGTGATTAAGTATAAAGCTTTCAGAATGACAGGAAAAAGAGGTCCAAGTGCTCTAAAATATACATGCGCAACGTGCCAGACGGATAAGTGGTGTGTGGATTTCCCGGAGGGGTGTTTTTGAAATGCCACCTGGGCAAGGTCTGCACCGCTTGCATCCTGAAGGGTAAGGTCCAAGAAGCAGTGGCCTATTGTAGGGAGATACAAGATCTCTAAAGGGCTTCAGAGGAGAGAGCTCTAGCACTCGAGATGAAAATAGAGACTATGGAGTCAGAGCACGCGCACAAGCTTAGCCGTCTCGAGGATAGGGTCGCAGAATTGGCAGCAAGATTAGCAACTCAGTCAACTCCAACTGCCGGTAGTTCTGCCGGAGAGCCACTTAATCAAAATAACAACACTGCATCGGCAGTGCCCGGAGAGACGAGTGGCCTAGTAAAGAAGAAGAATAAAAAGAATAAAAAAAAATTGTAATCGTTCACTTCCCCCCGAATAATGATAGTTCCGGCGTAGCCGTTGCCGAAGGAGTAAGTCATTATGGCTTCACTCCTGTCATAAGGGGAGCCCATAGACCAAGAGAGGTTTCGATACCGTCACCAGTCTCAACATCAAATAGATTTGCTCCCCTGGACTCGGGCCGGGAGTCTCCAATCGTTATCGGAGACTTTCAAGTGAGGGGCCTGACAAATCGGCCAAACGGGATGCGCAAGTAAATGTGGCGCTTACGTAGCCTACCAGGTAATAAGACGCGAGAGATCATAAAAGAAGTTAAAAAGATTAGACTAGGACAGCAAGATACGCCGGTAGTGGCTCAAGCCAGTGGAAACGACCTGTTTCTACGGGGAGGCTCTGTAGGCTTTACTGGGCGCATCATCGAAGGTGTCAGAAGTTTAGCAGCCTTGTTGAAAGAAATAACATCAAAACCAATCGTCGTTGGGATCATACCGAGACGCTCCGGGGGTGCCTTGGCCAACCAAAAAGCTCTGAGCATAAATTGGAGGCTAGGTGAAATCCTATCAGGAATAAACGTATGTTTCGTAAACCCATTCGACGAATTCTACGGTCGATCAGGGCTGTTTAGTGAGGATGGCACTCACCTGTTTGTCCGTGGAAGAGGTGTACTGCGTGAGCTCATCCGCCGTGGTTTATATTGGGTAAAGAAGTCCGATGTAGGGGAAAGGATGACTGAGACCCCAGTGGGAGAATCCCACGAAGCAGTGCCCTCGGCAGCCGATGTCGAGCACCCAGCACCCAAGCCTTCCGTCGATACAGAGGAGGGGGCGGAAGTGGGTGATGGTCAGCCTCCGAATCCAGTTTCGGAGGGAAGAACGCACGACGAACCGTCGGGAAACGGAGAAGTGGAGGGGGCAGTTGGGATAGCGGACGCCCCCTAATAGTTCTTCTATTAAATCCCCGCTCAATAAGGAACGGGTTCTGCGAGCTTAGAACACTGATGTCATCAGAGATGCTTGACATAGTAGCCGTCACGGAGTCTTGGATTCGTGCAGACACCAGGGACTTGACAGGGTCTTGAAATATGGCCGTTTAAGGACGTATGGACCGTAAGGTCTTCTAGGGTACTTTCTTTCCCTGGTACTCCTTGTTACTCCTTGTTACTCTCGCTCTCTCTACCTCTCACGCTATCTACCTCTCACGCTATCTACCTCTACCTCTATATATCGCTCTCTTGCACTTCCTCTGTCACAGTTTGCCTTTCTTTCTGTTTTTTTTCATCTCTATCTCTCTTTTTGGCGACCTCTATCTTTCCCGCTCTCTCTCCCATTCTCTCTTTCTCTCGAGCCTTCTTTCATCTAGCTTTCTTCTTATGGCGTTCTTTATCATGGGATCTCTTGGGATCCCTCTCTTGCGTTTTCTCTCGTGCTGCCTCCAACTCTCTCTCGCAAATTTTCTCTCACCTCTCTCTCTTCCTCTCCCTCTCGCACTCTCCCATGCTCCCTCTCGCTCGCGCTCTCTATCTATCAATCTTTCGCGCAGGCTCTTTCTCGCGATCTCTACCTCTCACTTTATCTCTCTCAAATATATGAATCAGGTCGCGCCACAAAAACCAGTAGATTCAAATTGGATTAAATCAGTGAAATGTAATTGGATATAAATAAAAATTCGTAAACAAAAACTTATATATTTTTTTATTGGTATTGCTGCAATTAAAAAAATAAAATAGTCACTCAAAAAATTGCTTACCTATTGCCCCTGAAAAAGGTTCTCTAAAAAAATAAAAACCAATATACTTTTATTGAAATAAATGATGTAATGTCCAGCTTCTTGTTCACATTCAGCCCTAAATCGCGTTTTAATGGAAGAAATACATTTTCTGATATCAGATAGCGTTGTGTTATCCGATGCAAGAAGAACTTTTTCCTTAAGTTCGGATTCATTAAATTTATTTTTTCTTTAGCTATTAGTTTTTCTTGAGGTAAATTCCATTTGGAATAGTCCATAGAGTTAGTGTCAGGAGATTAAGGAGGCCATTTATCCTTTTTGATCAAATGAGAACAATTTCCTTTAGAAAATATTCTGCTTTGTTTTGCTGATATGAGAGGGCGCACCATCTTTCTGGAAATTGAAGTCTCTTTGAGGATAGAACTGATGGTAATCAGTAGGCAGGGCGATAGATAGATAGATAGATCGATTTAATTTTCTTAATTAACTTTGGATTTTTGTGTATCGAAATCAAAACAAGTTCAACAGACCAAAGTTGCGTGTTCTCAATTATTCCAATAATTTTGAAAAAAATAATTAACAACGTATTGTAATCAATTAACAAACATATCATTTGACCTTAGGACCTTCAAAACTTTGAAAAACTCATTGAAAAGTAAAATGGTTACCGACGGAGTGACATAGTAACTCATAGATCCACGTGCACGCCACTAAAAATGTATCTTCGTTTGACCATTCCATGACATTCCCTCAGAAACCATTTTTTTGTTTGTTTTTTGCTAAATCTTGAGGATTCATGATAGAAGCTACTCTCCGCTTTCTTTTGCTGGGCAAATTCTCAATTCATCTTGATATGTCGCCGTATACCGCAGTAATTTTATCCTTTGAAGTTTGTGAAGAGCTTTGTCAAAGGCATTGTGGAAATCAAGGTAATATCTTTGAAGAAGTTCTGAAGGTTCGCAAAGCAAGAACCTTTGTTACGCATGTCTCTTTGAAGAAGTTCTAAATGTTTGCAAGGCAAGAACCTTTGTTACGAAAGTCGCTTTGAAGAGATTCTAAAGGTTCGTAAGGCAAGAATCTTTGTTATGGAAGCCATGCTGGGTGTTTTAAGAATGTTGTTTGCCTCCATATAGTTCACAAGAATTTTGTACACAACTGTGGTTAAACTAATTGGGCGATAGTTGTCATGCATATATTGGTGTTACATTAGCGAGCGTTCACTTGGCTGACATAATGCACATCTGGAAGGATCTAATGAAAAACACTAAGTGGTTTGTAAAGCTCATTCTTAAATTCTTTAGAACTCTTTGTGAGATAGTGTCGGGCCCAACTGATTTGTTTAAGTTAAGCTCTACCAAAATCTTTAGCACATCGTGTTCACTTGCGGTGATGTTTCAAAACGCTTGAATCATCTCTTTGGCTTGCGTACGGATAATACTTAGATTTATGTAGTGAATACTGAAGCGAATAATGTATTAAAGGCGCTATTCATCTCTTCATTGAATATAAAATTCCCCTTCCTATCCACTGATGGTCGAATAGTTAACGTTTCTACCCTTTTCCTTATGATATAGATATAAAATTGCTTAGGGATTGTTTTACCTTGATTCGCTATATGTATCTCCATGGCTTCTTTAATATCCTTGAATTTTTTTTTTGGCTATGCGCCGAAGGCATTATGAAATTCTTTTGTTCATCCTCAATATATGTGTGTTTGTCGTGTTCCTTTTTCTTAGCAAGTAAACAGTCAGCGAAATCCTTGATCCACCTTATTGCGTTGATTATTATGTACTGAACGTCCATTTCTCAATTATCAACATGTCTGCACCGTATTTAGGTAAATTTTGGTGAATAGTTCCCAAGAAGTGTTTATGTTGGTAATGTTATTCATAAAGCTCCAGTTCGTTTCGATAAATATCGTTTTGAGTTTGCTAAAATTTGCATTTTTTGAGATAAAGAATTGTCTCATATCTTGCGCTTGGTTTACTGTTATTAAAATTAATACAGAAAGTTAATTGGTGATGATCGCTATTACTGAAAGTGTGACTAACTTTTACATCATCCACCAGGTCTTGTTTATGTTAGACATATAAGGTAAAGTACATTATTTCCACGAATTAACGATTGAACAAGTTGAAAGAAAGATCTTTCTTGCAAATTATCTTAAAATATATGTCCAGAATGTGAAGGCAAGATGTTGCTCCATTTTGATACTGGTAAGTTGAGATAAAAAAATACGGTATTTCGAGTGCTACTTATTTCTGAAATTTATTAGTAAATCTCATGGTCAGTTTAAACTGACAAAGCTGGAGTTCTGTATATTTATGCAAGGGTAATTTTTGTTTCTTGATTGTTTTTAAAGATGACGTAAGCTCTCTCAACTTTAATAATTTAAGATTTTGACAGTGAAATAGGGTTGAGACTTTCTCTGGTGAAAAATAGTGTGCATCTTTGATTATATCAACTCTATTTTCAAATGTGGAATAACCGGGAAGTTTATATTAAGCTAGAAAGTTTTTGTCCTTAAGATTTAGCTAGGATTCTGCAATGCCAATGACATCATAATTTTCTGAAAAAACAGTTTATTCTAGTTCTGAGAATTTATTGTGTATGCTAAGCGCATTCACATAAAAATACCTTGAATAAATGATTAGATTTAGATGACTGCGCATTAGTTGATTTGGGGTTTTTAGGGTGATTAACACTGGACCGCCTCGCCTTGCTGCCCACGACTGACCCTTTATTTTAAACAGAAATCCATTACAGCTTTGATCAATAGACATCCATAACGATCTTCACCGTCCTGGTTAAGATGAAGACGGTCTGGAAAAAAGTGAACGGTCAAAGTAAAAATAGTTCCAGGTACTCGTATTGCAAACACCTAAATTCTCTTCCCGCAGAGACTCGCAAGGCACCGGTTGATGATGGAGGTGGGGACCAACTCTTCAGAGCGGGTTCCCTGAGCATCATTTGTACCGACGTGAATTATGTAGGTCGTGTTTGCCGGGGAAAGTGGAGAGGCAGAGAAAGAGAATGAGAGATAAAAAGAGAGAAAGAAAGAAAGAAAAAGAGATAAAAAGAAATGCAGAAACAGAGAAAAGGTGAGAAAGATGGAAATAAAGAGAGAATAAGAGTTAAAGAGATAATGCGAGAGAATGAGAGAGAAAGAGATCGAGAACGAAGAGAAAAGCAGTTATTCAAAGATAAAAAGGAATAAAATAAATAGTGAAAGAGAGAAATAAAAATAAAAAGAAAGAAAAGAGAAACAAAGAGGGAGAGAGAGCAAAAGTGAAAAAGTGCATAAAATAGAGAAAGAAAGAGACAGAGTGAAAAAGTGGGAGACGATAAAGAAAGAGAAAGAAAGATACATATTGAGAAAAAGAGTGAGAGTGAGAGAGAGAGGGAAATAGATAGTGTAGGAGATATAGAAAGATAGAGAGAAACAGATACAAATAAAGTAAGAGAACCAGAGATAGATAGAAAGGAATAGACAGAAAGAGAAAGAAAGAAATAATAGAGAGAAAGAGAGAGAAAAATCTGGAGGGAAAAAAGAGAGAGAAAGAGATAATCACAGTAGTTGGAAGAGGAAAAAAGAGAGATATAGAGATAGAAAGAAAGAAAGTGAGAGATAAAAGAGAGAGAAATAGAAAATACGGAGAAGGAGTGAGAGAAAAAGAAAGTTGAAGTGTGACAGACAGAGGCAAATCGAATGATCTCTCAGAAAAAGGCAAAAAGGAGGAAATAGATAGACAAAGAGAGAGAAAGCAAGACAGTAGGGGTTACAAGATATATATATATATATATATATATATATATATATATATATATATATATATATATATATTTTGTAAAAGAACAATCATGGTCCCCTCACTTTATTGGAGATTCTGTGCGTCACTTCCTATTCTCTATTCTGGAACATTCGAGGTGTTTTCGCCTCACTGGACGCATTGGGGAAATATCCTCCAATGTGGGGGATATTTCCCCAATGCGTCCTGAGCGCCTCCCCCGGCGACGAGGCGTGAAAGAGCCGCTATTTCGCGCCTTGCTGTAAAATGATGAATCAACTCCGACTCCGCATTAAGATGTCTGGAGCTTGTGACTCCTTTCTCCAAATTCCCCCTTCCCCTTCAGAATCGCTCATACAAATACTCGGTTTTGACTGGAGATCGAGGAGTCCCGCACGCACCTCAAAGTCATCCTCATCATCTCGAGTCGAAGTCCCGTGATCGTTCATCAGACAGCAAGACTTTCTCCGCTGTGATTCTACCCGAGTGAATTGGTAGCTTCTCTGATCGGCAAGACTTTGAATTTGCGCAACAGTCTCACTTCGTTTAATCGAACCTAAGAAATTCTCCATCGATTACCTTTGAAGAAAAGAAGTTTCCTCTTCCAGTGGAATTACGAGAATTCCTACATTTCCCGTCGAACGTCATCTTTGAAGATTGGCTGTCTTCATCGGGAGGTTGGTTTAAATCATGCCCGACTTGCCTCATTCGGACCGTGCCTCACTGGCCTCATCGGATCGTCCACACTCAACTCATCGCAAGAAGGACCTTCCTCGAAATTCCCCCTTTTGATCTGAGCCTAGTAACGCTAATTACTTAATTCCATTTGAGAATCCCTCCTTATAATAATTATCTCGAGACAATTTCAATTAAAATAAGCCCCTTTTGCCATTTTTTTTCAATTCTTATTTTGATGTTTGGAAATAAATTTATATTTCTGTTAATTCATCTTTAACTAACCTTGAACGATACTCTCGGCTTATCAAGTAAATCTCGCCAATCATTTATGCACTCTGTCTGATTATTAAGGATTTGAAACCCGACGCCTCAAGTTTGACCTGCTAGTCGGTCGTTAATCCCTGCCAAAAGTCCTCAAACGGTTCGCGTTGCAGTAGGTGATTAAAAACAAAAAAGAGAAAAAATGAAAGTGATTGTAAGAGATTAAGAAAAATATGGAAATATAGAAAACGAGAGAAAAAGAGAGGAAATGAGACGCAGAATAAAAAAGGAGTAAGGGAGATAGAAAGAAAGAGAGAGTGAGAGAAAGAGATAAAATGATTGAGAAAGCGAGAGAAAAAGAAAAGAGAAAGAAAGACATACGGAGTGAATAAGTTAAACAGAAATAATTAGAGTGCTACATTAATAGATAAATATATATATATATATATATATATATATATATATATAGAGAGAGAGAGAGAGAGAGAGAGAGAGAGAGAGAGAGAGAGAGAGAGAGAGGGGGGGGAGAGGTGGACAAAATAATTGGAACACGTGTTAAATTCTATAAATATTTATTTAATATGGAGTTGGTCCTCCTTTTGTTTTCTGAGCAGCGTCGATGCGTCTCGGAATTGATTCATACAGCTTTCTAACTTCATGGAGTGTATCCTGAGCCATTCTTCTTGCAATACCTGCTCCAACTGTTTCACACACGATGGAAGAAGGTAACGGCTTCTAACTTGTCACTCCAAGACGCACCACAAATGTTCAATAATATTAAGATCTGGATATTGTGAGGGCCACTCCATGTGTTGTAGCTCACTCCTATGATCTCCATACCAATTCTTAACCACATGAGTGGTGTGTAGTGTAGCATTGTCATCTTGGAATAAACACACACCATCAGGGAATAATTTCTAAACCGTGGGATGGACGTGATCTTTCAAAATATTCAGATATTCGTTGTTGTTGATCCTACCATGCAGGACAACGATCGGAACAAGAAAATTCCAAGATATGGCTGCTCAGGCCATCACTGATCTTCCTCCGTGCTTCATTATAGGAAGGAGGCAGTCAGAATTAAAAGCTTCATGGGCTGCCTCCACACATGAGCCCACCCTGCTGTGGGGAAAAGAGAAAAACTGGACTTCCTTGAGAATATTACTTGTTTCAAATGTTCTGTCGACCAGCACTTGTGATCTCTACACCAGTTCTTCCTTTTCTGACTGTTTTATGAGAAAACAGAGGTTTCTTGATGGCGGCTCTTCTATGATATATTAAGCTCACGACGAACAGTTTTGTTCGAAACTGGGCTAGTGAGATGTTGATTCAACTCTGCAGTCACTTAAGAAGCAGCTGTCCGGAGATTTTTCATAAAAATGCGTTTCAACACTCGTCGATCTCTTTCAACAAGCGTCGAAGTCCTGCCAGAATTACTCCTCCTACTTGCCTTGCTTCTTGAATTCTGTCATGGTCCTTGATATGGTAACTCTCGAAAAACCTAGGAGTTTAGCTGTTCTTGTGACGGAAGCTCCTGCAATTCGAGCTCCAAAAATTTACCCTTTTTCGAATTCAGTGAGGTCACGCGTCGTAAATCTATACCACGATCTGAAAAAGAGATACGAATAATCATTAAAGTTGATAAATAAAACTCACAATTGAATTTGGATAGATATTCATAATACTCGTATAATGGCTGATTGAAATATTGGTATTAAATTTCTACTATTCCAATTATTTTGTCCAACCCCTGTACAAGCCATGGCTTCGCCACTCCTCCCTACCGGGACAGCTTGCGCATCGCTCGCTATCGTTTTTGATCTATAAAAACGATTGTGATCATCCCTTCCCCTCTTACCTCTATTTTCCCTTACCCTCTCTGT
Organism: Ceratothoa steindachneri; assembly: GCA_963969495.1. NCBI lineage: Eukaryota > Metazoa > Arthropoda > Malacostraca > Isopoda > Cymothoidae > Ceratothoa > Ceratothoa steindachneri. The sequence goes on along the minus strand of OZ018324.1, from coordinate 48,438,892 downwards.
CGTAGAATGGACTCTCGACGATAAACCATATATAACTATTCGTTAAAGGAACATCTTTAATTATCTTTAGAGTGCGTGGATGTCTGGCTGGCCAAAATTATTTATCTTCACTATGCTTAAGAAGTGGAACTGAGCTCAAGGATAATAATATTGCTATCATTTATAAAATAGAGTTTTATTAATAATAACTATCAACAACACACAAAACGGAAAATATTGACATAAACAGAGAATAGAAAGGGTCGTGGGGACTCGAGCTAATCCGAGGATTAAAAGATTTGAAAAGGTAAAACAAATATAAAGTTAAAGGGAGGTGATGGTTCGCTAAACCATTTAAAGCACAGGATAGAATTGACAAAAGGGTTAAGTACTCAAAGGTAACGTTCGGCTTGCGTAATTTATACTTGTTGTGCAGAGGAAGGCGACGTGAAGGAATTTTCGGTCCGCTGGCGAGTTCCAGCCGAAGGGGGGGAGGATATTAAATGATCCTGACGTGTCGTCTTGGGAATGAGAACCGTTTCTTGACGAACGGCTTGACGAACAATGGCTGTTCTACGTTGTTCTCTTCTGAACAACAGGGGGGGGGGTGAGAACCGTCTCTTGTCTACGGGGTCAAGAACAATGGCTGTTCTAATGTTGTTCTCTTCTGAACAACAAAAGGGGAAGGGTGAGAACCGTTTCTTGGCGAACGGGCTCAAACGAACAATGGCTGTTCTACGTTGTTCTCTTCTGAACAACAGGGAAGGGGGGGGGTGAGAACCGTTTCTTGTCAACGGGCTCGAACGAACAATGGCTGTTCTAACGTTGTTCTCTTTCTGAACAATAGGGGAAGCCTTGTGGACTCGTCGTCGGAGGCTCGAACCTTGGCACTCAAGGGATATTGTCCTTCTTCTGGACATGTGATGGTGAATTTCGAGGTCGAGGTCCCTTGGCGCACAAGGTGAGAGAGGGTCGTAGTGATGTTTCGCGACGAAAATCAGGATCTTCAATCTGATCTTAGTGGTAAAGTTTCCATCTAAATAGTCGAGACACTCCCTTGGCGTGGGAGACAATGGAGAGGGAGCTTCGAGGGAATGCACAGCCGAGCCTGAGAACAAGCCTTATCTGCCCATAAGCCTAACTCAATCTGGCGTGATCGGCGGATGGGGCGAACGGAGGGGGGGATGATAAACCTCCTTGTTTAAACATTGACTCAGGTGGCTGCGATAAGGCGCCCAGCTTCAAAGCGAAGATGCACGTGGGAAGCATCGTGGTTTTAAATAACTTGTGATAGTGGTTGAAATTAGCGCGGCCTCAACCCGTTCTATCACACCCCTCCATTCCGGGGGAAGTTGTCACTTCGAAAAAAAGAGAGAAGGGACGACGATAGAGCTCTGTTGTGGGGAACTCGTTTTCTTGTACCAACCGTACCTTCCTGCACCTAACTAGTATTACCTCAATACATATGATTATTTTGATCTTTAGATTACAGGGGAAAATAACCTTTAATACAAACTTAATAAAAAAAAGGGGCATGGAACAATGAAATGATATAAAATTAGTACATACGGGAAAAAATAACTTATACGTAAATTAATGGGTACAAATATATATACATACAAAAAAAAATAGACATTGAGCGTTACAAAATTCAGACATATACATTAACTAATTATAATACAAGAGAATCTAATTTAAGTCGTACAAGACGGTATATACCTACATGGAGATACTAATCCTATGAATACAATTACTCTACGCTATTCGGTAACGCATTCCTACTGAGTGCGTCAGCGACCTGGTTATCGGAACCTTTTATATGATTTATTTTAAATTGATACTCTTGCAAGAGTAAACTCCAGCGCATGATTCGGCGGTGGGAGTGTTGCACATTCCTAATATAGGCTAGCGGACGGTGGTCGGTTCCTATCTGAAATTCTTTTCTTATCAAGTACCTTTTTAATTTGTCTATAACCCAGATAATTGATAGAGCTTCCTTCTATATAGTGGCATATTTCTTTTCGTTTGGTAATAATTGACGACTAGCATATGCAACTGGATGACTCGTTCCGTCATCCTCGTATTGAAGGAGTACACCTCCAATGCCCTCGTTGGACGCGTCGGTCTTAATCCCAAAGGATTTTTCCGGGTTGGGCAACTTTAAAATGAGGGTAGAAATGAGCTTACTCTTGAGCTGATTAAAATGGGAAATAGTGCCATCATTCCAACGTAGACGATCGGGTGAATTCTTTTTTAAAAGGGAGCTGAGGGGCGCCGAAATTGCAGCGAAATTCGGATCGAATCGCCGATAGTACGAAGCTGATCCTAGGAACGATCTTAATTGCTTCTTTGTAATCGGGAGGTGCATGTCGGCGATTGCCTTAATCTTATCCTCTTGGGGAACCAACTGGCTTTGTCCTATTTTGAAACCCAAATATTTTATGGTTTCGTGGGCAAAATGGCATTTGCTGGGGACAATGGTGAGGCCATTTTCGCGCAGTTGCTCGAAAAGAGCTAATAGGGTGGTTAAATGGTGACTCCATTCAAATAGTTCTTGTAGCTGACTCTTTTGATGTGGTGTTAGCTGCACGTCAATATCCAGGTCAGAGGGTTCCAAAGATTCGCCTGGTAGGGAAGGAGGAGGCTAATCGGCATCAGGTTGGATGCACACTGTCTGTATTACATTAAGGAACTCCACGGGGTAATCTTCTTCAAGCGCCGATGTTTCGTCCAGTGCTACAAAGGTATCTCCATGGGCGCGTTGAGGGTACTTTTTTGGAGGGGGTCCACGGACAGTCTCCGTGTCCTTGTCTTGGGCCTTATCGCCTAAGGGTGTTAGTAATTCACACTCCTTTTGTGCCGTCCTAAAGTCCTGGTTAAGGGTCTCCGAGAAATCGGACGGTATTGGGGTTCTGATGGGGACGGGCTCCTGGGCTTCTTTCTTAGCTCGGCCTCGAGGAAAGGTGGCCTGGGACTGAGAGGCGGAACTTACTTGGGGGCTCTGTCCTATAAGTACGGAACAGAATTGTATGGGTGCTGAAATGACTTCAGCCCAGCCATCATAATATTGACACTGTAGGTAACATCTAACGACGGGGAATTGGTTCGCCCACCCAAGGTAGTCATGTACCACCGCAAATTTTTCGTGGTTAGGGTCCACTGGGGTGAGGAGTTCGTCTGACACGATGAAACACGTACATCCTGTGTCCCTGACGAGAGTCGATACTCGGCAGCCGTTCACGCTGCCCTCCTCAAATTTCAAAGTTCCCGATGAACTTTTATCAAAAATAAAATTTACCTGGTGGCCTGACGGAGGGGGAGAAGTTGCTGCTTGGGTCTGCACCACTAGGGGAACCGGGGTGGCATTAATCTGGTGAACTTGGTGGGCTGGTCCGCTTTTAAGCCTAGAATTTTGGGGGCAATTCCAGCTCATGTGGTTTTCTACACCACAGGTGAAGCATATGATTGGTCGCTTCGAGAAGGGAGATGGAGGAGAAATCTTAGCAGGAGATTTGGAGTCCCGTTGTTGGTTTGGGGGAAAGAAGTTTTGGGGTTTTACGGGGCTCGGAAACTTCGTTGGCTTTCCTGGGAAAGGGCGCGACTCCTTCCTTCTTTCCTGGTTTGGGGGTTGGTGAGAAATTCGATTCTCCTTTGGGTATAAATTATGGCTGGCGGCATAGACATCCGCTTCTTCGGTACATTCTTTAAAGGTCTGCCACTGACGATCCTTGACGAACGCGCGGATCTCCGTCGGGAGAGACGCCAAAAATTGATCTCGCAACACGAAGTCTGTTAAGGACTTGTAGTTTGGATCAACCTTTGAGGATTCTAACCAAAATTTAAAATTCCTCTGGAGAATGTATCCGAATTGACGGAACGTCTGTTTGGGTTTAATACGACCTCCTCGAAATTCTTGGCGGTAGAAATCGGGAGTCATATTATGAGCGGCCAATAACTCAGCTTTTAGGGTGCTGTAGTTAATTGTACATTCAGATGGTAAAGATATAAAAATATCGCGCAATTTACAATTTAACAAGGGAAGTAATCTGACTACACCTTCAGCCTCCAGATCCATGTTATTGATTTCGAGGATCTTTTCGAAGTGGGCTAAAAATGCTCCGAAATCCTCTCCATCCTTGAAATTGGGGAGCTTTAGTGAGAGATTGGGGGGGAGGCTTCAGAACGGGAACTGGATGACTGTATTTCGGCTTCAACACGAGCTATTTGAATCTGATGGTGAAGGTCAGCTTGTATTTTCCGTTCCTCTCTTTCTTTTTCTTTTTCTTCTCGTTGGGTTTCTTTTTCTTCTCGTTGGATTTATCTTTCTCTTTCTCTTTCTTTTTCTTCTCTTTCTCTTTCTGTTCCTTGCTCCTCTTGAACGTACTCAATTAGTTCTTTTCCGATAAGTCCCAAGGGCTCTCCTTGCGCTTTAAAGATTTCGAACTGAGTCATCTTTGCACTAGGCGGCGCAATAGTCAATCAACTAAAATTCCTTGCAATAAGAATTATGCCTTCTAGCGAATTAGCCTACCTAAATATGGGCACTGACCTATTCGTACTTGGTTTCTCGATCCAAATAACCACTGACTAAAATCACAAAAAAAACACAAACAAATTATTATAACAGTTCCTTGAGCTACTCCAGCTCTTAAGTTCCTAAAAAAGGGGATAGCAATCGTTAAAACAAAAGGGAACTACTATACTCTATTATTATAACGAATAACACTATGCTTTACTCGACTGAGACCGGTGTTTGCAAAGATATAGCGTTAAACCTTATATACTTGATACTAAATTTAAATAGTATATATATATATATATATATATATATATATATATATATATATATATATATATATATATATATATGTTGTAGAATGGACTCTCGACGATATACCATATATAACTATGCGTTGAGGGAACTTCTTTAATTATCTTTAGAGTGCGTGGATGTCTGGCTGGCCGATATTATGTATCTTCGATATGCTTAAGAAGTGGAACTGAGCTCAAGGATAATAATATTGCTATCATTTATAAAATAGAGTTTTATTAATAATAACTATCAACAACACACAAAACGGAAAATATTGACATAAACAGAGAATGGAAAGGGTCGTGGGGACTCGAGCTAATCAGAGGATTAAAAGATTTAAAAAGGTAAAACAAATATAAAGTTAAAGGGAGGTGATGGTTCGCTAAACCATTTAAAGCACAGGATAGAATTGACAAAAGGGTTAAGTACTCAAAGGTAACGTTCGGCTTACGTAATTTATACTAGTTGTGCAGAGGAAGGTGACGTGAAGAAATTTTCGGTCCGCTGGCAAGTTCCAGCCGAAGGAGGGGGGGATTAAATGATCCTGACGTGGCGTCTTGGGAATGAGAACCGTTTCTTGACGAACGGCTTGACGAACAATGGCTGTTCTACGTTGTTCTCCTAGTGAACAACAGGGGGGGTGAGAACCGTCTCTTGTCTACGGGCTCAAGAACAATGGCTGTTCTAATGTGGTTCTCTTCTGAACAACAAGGGGAAAGGGTGAGAACCGTTTCTTGGCGAACGGGCTCAAACGAACAATGGCTGTTCTACGTTGTTCTCTTCTGAACAACAGGGGAGGGAGGGGGTGAGAACCGTTTCTTGTCAACGGGCTCGAACGAACAATGGCTGTTCTAACATTGTTCTCTTTCTGAACAATAGGGGAATTTTTGTGGACTTGGCGTCGAAGGCTCGAACCTTGGCACTCAAGGGATATTGTCCTTCTTCTGGGCAAGTGATGGTGACTCTCGAGATCGAGGTCCCTTGGCGCACAAGGTGAGAGAGGGTCGTAGTGATGTTTCGCGACGAAAATCTGGATCTTCAATCTGATCTTAGTGGTAAAGTTTCCATCTAAATAGTCGAGACACTCCCTTGGCGTGGGGGACAATGGAGAGGGAGCTTCGAGGGAATGCACAGCCGAGCCTGAGAACAAGCCTTATCTGCCCATAAGCCTAACTCAATCTGGCGTGATCGGCGGATGGGGCGAACGGGAGGGGGTGATAAACCTCCTTGTTTAAACATTGACTCAGGTGGCTGCGATAAGGCGCCCAGCTTCAAAGCGAAGATGCACGTGGAGAGCATCGTGGTTTCAAATAACATGTGATAGTGGTTGAAATTAACGCGGCCTCAACCCGTTCTATCACACTCTCATATCCCTCTTCCTCTACCCCTATCACCTCATCTACTCGTCCCCCTACCTCATCCTCTCTCCCCTCACTACTCCTTCACCCTCTAGTCCTCCATATGTTCTCTAACCATTTTACCCCTCTTAGTCTACCTCTCTCGCTCTATCTCTCTAATAATCAGTAGTTAAATATATTTTGATGTCACAACATAAGAATTTCAAACAATGGTCATCTCGATTTAATTACGACATGACTTTTTATCCAGGGCAATACCGTGGATAAAAAGTCTTACTTTATCTCCGAACACCTATTTTGGGGGAAAAGGACGGGTATCTCTGCTACTATATATATATATATATATATATAACCATTTACTGATTATTATTATTTTTTAGATTTAAGGCAGATTCAGGAGAGGTGCGCATTTTCCGTATAATATAATATACTTAAAAGGAGTAAACGTTTTACCGCGCATGCTCGGCAGTTTACGCTCACAGGTGATTGAACGTTAGTTATGAGCGTACAACGTTTTGGCCGCAGCAACAGATCCGACGTCTTATCTATAAATCTATATTATGAAAACGGGATTTATATAAAAAAAAAAATTCTCTTGATTCTGATGTCCTTTTATAGGGGAAGAAATAAGGGGAAGAGAGATGGAGGAGAGATTGAGGAAGAAGGTGGGAAATATTAGGAAAGAGGTGGAGAGAGGGAGGGGAAGAGAGGAGGAAGGAGGAGGGAATCATTTTTCTCTTGTTTTAGATATTCTTTTGTAAGTAGGGAAGAAGGGATGAGAGATGTTGAGAGAGATAGAGAGGGAGGGTTAGATATAGGTAGAAAGAGTGGGGATAGGGTGAAGAGGGAGAGTAGAGACTGCGAAAGGGGAGGAGGATAGGGAGAATTAGGGAGGGGGGAAAGAGAGGGAAAGGGGGATGGAGGAAATAGGTAAGGGGAGGTTAGAGGGGAGAGATGTAGGAGGAGGTCGAGAAGGGAGGGAGGTAGGGGGAGAATGGTAGCTATATCACTAAAGTACATAGAAAAATTACGGATATAGGAAGATGCCTCAATGCGGAGAGTGAATGCCCAGAAAGGTATAAAATTAGCGTAATCGGCTCATACATCCGGCGAGCATATAAATGCTGCTCTAAGCTGGAACTTTTCCACCAAGAGATAGCACAGGTAAAACAAACACACCTGAACAACGGTTTCTCAGATAACATGATTGACAAACAACTCCAATCATTTTTAAATAATCATTTCAAAGATACGGCTAAAACTGAAAGGAATCAGGAGAAGTCAACAACATCAAAGTGTATTACAGAAACCAGATGTCCACGGCCTATAAAATAGATAAAAAAAACATCGAGATTATTAACCGTAACATCAAGGTTAAAAATCAAATGGATAAAATTCAACTCATCATTTATTATAAAACAACAAAAGCCAGCAATCTCCTGATGAAAAACAACAGCTGCCTAAATTCCCTCGAATCTCAAATCAACCAATGTAGTTTACGAGTTTATCTGCCCCGATAAAGACTGTAAGCTTTATAACAACTCAAAATATATTGGCATGACAACTACTACACTTTTCACACGTTTTACTATTCATCTGCAAAGCGGAGGGCCTAAAAATCATATGGAGAGTGCTCATAACATTAACCTAACGAGAGATATGCTAGTTGATAACACCGTTATTATAAGAAAAGAGGTTAATAAAGCTAGGTTGAACATCTTAGGAGTCATATTAATAAACGAAGATAAGCCGGCTATCAACAGTCAAGCGACAAGCTGGAATCGCACATTAAAATTATTTTAAAATTCCACTCAACGGACTGGCCCGTTTCCTCTAACGTTATGCTCAACCTAGGCAGAATAACTACCCCTTAAAAATCGTTTTCTTTCATTCTGCCGGGCGACAGAACATATAAGAAGATTCGGAACATCAAGGGAAGCATACAGCGCACTAAGGAGACAGAAAAGAGAACTAATAACACTAATTTATGAAAAGCAGAAAGAGAAATGGGAGCAACACATCGAGAAAATAGATGTGGAAACATCACCAAGGGAATTTTGGAAACATATCAACAGATTAAAGACTTGGACAGCAAGGGATAAAATGAAAATTAAGGATGCAGGGAACAACATTTTTGAAGATGAGGAAGAAATAGAGGCATTATTTAGAGAGCACTGGAGAAATGTATTCAAAATTAGAGAAATAGAGAATGAGGACTATGACATTGAGTTCGAACATCAGATCGTGGATGAATTCAATAGAGAGATCGAAAGTGCATACCCCTTCCAATTTGTCGAGGAAAGGAAAAACAACAACGACGGAATAGATGCAATCATTACATCTGAGGAATTAAAAGAAACCATAAAGAACTTCCGACAGAGAGCCCCAGGCAGATCTGAACTCACCATATTAAATTACATCGGAGCACCCCTGAACATATTGGAGGGAATGAGAAACATCTTCAATGCGTATTTGAACACGGGATACTTTCCTGATGAACTGAAAGTGGCGAAGATGATATTCACACCCAAGGCGGGAAAACCCCCAGATCAAGTGGATAACTACTGCCCCGTCTCGCTGCTAGATTTCATCGGTAAGGTATTGGGAAAAAATAATAAATAACAGACTGTCCAAATTCCTCGATGATAATGGCCGAAGAAACAGCTGCCATTTTGTCTTCAGGAAAAACAAAAGCACGGAGATGGCCCTTGGAGTCATCCTTGAAAAGATAGCGAAAGCAAAGAAAGAAAAAAAAAGCGTAGACATCGTATGCCGGGACGTGTCTAAAGCATTCGACAAAGTATGGCAGGGGGGTATACAACTCAAGATACTCAGATTAGGAATGAACAACAAGATCGAAAGGATTTTATGTGATTATGTAATGGAGAGACGTGCTTATGTGGAAATAGGACGACATCAGGGTGAAATATTCGAGCTCGCTGCAGGTTTGCCCCAAGGCGGATGTCTGAGTCCGTCTATCTATTCAATCTACACAGCAGATATACCACCACCAAGAAATGAAGGCTGCTTGAACATACAATTTGCCAACGACGTCACTGAAATCATAGTTTGCCCCTACAGGAACGGCCCAATGCAAGCTAGGATGACTGCAGAAGAGATAAGAAGCATCAATACATACGAAGAAAAGTAGAAAATTAAAACCAACAGGGATAAATATAAATAGTACCCATGTATAGAAGGAGCATCTAAGATGTATATGTAGAAGGACAGCGCTACAGATACGACAAAGAATGTAAGGTGCCCGGACTAACCATTACGAAATCAGATTATAAAAAGCACGTAACTAAGAGGGTAAATCGAGGGAAGAGCGGCCTGGCGTTACTGTACAAGTTAGTTAAACTCAGTATGAAAAACAAGAGAAAAATTTATCAACCCATAGTACAGTCCACGATTATTTATCCAACCATGGCGATGTAAACGATCTTGAGAATTAACCTATTAAGACTTCAAAAAGTCCAAAACAAAGCTATCTACTTTATAACAAACACCAGACGAGGAGGAAGAAGAAGACTACGAGACCTTCACAGGGAGGCAAGGATAGAGCCACTTAACAGGATTATTGCAAAACGAGCAAGGAAAGTCTTAGAAAAGACACAAAATGAAGTAGGAATTGAATTAACCAACCAAATTGCCCAGAGAGAAGGATGGAGATCACAAAGATTATTCCCATGTTTCCCAAGGATAGATAAGGGAGGAGAAGAAGACGAAGAAGAAATTTATACCTAGAGAAAGAGATTAATACTCGATGACGACTTAGAGTAATTAATTAAACGAAGCAAACCAGAGAATAGCATATAGTCAATTATAACTAGGATAGGAATAGAGAAGAATAGATAGAGAGATAGAAACCTACACCAGTTTTTAGTAAGAATATTTACTAATAACGGTTTGAACGCCTCATAAATACCAATACTACTTTCTAACTTATCACGCTAGCTATACTACCTAAAATGGACAGAGATAAGCCTAACTTCGAGGCAATTAGCATCTCTTTGCAAACCTCTTACTTCCTTCAGCCTTCTGCATCTATTCGTTTTTACTATAATATTCGCACGTGGGACTCACAGTGATACGTGATACAGGGATCACGATAAACTGTTATAGTTATGGTTATAGTTAGAGACAAGCGACACATTGTGGTTCGGATTCCACGTTAAGCTGTAGGTCCCATGACTAACTAAGTCCACTTTTGTCTCCTACTATTTTCTTCGCTGTCCTATCCTAAAACCTTCTTTTCCTCTCCTTCTCACTCTTAACCGCCGTACTTACAGTGCTTGGAGCCTACTATGGCGCTAGACAGTGTGACTATGGGGGTCTATAAAGGAGTACCGGATTTCTTCCCCTCCTTTTTTAGCGGCTCCATGAGTGCCAATGGGAGCAGGGGAGGGTCGGAAGAGCTGTTCGTTGTCTCTCACCTCTCTTTTCACTTCATTTTGTTTCATTTCTTTGATTCTGTCAGATCCTCACTCCACTCATTACATCGGTAAAGGAGGCAAGAACATATCAAAACGCTCCGAAGATGATCGAATAAGATCGAAAGCTCAGAAATTTAGTTTGTTTTTTTACCAAACACATTCACTTAAATGGGATGAATACAGGACAAGTGATCCACCATCTACAAGATAAAATAAAAAAGATAGTTAGAAGAAGAGAAAGTTGGCAAAGGAAATTAATTAAGACGAAATACACAATGGTCTTCAACAAAATTTGCATTCAAGAAAGACACATCAAATATTAATTATTGATAGAATATACGCAGAAATGTTTATTTGTATTATGTTAAGTATGAAATAAATGAGTTTCAATCATATTCTTCACTTTTTGAGACCTGCCCGATAATTTTGGCAAAGGCTATATATATATATATATATATATATATATATATATATATATATATATGTAAGGATTATATCCTTACATATAATCAAACTCCGACTGTACTATGTTATATTAATATTATTAATGATCATTATAATAATGGTAATAAGATTATCAGATAGGCATGAAATAAGAGCTTAGAAATTCACACTAGTGTCCATTATCATCCGAAGTTAAAGCTGCAGTATCTGACGCAGGCATTCCAATTTTCCCAACCCCCTTCTTGCTGACCCAGCCTCCCTGCTTCAGCTAACCCCTATGGCAACAACAAGCATTCTTCCCTCTTAAGTGTCGAAATTCTTTAATACCACAGACGAATTTTCTGTGGTTTCAGTGGGGTTTTTTTTTGCAAAAGACATTCTTAGGTAAACCCTGTCGGGTTCCACCTCTCATCACCTTGAATTATATACTATTGGTTAATACTAAGGTAAGAGTATCCTCTATCTTAAAAAATGTAGTCACATTGGCTCATTTGTAAAAGATTTCCGCTCCATTAACCTTATGATAAAGAAAGTTAACTGGATAGTTATTGTAAAAACCATCCCACTGTGTTCAATGCTCTATAAAACCATTGGCTCAATTGTAAAATCTAAAAAAGTTAGTAACTAAATCATATATAACTAGAGCATTATTATAAAACTCCTCCTACTATGTTTTTTATTTTATGTAACCACACCCACTGAAATGAGCATTTAAGAAATTATAAAACTTCCTGTGAAAGAGAAGAGACTCTCAGACATAAATCCACCACCTTAAAATTGACTCATTACATCCTTCTGTCCCATGTAATTTGACATAACCGATTCATATCTTCAAACAACTGGTAGTCTCCTCCTCCTTCGAGCATCGTTCTCCTTCAGTCATATAAGACGACGTTACTAGCCATAAAATGGCCTAATTTTCCTCACCAGTCATATCACACGACGTTCCAAGCATTGTGCCTTCTCCAGTCGTAACAGACGACGTCACCAGCCGTTAACTGGCGTAACCTTCCATACCCGTCGTAACACTGGTGACCTTGATTTTTTAGGGGGCAACTTACAACCCTCCTCTTCGTTCCCTGCATCTTTTTTAAACTTGTGTCCATTTGGGGGGCCCGGTGGTGGTTCCGCCTATAGCTACTTTCGACGGAAAAGAAGAATAATCTTTGGGACAAGGACGAGACAAATCATTCTCCTCAGTGGCCTAAGAAGAGGCTTCGTCTTATTTTTTAAGCGCCTGATCCAACTTCCTTCAGCGGAAAGCCCCGTTTCTTCAACATTGATCTTCAAGAACTATACTACTGCCAAACCATTCTACAAGTCTGATATCTTCAGGACCTTATCCAACACTTTCAAGAACTACACCGATGCCAAACCACTATGTGTGACATCTTCAGAATCTTCCAGTCCTTAAGAATTAAAAAAAAAAATTCTTTGTCAAAACTAAACAAACTTTTCCTTAAAATTAAACTGATAAAAGCCACTTCTCAAAGAAGAACAAATTAATATATTAAATATAAATTATATAAAGTAAATACAAGTGAAATTTTATTTAAAAAATAGAAAAAGAAACCAATTCAAATCAACTTTCAATTTAAAAAGTGAAAACGAAAAGCACTTTTTAATATATCAACATTAAATATAAAAGCGAATTTATTTTTTATCAAAACTTTAAAATTCTCTTTTCTATCATATTTTATTTTATTTTTAAATAATATTTAGTTAGGAAGTGATCCTCCCAGTTTGGTTAATTACCACCCTATGAGTGAATTTAACGATTTCTTAGGTTTTCTAGTATCTTCCACTCCACCTCGACCTTCAATCCCTGCCATCACAAATACTAACACTACACTGACAACTCCAGTTTCCACTGTTGCTACTACTATTCCCATTCCTAATGTTTTTCAAACATTTGGTGCAACCACTCCCACAAACCAAGCTCAACAACAACCACCAACATACATAAACCTCAGCAGTTCTATGGCACTCCTCCCAAACAGTGTACTTTTGTTTAAAGGTTCTTTCAATGGAAAATTTACAGAACCACGGGTGCAACCATTGTTAAATTCATTAGAACAACACTAGTTAGAGAAAACAGTGTACATGATGATGAAGATTAATGAGGCATGTAAATTTATTGATCCAAAGGAAGGGAATTCACTAGATGCACTAACTTACTCCCCAGAACTAGCCCAAGCTAGTACCTGGCTAGATTTTAAGACACAGTTGATAACAAGATACAAGGACACAGCACAAGCCCAACCACTTAATGTGATGACCTCTTTTTTCCAAGCTAGATGTAAAAAGAAGAAAATGAGGACTTAAACGACCTTCTAAACTTTTATCATAAAATGTTAGGAGATGCCCTTAGGGCAACGCACGATCAATTTAACATTACATTCACCGCCAGGTAGTATAATTCCTTATGGCTACTGCTATTTTGAAAAATTTACCAACTATTGTAAGGAATAAATTTCAGGAGATTTTAGACATAAACCAAAGCTTTAAAGCCCAATACGATGACCTAGCACCCCCTAAGAAAGTTCGAGAAACTCTGGTAAATAGAATTCAACACAAGACCAACACTTCTGCCAGTACAAGTAATAGAAATCAATCCTATAACCCTCCGAGGAACACACTAACTACACAATCCTCATATCAACCAAGGTACCCACAACCTCAGAAAACATTTCGAACACCCTTCCAAACACCCAAACCCAGAGAACGGACTCAACAACCTCGCCTTTGCTTAACTGTGACAGCCATGGTCATGTACTTCCTTGGTGCATATATCCTCCCTATTGTTCTTGGTGTCGCGAACATGGCCACCGACATGGTGCTTAACCCAATTGTAGAGATAAGGCATATCCTGCATATGAAGCATACTTCAAAAGCAAAAATAACTAAGGAAACACAAAAAACTACAACCAAGCTACACATATCCCTATACGCAAGAGGAGTACCCACAAAATTCACCTCGACCAAATGACCGATGTATAAGGTATGTAGACCATCCTTCTGCACTCACATCATATGAAAGTTATGTACTTACACAAGAGGAATACATAGAATACAACACTCACATGACTTATCTCTCAGAGTATGACCCTACACCTAATGAACCCCAAGTCAACCATGAACTCCAGACCCGGTCTACCAATCCTTTTTTAAAGGAACGTTTCCAATCATCGAACCACAACCCATATTCTTCCACAGGTCATAATGAAAAAAACAAAACATCTCCCAATTAGAGTAATAGGAGAGAGGAATTTAGATCTAGGTTTAATTGTTAAAGTTCATATGGATGATTTAGATTTTGAAGCTATTTTAGACACAGGTGCACATTCCACTTTAATTAAACAACGAACAGTAAAGCGATTGCAGGATCATACAAGTCATAAATAAACTATAACCCAGCTTGCTGTACAATTGACTGGCATTACAGCCAACCACATTCCTACTTATGGAGAGATTGATTTATTTTTGAATTCCAATGACTCAATTTACCCAGCTCATTGTTGTATCGTTGATAATAATGGAGCGAATTTTGATGCTGACTTTCTGGTAGGCAATGATTTGTTTATTCAAAACGAATGGGAAATATTCCCTACCAGACATTTAGTAAGATGTCGTTCTAAGTTGCATCCCTTAAATGTCCAAGTGAGACATGTTAGTGGTCTGCCTTCAAGCAAGCTCGCTAAATTTTAACTTCAGTCACAGTACTGTGACGCCTAATAATTCTGAACAATACAGAATGATTTACAACAGTTCAAAAGGGTGGAATGCAAAGTTTATAGGCCCGATTCTACCCTCACTGCCTTAACCAATCTAGTTTTAGCTGAATCGCAGGCATCTCGTCTGTATATATATCCCAAATAAAATGTAACCTTAGATCCCATAGGAAAAATTTATTTTCCCGTTAAAATTGCTAATTCCGATAACCAACCTTTGGTAAACTTTCATACTGTCATCACTGATAAGGGTAACATAACTAGTAATGTTCTTTTAGCCAAATCTATTTCTAAATCTAACGAATCTATGATTCCTATAGTTTGTATAAATGAAGGCTAAAGGACTGTTACCCTTACCAAAAACCAAGCAATTGGCCATGCCTTTGTTGTAGATTTAAATGGCAACCATAGCCGTAAGATTAATCGTATTACCGATTCTACCAACTTAAACCTTTTAGAGTTAAAATTTCGATATTGGAACTGTCTCCAACACTCCCTTCAGAAGTCCCATAAGCTCCAGGACCCTCAGGTTTTGGAAGCACTCTTTGATCTGTTAACTAAAAACAAGGATGTGATTGCTCTTTCTGGAGACCCATTAGTACGCACCAATATAGTTCCCCTTGAAATTAAAATAGAACCTAGTACAACACCCATTTACATACCTCCCTATCGTACTCCCCATTCTCAATTAAAAATAGTAGGAGGACATGTTGAGGAGATGCTTGAGCATGGAGTCATTCAACCAGCGATCAGTCCCTGGTCAACTCCTTTGATTTTAGTACCAAAGGAAAATGGGGACAGACGCCCTGGCATAGACTTCGGACGTTTGAATCAAATTACTGTTCCTGATCATTTACCCCCAAATCATTTGGGATTAAACCCCCTTCGTTCATTTTTCCCTTGATAACCTGGTAAAGAATTTTTCGGCATCTATCATTCCTGTACTTACGGAAACTGTACAACCATACAAAAGTAATTTTATTCCCCCCAAAATGCAAACGTTTGCGACTGTTTACTTTTTTATCTATTTCACTTTCTCATTGTTTTGGCTAGCCTAAGTAATCTTTCTTATACCATAAATTTATCCTCCATTTTCTCTATTGCTCCTAATTCAATTATATTCCCTTACTTCGAGGAATATTCTCCATGTATCCACTTTCTGCATAAGGTTTTTATAAGCGTATTCCTATTTGCTTTTTTCACTGCTCGCCTGTGTCTCGTGACCTTAAACGATATGTATGCATCCAATTGCTTATTCTGTTTCACAGCTAAGTCATTTTCTCTGTTAAAAAGTGTCCAAGTGAGCACTGATTCATTTATTCGTCTCCATCAGTCTGTTCTTCTTTGTTATAATCACAATTTACGTCTTTTTACCCCAGTTAATTCCCTTTTGTCTTTTACCAACGTTATCCGTGATTATTCGTTGTATCTTCCATTCATTTCTGTGGGATTTTTTTTTAGATTTTTCTAGTCCGTTCGTTCTTTGTATTCACATTCTATGTATTTTTCAAAATATTCTTCGATTTTAGTTATAAGACGCACTTTTATACGTATGACTCATTTTCCCCACCTTAACATTCCAATCTTTCTTAGCACCTCTAACTGCCTTCTTTTATGCTTGTTAAGCACATTTAATATATTGCAAATGCTGAGGCCCCATTTCCTCAGACGTATCCATTATTCATATCTTCGATTCATTCCCTAATCTGCCGTGACATCAAACTATTCCTGCAGATCTTTTATTTCGTTCATTATCATTCCATCATCTGTAACTTCTAGACAGCTGATATTTATATCACCTATCCCTATTCCTCCTCTGATACACTTCAATATTTTTAGTAGTTCATCAATAAATAGATTAAAAAGTTGTGGAGACATGGTACATACCTGCTTCACTCCCATATCATTTAGCATCTGTTCATTTCCCCTCCCCCCCCATAAATCATCTTTACGCGATTGCTTAGATAGAAACTCTTAATCACATTCGAAATATTCACATTCCCACCGTTTCATTTCATTTGTCTTATCCACTACAAAAGCGAAAGTTTGTTGTTAACCGCAAATCCTTTTTTTTTAGTTAAGGATTCTTCTTTTCTTTTCTTTTCTTTTCTTTAACTCTATAATTTAACTTGGTGAAGTTTTGAAATTTTTGACAATGTTTTTTTTGCTTAGTGACAAGTAACCTTTCATGTTTTTGAGTTTAGGTTTATTTGAAACTTTTATTCGCAGGACTGTTTTTTTGTATGTTTCGAGCTTTTATCAATGTTCTTTCTAAGAGTTCAGAAAAAATAAATATAATTATCGAATGATTTGGAAAGAAAAAACATACAAATCGTGAAGTTCAAAAAATGTATTATAATTAGGGCTTTGGCACTTTTTTACTATCATTTCGTATATAAAAAGAATTTAGATGAAAAATGAGATCTGACGAAGGCTTTTCTATATATCAAACCGGGTGAAATAACGTTAAAAAAAGGTTTCAGGGTGTCTATGTTGAAAAAACGGTTTGGAAAATTCTCAACTATATATAAATCTTCAAGGGATAAAGACAATATAATAAAAGGTGAAATAACTTTAAAAAAAAGGTTTCAGGGTATCTATGTTGAAAAAGGTGTTCAGGGTGTTAAAATAAAGAGTATAAAAGGGATTAAAAAAAGCGGTTTAGAATAGCAAATAGGCCGTAGGCCACACACCCAAGGAGTGCCTGTAAGAAAGAATACGAAGTATGGCTTGTAGTTTTAATATTTATGTTATTGAATTTATCGGTTCAAAGCATTCGAACAACTTTTACTTGTTTGCTTATTATGACATTTTCCACCCTCATTACGTAACAAATACGTGTTTGTCAATTTTTTTCATCTGTTTTTATATCTTTATTTTCTGCCTCCATAGGATTTAATTCATTTGGCGAAAATCTGTCTCCTAAATTCATATCTACTATTTGTCTATTATATTTAATAAATGAATTATTTTATACATAACAACATTCAAACTTTAGTTTTGTTGTTTGGCTTCACTAACCAATTTTTTTTTTATGTACGGCTATTTCATTTGTTTCTTTTCTCGGAAGAATTATGAGAATTCTCTTCCTGGATTTCACAAAATCCCTTCTTCTAGATCTTGCAAATTTTGTCGCAATTACATCATTTGATTTGTATATAAATCACAGGCCTTGCAAATGTTTTTGTTAGTTTTAGGAGCCCCCTAAATTATTGAGAACCAGCTTGCGCACTTTATTGAGAACATTCATGCTCTAGTTAAAGAAATCAAATCTTCATCTTCCCTGGAATATTAATAGAAAATTTAGATAGAGGAAAACGACTGAGAGGACATACAGACATACTTTTAGAATTTACTGCCCCTGTAACACTTCAAGAAAATTTGCTAAAATTTCAGAAACAATTACGACCCTTCTCCATTACCCTCGACTCTGTTCACTCACGAAACCACATATCAACCCACACCAACATGCCCATACTCCCTTGTAAAATAAGATCTGATAACACTGGTTAACACACATTTTTCATCAGAGCCTTTACTATACTTTTCTAAATGCATTTTCCATGCTGAATCCGAATCTGCCTTCGGTTTTGCTCTAACACGTACCGTTTTTAAGATATGACAAAAATTCAAAATGGCCGCCTGTGATTATAAAATGTAGTATATTACTGGTATTGATCTATTGCATGAATCATTATTGTACTGCTAGACAAGCAAACTAGATGCTTCGTGAGTTCTTGCTGGTTAAAGGGGTATAAAGAAGAATTCATTTACATTTGTAACCCGCATGCATATTTTGCGCAATTATTTATAATTGTTTTATGCTTTCAGGTTCCTCATGTGATGTGCATCTTCTAAGATGCTCCTTCTGGGTTGATCATAAAAGGCTCCCAAATATTTCCACAAAGCAGTAACAATGCTTCGAGATTGCAAAAATCATCCAGATAAATTCTACTATGTATGTGGGCATTTTACAACAAAATTTCAGCAGCGTACTATCAGAAATGATATAAAGAAAATGTACAAATTCTACTTCGGGTACCATCTGGGTGACCAAGATAAAGCATAGGCACCCACAAAATTTGTACTTTCTGCTCTAATGGATTTCGTGACTGGATTAACAAAAAAAAAAGCTTCAATGCCCTTTGCTGTTCCTATGATATGGAGAGAGCCCAGATATCATCTCGAAGATTGCTATCTCCAAAAGGATTTTCTGCCAAGAACAACCACCAAAATGTTTATCCAACCATGGATTCGGCGTGCAGACTAGTTCAAATTCTACCTGATGATGGCCTCGTACCTGATGATATCAGTGATGATAGCAGTACTGAAGTTGCATGCACATTAGATGTGGATGTTGAATATGAGGGTGCTAACTCTGAGCTAAAGTTATTTACTCAGAAAGATTTGAATGATCTTGTGAGAGATCTGTCACTGTCAAAGGAGAAAGCAGAACTTCTAGCATCTCAACTTCAGGAAAAATTCTTACTCGAGAAAAATGTGCATGTAAGTTACTGTAGAAATCGTAATCGTGATTTAACTTCATTCTTCACAGTTAATGGACCTCTCTGCTACTGTCATGATAAAAATGGAGTGTTTGAAGCCTTGTCACAGACTGGCGTCTCTTTCTTGATGCTTCTAAGACAAGGCTGAAAGCTATCCTCTTGCACAATGGCAATGAAAAGCCTTCCATTCCCATTGACCATTCTGTCCACCTTAAGGAGACATATGACAATATGGATATTCTTCTTAAAGCCATAAACTACCAAGCCCATCACGGGTGGTGATCTAAAAGTCATAGGCATGCTAATGGGTATGCAAGGAGGATTCATGAAGTACTGTTGCTTCTCTGCCTGTGGGATAGCCGTGCCACTGCAAAACATTATGACAAGCGTGACTGGCCACTTCGATCTACATATGAGCCTGAAATAAGCAGTGTTCATTCTTTTCCCCTGGTAGAGCCTCAGAAAATATATTTGCCACCTCTTAATTTGAAACTAGATCTAATGAAAAACTTTGAGAAGCAATGGCTAAGGACAATTCTCAGAGATTTCAATATCTTTGCAAAAAAAATTCACAACTGAGCGGGGGAAAACTAAAAGCAGGCATATTTGTGGGACCACAAATCAAGGAGGTTTTAGCAGACCTGACTTCGAGAACACCCTCACTTCTCTTAAACTAAATGCATGGCTAGCCTTCAAGTGGTTATGTGCAAACTTTTTGAGCATCAACAAGTCACCTGCATACAGAGATGGCGTGGAAAACCTTCTTCAATCTTATAAAGAAATAGGATGCCGTATGTCACTTAAAATCCACTTCTTACATTCGCACCTAGACTTTTTCCCAGAAAATCTTGGAGCCGTAAGTGACGAGCAAGGTGAACGTTTCCACCAGGATATCAAGACTATGGAAACTCGCTATCAAGGATTTTGGAATGAGAGCATGATGGGAGATCATTGTTGGATGTTGTATCGTGATAATCCTGAGAAAATTTCAAACGCAAATCACATGCACAACGTTTATGAATTCGAGTTTTAACTTATTAGCCCTTCAATCATTGTTACCATTCTTATACATGCAATATAAGTACCATTAACTTTATGATGCTTGTGGAATAAAAAATAACATGGTTATTTATCTTTATCATATGTTTACGCCTAAAGAGAATGATAAATTTTAGAGCTTCTATATGTTAAATGCATCATTTTGCGTCAGTTCAACTTTTCAATGCACTTGGAGATATACAGAAGGCAATTTTTTTCTAGCAATGGCGCTATGCAACCATATATCACCAGTTTCGGCAAAGAAATCAGAGTAAAACGCTACATTCATCAGCGACGGCGGTCATATTGCATTTCTAAATATCTCGAAAACTCGATGTGCTAAAGAAAAGTTAAAGTCAGATTTGAAATCAGCGAGAAGAATGCCATGAAAAATGTTTGCTCAGGTCACTGATGATTAAAAAAGTTCAAATTTTTTGGCCAGTGTAATTCAACTTAACATTTTGAGCAACATTTAGGTTTCATTTGAAGGAACACCGCAAATACATACACTTTTTTTTAGTAATCATTCTGTGTATAAAATTGAATCAGCTCTTCTAATTCCTAAAAGTCGGCAAGAAAGAGATTGAGAGTTAGGGAAAGAATGAAAGAGAGAGAGTGAGAGATTCACACCCAAAGTCTCGGTACTATCGATAGAGAGGGAAAGTGAGACCTAGTGAGAGAGATAGAGAGCGAGAGGATGGAGACAGCAAGAGTAGAGACCCAGCTTACCAAGAAAAAATATCGATTAAGAGCCAGAGAGATCGTGACGAGGAAACATCGAGAGAGAGACAACGAGAGATAGAGACATCGACGAAGACAACGATAGAGAAACAGAGAGAGTCTGCTAGAGGAAGAAGACAGGGTGAGGAGAGAGAGGAGAATGACTGCGATAGAGATTGAGAATACGAGAGTGATACATCGAGAGGAGAGAGAGAAGGGGAAAGAGATAGGACGAGAATGATTGAGAAAGTATTGAGTTATAAGGAAAGGAAGTACCTCAAAGGCCTTGCGGCCCATATCGAGTAGGCTAGGCACTAGTTCGAAAATGAAACTTAGCTATCCTACGCTAATCTAAATTCAACTCTCTCTATTGCCACGCACTACAAAATTGCTATCACCACATTCTGTTCTAAAATATATTTTTTCGAGTCGACTCTTTGGACTATTCGACACTGCTACCCTTGATAACTACCACTGGCAGTCTATTCCACGTGTCTCAAATGTCGTAAGTGAAGGAACTACCCATCGTGACCGTATTATATATGGGCAACTACACCTTCCACCCGTTATTTCCAGTCGCATTTCAGGTAAGGGTAAAGTACTCCGTGTAGTCGACATCTTCAAAGCGTTTCAAAGTTTTGAAAGTGTCTATGAGACAACCGCACAGTCTTCGAGTCTCGAGCGAAAAGAGACCCAGCTCTTTCAGTCTTTCCTGGTATGTCTAGTTCTTTACCGATTAAATCAGTTTCGTGGCTCTGGCCTCACCTTTTCCAAACGATCGATGTCTTTTCGATAGTGAGGAGACCAGAACTGAACCGCGTACTCCAGGTGAAGCCGCACGAGTGAGTTGTACAGAGGTAGAACAACCTCCTTGTTCCGAAAGCTAAATTGCCTCTTGATGGAACCCAGCAGACACTGAGCCCTCTTTTCTTCCTCTAAGAACTGCTTCGAGAATTTGAGATGGCTGCTAATCAGCACAGCTAAGTCCTTCTCGACATCAGTTGACTAAAGACGCATACCTTGTAGCTCTTAGTTTGACCTGGGATTCGCCTGCCCGATGTGCATCAATAACCTTCCACTTTTCCAAGTTGAAAGGCATCTGCCACTCGTCAGACCACTCGCCTTTCATTCGTAGGTTCTCCGTCAAACCCTCGATGTATTCGGGTGTCACTAAGTTCGCTCATATTTTTTTGTCGTCGGAAAATTTCGCTAGGCTACTCACCAGTCCCTCATCTATATCGTTGATGTAGATGATGAAAAACAGAGTGCCCAACACGGAGCCCTGAGTGACTCCGATCGTTACTGATGACCACCGAAAGGCGTGGCCGCCGATAATAACCCTCTTTTGCCTGTCCGACAACCAACTTTCTAGCCAATTTGCTACATTTCCTCTAATTCCCAAGGCACGTACTTTTGCCATCAGTTGACGGTGAAAGACTTTATCAAAAGCCTTTTGGAAATCCAAATAAATTATGTCCACCGCTTGAACTCTATCAAACTCGCTCATCATCCCCTGAAATAATTCGAGCAAGTTCTTGAGGCACGAACGTTTTCTTCGGAAACCGTGCTGGGTGTCCCTCAACACGTTGTGGGACTTTAAGTGATCAGTTATTCTATCCACTATGATGCCTTCCAGTACTTTACCCACTATTGAAGTGATACTTATCGGTAGGTTATTTCCAGCAGTGCCACGGTCCCATTTTATGCGGATCGGGGTAACGTTGGCAAAACACCAGTCCGTAGGTACTTCCCCGATATCGAGTGACGTGTTGAAGATGTCAGAAAGATGGGTACCCACCCACATGATATTTCACCTCATGCAGCACTCTTAGCAGGAAGCTGTCAGGACCAAGGGGATAGATTTGTACTCATTAAACTGACCGAGCCTTCCGGCAACCTCTTCGGCAGTTGTAGTTATTTCCTCTAACGATTCTAATCCAACATCTATCACTATCGTCGGTCTGGGTATCTCTCCACCCCTTTCCCTCGTGAACACCGAGAAAAAATAGTCATTGAGTACGTTGGTGATTTCCAGGTCCGAATCCTGGAGGACGCTCTGGTTTTCTGCTGTTCACGTAAGCAAAGAACTCTTTAGGGTTCTCTTTTGAAAGAGAGCCCACACGAACTTCTTCGTTCCACTAAGCCGTGCGCACTAGTGCTTTTACCCTTCTACAATGAGTCACGTGACCTTCTTATGATGCACTGCATTTCTACTCTCTTCCATATAATGTGCGCTGTCTTTCTACCTTTAATAGCGGTGGCGATTTCTTGACTAAACGACCTCGGATGAATGCTCGCTAGGTTCAAAGTCTTCGTGGGAATGAATTCAGCCTAACACTCCATAAAACGATTCTTGAAGTCGTTCCATTTGGAGTTCTTCCCGTCCTCGTTAGATGGTTGTATCTGGCCAAGTGCTGTCGAAATTCATAGAAGTCTGCGCGTCTGCAAGGTACGTTCATTCGTACCTTGCGTACAGGGGGCACGTGCACCGAACCTGACCATGTTGTAGTCCTCACCACCCAAGCACTCATCCAGTGACACGGCAGAGACGAGGTAATTTTCGGTGGTGAATATTAGATCCAGAACGTGATCCCTCTAGGGTATTTTCTGGGACCCACTGAGTCAAAAAGTTGATCACAGCAAAGTCCACAAGCCGAAACGCCTCTCCTTCACCAGTTTGGTCATTCAAGTCCACTCGGCAGTTGAAGTTACCTATCAGCAACGAAAGGGGGTCCCTCTAAGAGATAGGACAGTTTTTATTACAGGTTTATATCCACCTCCACTGTACGATGGGGAGGTTGGTAGGCCACTAAGACCCTGTACGTTGTATCGTCGACCTTAATTAGACTCCTAACACCTCATGTCCCAGAACAGATCTGGTGTAAACGGAAGAGAGATGGTCCCGTACACACACAAGAACTCGGCCGCCTTCCCTGTCAGCGCGATCTTTATGAAAGGTCGCGTAACCGGGTACTTCAAACTCGCCTATAAAATCTCTGGTGTCTGCACGGATCCACGACTCCGTGATGGCCACTATGTTAAGCTTCTCGGATGACATCAGTGGTCTAGGCTTGCAGAACTTGTTCCTTATCGAGCGGGCATTTAAGAGAAGCACTCTTAAGGGGCGTTCAATAGCCATACTACCTCCTCCATTTGTCCGTTTCCCGACGGTTTGGCGGGCGTCCTCTCCTTCGAAGCTTATTCGGAGGCTGATTATCATCTATCTCCGCCGCCTCCCCCGTATAGAGGGAAGGATTGTCTTCGGGATGCCGAGGGAGCTACTTCGGGAGAGTCTCCCAGCTGGGTTCCGGTCGGCTGTCCACCTCGACCGAACTTCTCTACCCAGTACAAACCACGGTTGATAAGCTCACGCAACACTCCTCTCTCGCCCACGGGCAAGCAGTTGAGTACCGTCATTGGAAAACAGTCCGGACTGGCCGTAGAACTTACCAAACAGGTTGTTGAAACCTAAGCCCATGTCTCACAGGATCCAGCTGAGTCTCCAGTTGATGCTCAGAGCCATTTGGATGACCACATCACCTCCGGAGCCTCTCTAAATGATCCCAATGACGACTGCTGTGGTTGACTTCTCCTTCAGTGAAGTTGCTAAGGATTTTACGTCATGAAAGATGCCCTCAGTGAAGCTTGCAAGGCCTCCCCGTAGAAGCAAGTCGTTTCCGCTGGCTAGTGTGACCAACGGTGTGTCATGCCGTTCTAGTCTTACGTAGTCCCCCCTTGCCTAACATCTCGGGTCCGCTTTCCTGGGAAGCTACGTACGGGTAACATTTCCTTCTGAATCCTGTTTAGCCTACTCGTCAATTCCCTCACTTGAGAGTCTCCAAAAACGATTTCTGCCCCCCAGACAGATTCGAGAGCTGCAAATCTATCAGGGGTTGACACCGGCATCGGCATTGGAGATTTCCTAATTCTCTTTGCTCCCATTCTGACATGGGTGAAGCCATTGTGGCATATTCTATGGGCACCAGGGACGCAGGAACCCTTGCCACTCGGGGAATTGTATTTTTATCCCTATTTTTCTTCTTTTTCTTCTTTCTCTTATCCCTCTTCTTCACCTCTTCTCCACTTGGCTGGTGCGGCACTACCGATGCAGTGTTTGACTGCCGAGTGGTGGGTCTGTCGGCGGAACGGGCCATGTCGGTGGGAGGTTCTGTCAAGGTATGGCCCTGGCACTAAAATTGCACCAGTAAAGTGCATCACATGAATAGAAAGAATTGCAACACATTTGCTTGTGCATATATATATATATATATATATATATATATATATATATATATATATATATATATATATATATATATATATATATTGTAAACTGGTCAGGGATTTAAATGGGGAAGCCGTGAATTCAGATATCAATAAAAATTTGTCGACAGAGTAATAAAACGAAGATTTCTTGTCTGCAAATGGGATTAAGCTGAGACAGCTGGCGGCGGCCTAGCTATGAATTTGGAAGCGCCATGAAACGATGACCTTTGAGACAATGGGGTTATCAAAGTCCTGCCCAGTGGGAAGAGCTAAAAGAGTTGTTGTGTTGGTGACGAAATGAGACCACGCCTCCTACACCCTTTATTGAAGAAAAATGGAGATTTCGAGAGAAGGAGATTTATTTACTCTTTGGTAGAGAGTTAAGTCAGATAGACGATCGAATTTAAAGAATTAATTACGGTTCCTTTAGCGTAGCGAAACCTCCGTTACAATCTACCTGTCTTGTTCTCGTAACATTTGCTTTCCTGACCGTAATCGTAAACGCGAGCCTCACTTTTGGCTTGCTTGTTTTTGTTTGTTGGAATTAAACATTTATTTTTTTACGTGATTCCTCTCATTACTTTCTCGATCACAACCCTTCGGTGAGCCCAGCCAAGCCGGTATATTATTTGAGTATCTTTTGGAGTCAGATATGAGATTAGAGCCACCCTTCACCTCACTCGTCGGACTGGAGGGACCTCTCCAAACTATACTCGTCATTTTAACCTTTTAAACTGGTGATGTCCTTCCTCAAAGTGGTTTTCTTAAAGTGGTGATCCTATAGTTCATCCAGGGCTTGAGATGACTGGGTTTCTTTTATTGAAGCCAACTCTGCCATCCTGTCTTCGAGACGGCGAATTTGACGCGGGTGCTCCGATTCCAGGCTCTATATTTTTCTCTCAAGTTCCTTAGATTTCTCCTCTGAAGTTCTAAAACAAACCTTTTAGCTCCTTGTAATAAACCAATGCTTCTTTAATCTCACCTTTCAGGATGCAATCGGTGCAACTACTGCCCGGTTGGCATTTCGAATAACACCCCTCCTGGAAGTCAGCGGACCACTTGTCCTTCTGGCATATCACACAAGTGTATTTTAAAGCAGCTGGTCCTGCTTTGTGCCCAATAATTAGTAAAAAAAGGAAAGTTGGTGAGTTTGACCCCCGTGAGTCGCTCCAGCCTACCAATCTGAGACGTTTCGGATCTTTTAGAAGGTACGCCCCTTTGCTAATGTTTTTCCGACCGATTCGTCAAAATCAGGCGTGCTGTGGCTCCCATCCAAGCAGCACTGACGGCTTCCTAAGGAAACTATCAGTTTCTTACCAGATGAACAGCGAATATGCCCCGTACTAAACTCCTACTAGTTCCCTTCAGGGCGGCGAGGATCTCGGTGTAACATTCAATAGATATCGCGCCACACCAAGAAACTCGACCCAAGGATTTTTGTTGGCCTGACAGCTAACCTGAGAACAAAGGCCCGTCACCACGGAATGTTGCTACCAGAGGCACCCTTAAAGGCTCACTGGGAATGGTCAGTAATTACACGCTGGGGAAAGGGTTAACGGGGCACATACCCTCATCCCATTCATCGCGCCCCAGCGCCTGGGACTACCTCTATTTCCAGTCTCTCGCAACCAATAAACGTCGATTAGCGTTGTATTTAGAGGATCCAAAGCATCCCTTCTGACGCATGAGGTAGCCCTCAGGTCCTTACATCCTAGATAGAAGGTTAAAGGGTGGAGCTAAAAAGACAGTCGTAGTTGTTTATTTTGTTTGGGTTTTGGGGGGTTTTATGGAAAATATGGGTGACAGAGACAGAAAGAGCCTAGCATAGTACAGGATAGACAAGTAGAACACGGACACACTTTGTCTGGAACCTCACGCCTGATTAATTAGACAAGATTAACCCTACCAGGAGCGCCACGAAAGAGCCCCCGACGAAATAGCTCGGAAGCTCTACCGTATACGCAAGCGATCTCTCCACGACAAGGAGGCACCCAACGAGACAGGGACTACGAAAGAGAAAGTGTAAGAGAAGGAGTTACAGTGGGAGACAAGGAGAGAAAGAAAGCGATGGAGGCTACAGAAACAAGGACCAACAAAGACTCTTAGGTCTGCTCAAGGAAAGTCCGCTTTAAAGTTATTGTATCATGCTTTTGTTGTGTTTTTGGTTTTTAATATGCTGTTGGTTTGTTTGTTTTTTAACTATTTTAATTATACGATCCTCTTTCCGCTAACTATCTCAATTCTACGGTATACACTTATCTACATGTGTACATTTTGACCTAAAGGCTTAGTTATCCCTCAAATTCACGTACACGCTCCTCCGAACGGGGGACGGTGGGAGTGATAGGACAATACCCTCTTCTCTAGCAGGCTTCGCCTGCTAGTGATGAAAATAATATACGTATAAGACAGAAAGAAAAGAATAGAAGTAATTGACATTAACTCCATGTTCTGCTAGGGGACGTCGCTGGCATTCTTTTGTTCATCAATTCATTTTATTCCTTAACTCCTTATTATGTATAACATTTTCATATATACTCCTACTATCTTATATTTACACTATTGAAGTACTCATCGAGTCGTTTTTTTAACATATTAACTGACGTGTTTTCTATCAACGTTTACATGATCTTAAGAGTGAAGTCCTTTTTAACTTTAGAATTAAAGCGCCTATTTACAAATATGAAACCGTTATGGCGTGTATTGGCCTTTTCGTCCACCTCGAACAATAAATATTCTGAAATTAAAATTAGTAAATCCTTTTAAGATTTTTGCCCACGTAATCGTCTATTTTCAAGGGGTAGTAGGGTTTATGAGCGGAGTCTCTCTTCGTACGGTTTGCTTCGAATTCCAGGAACTAGTTTAGTAGCCCTACGTTGCACTCTTTCTAACTGTGCTGCATCTTTATTTAGGTAGGGAGCCAAAAATTGAACTTTATATTCGAGGTGTGGGTGCACGAGCGCTTTGTATAGTAGCAGGATTATATCTTTCGATTTGAAAGTGAAATTCCGAGCGATATATCCTAGCATTCGGTTTGCTTTCTTACAAGCTTCTGCGGATTGTTTCGATACTTTAAGGTCCTCTAAGATTAAAGTCTCCAGGTCCTTTACTAAGTTAACGGAGTCGAGGATTTGGCCTTTCATGTGGTGTTATACTTTTAAGTTAGTTATGAAATCCAAAAGGCATGACCTTGCATTTACTTATGTTGAAGTCCATCTCCCATTTGTCCGCCCATTCGTCAATGTTATCAAGTTCTCTCTTCATTTGCTCTACATCGGACCTAGAAAGGGCTAGACTTCCTAGCTTCATGTCATCAGCAAATTTAGAGATCCTACTAATAATAATGGGCCCAGGAATGACCCCTGTGGAACCGTGCTGGTGACTGGGGCCCACTTAGAGCCCGCCAGATTTACAAAAACCTGCTGTCAACAATTTACAAGCCAGTTTTAATCCATTTGAGTATGTTTCCCCTCACTCCAATCGCTCTAATTTGCATCAATAGCCTTTCGTGTGCGAGTAATTAAAGTCCTTTTAAAGTATAGGTAAAGCATACCCCTATCTTTAGTTTCAGCGTAAATGCAAATCATGTAATGGAAGTATATCGAGTAAATTAGTTAGGCACGAGTGCCCTCATCTGAATTCATGCTAGCTGTCTGTGATTAAATTATTCGCCTCAAGATGACTCGCCAATTTATCTCTAATTAAAATCGACTCTAAGAACTTCCCAATTCAGAAGTGAGGCTGATGGGAGAGAGACAGCGAGATAGATACAAAGCGAGAAACAATGAGAAAGAGAGAGACACTATATATATATATATATATATATATATATATATATATATATATATGAAAATTAACCCAGAGGAAAATGAAAAGATGAATCCAAGCACTTTTGAGCTATATTTGCAAGTTCATTTTCAAGGAATAGCAAGAAAATGGAGAAAACAACCTTATGTAGGGTATAAAGATATGAAGGGAACGCCCATCATATAGTACAATCTTCATGCTATTCCTTGAAAATGAGCTTGCAAATATAGTTCGAAAGTGCTTAGATTTATCTTTTTATTTTCCTGTGGGTTAATTTTCATATTATTGC
Organism: Ceratothoa steindachneri; assembly: GCA_963969495.1. NCBI lineage: Eukaryota > Metazoa > Arthropoda > Malacostraca > Isopoda > Cymothoidae > Ceratothoa > Ceratothoa steindachneri. Next base: position 48,409,506 of record OZ018324.1, on the reverse strand, counting down.
TTTCTTCACGTGCCACTTTCGTGAGTTTTTTATTATATATGCTCGTATATATATATATATATATATATATATATATATATATATATATATATATATATATATATATATATATATATATTAAGACAAATTATTGCAGTAACGCAATTAATTATGGCGATTAAAAGGCTATTTTTGGCAAGCACAGTCTTCATCAAATCCCTCAGAAGGAGCTCTTCTCACATACACGAGAAGGTGAACTCAAAATAAGCTTATTTTAAGTGTTACCTTTTCGTGTATGTGAGAAGAGCTCCTTCCAAGGGCTTTGATGAAGACTGTGTTTGTCCAAAATAGCCTTTTAACCGCATTTATATATATATATATATATATATATATATATATATATATATATATATATATATATATAGCGACAATGAGAAAGAAAAAAAAATGCAGATGCAGTGAAACAGCTAGAGATATAGAAAGAGAGAGAGAGAGAGATAGGTAGCAAAATGAGACAGCAAAAGAGAGACATAGAGGCGACAATTTCAGCGAAAGGAGTAAGACTGCACCTGCATCGTCTAGGGAGGAAATCTGTGCGTTTGTGTCCCACTATGGTAATGGTACTGGCGAGTTTCTGCCATCATTGTTGATTATATGGCCCGTAGTGCCGAAGGACACTCTCCTTGTGAGTCTCACAATCATCTGCTCTGCCGATAGCTCACATAACGAGTCCACTGATTCCATAAGGTTTGCCTCTTAATATGAAATGGTTAGGAGGAATTTTTTTATTTTTAAACGTGGCATTTTGTGCCCTAAAGGCCAGTTCACAGAGACGGTGGTAGTATTTCGGACCCAAATCCAATATTAATACTTGTAATGAGTGCTTTTTAAAACCAATAGGAAGTACCACAAATATAGAATAAAACGGAACTGTAGGAAAAATTACAAGTTGAGTGTGGAAGGATGGCGTCAGAAAATTTTGTGAAACCATGCCACAAAAGAATTATGTCTGTAATTAAAGCAAAAGGGGTCGAACTAAATATTAAAATAATAAAAAATAAATAAATATATAATGTATATACTGAGGTTTTCTATACTTTCGGCTAATGGTGTACATATTTGATGAAACTTTTAAACATTTATTCAAGGTACTTTGGCAAAGGAGTTAAGTATGTTACAGTCTGTGCGACCAGGCTCCTCTTATGATTCTCAGTTGGGAAAGGCATCCTTCATTCTTGGTCAAATCCTAGGGGTTCAATGGAACTCCTCATCACAAAATTTCGATACTTATATTTATTTCTGAAGTTCCCCATTTTGTCTTTTGATATTATAAAAGAATTATTAGAAATAACCGATAAAAAACATGAGTCATAACCAAACTAAGATCAAATTATTATTCAAATACTCAAAAAAATCCCTTTATTAAATTATAGAGTTAGTGAGGATGATGAGAAATTTTAAGAAGCCTTTTATAAGAGTTAGCTTTGCCCAGTTGTATGAGTAGCACTCCTTAAGAGGGTTGAGGAACTCGAGGATCAAAGAATTCTTCACATTATCCTTACCATACCCCAAAACCGCAATGTCATGTACGCTATTATTCACTTATCTAAGAGTTAGAGCCGCGAGAATTTCCACAATTGTCGTTTTCTCTTAAAGTAAACGCCAATTCTTACAAAAAGCTTCTTGAAATTTCTCTTTTTAGAGAATTGGATAGTTGCGCAGGCGCATTGAATAATTCTTACGATTACGCTTACCTAACCATATATATATATATATATATATGAAAAGGAACTCACAACTTGCACGAGAGTCAAAATTATAATAAATAACACCCACAAGGAAAATGGAAAAAACGATTCCGAGCGCTTTCGTCTTTATTCTAAAAGACCTCTTCATGGAATAACGTAGGTCAGGAATTTATACCCCCTAGTTAGGGTTTTGATGCAGGTAGCCGTTTTAACCCCCCACTCCTGACTATTTAAGACATTGTCTGTCCTCACCTACATTATTCCATGTAGAGGTCTTTTAGAATAAAGACGAAAGCGCTCGGAATCGTTTTTTTCCATTTTCCTTGTGGATGTTATTTATTATAAATATATATATATATATATATATATATATATATATATATATATATATATATATATATATTTATTTATGTATATATATATATATATACTATCTTGACACAATTTTATTCTGTAAAATTTAAAAATTTACTGAAAACAGGAAACTTTGTCCTAAGGCAAAATGGGTCATGATAATCTCTGAAAACATAATCAGGATGATCAAATTTTAAAAGCAGTCAACATGAGAAAGAGTTTATGTGTCAACCTAGAATGATCATCTAAAATTTCCGAAACAATGCATTGTAGTGTCACACACACAAAAGAACAATGTTTCTCGGATCCATGGCTAAAAATTTGCATTTAAATCGAAAGATATTATTTTTCCCTTATAAAATGCGATAGTAAGATCCCATTTGCTGTATGCGGTACAATTCTAGTTTCCATACTTGCAATTGGATACTGTCATATTGCAGCTGCTCGAAGTTAGAGCACCGAAGTTAATTCCTCAACTTAAAAATAGATTTTACTAAGAAAAACTGAAGCACTTCATTATATTTTCACTGAAAGAACAGCATCCGCGTGACCAACTTAATGAACCATTCAAAATACTAAACTGACTTTCGAATATAAATTATGACTTAATATTTGAGAACAGAACGGTAAATAGAAATAACAGTTTCAAACTACATAGTAAACAAAAGATTTAACAGTGTGATAGCGCCAAATTCCTTTTCTTGGAGTGGCTTGTTTACGAATAAGATTAGAAGCGACAAATATTACTTTAAAATATGACTTTGCAAAAGGAAGAATAGGGAAACTAATTCTTTTTCCATATCTTCCCTTCCTTTACCCATCCTAAATCTCCGACTTTAATTTTTTTCTCCCTTATTTCAGTTGGCCTCTAGGGGATCTTATGACCTTTGCTAGTTCGTAATTGTATAATCAAATTCTGTTTGATACAAGTAATGAATTGCTACACAGCCCCTGACCAACTTATTTAGAAAAAAACCTGAATATTCTAAAATGTCGTATTGTGTACATAATTTATCTGACTAAGATATCAATTTCTGTTAGATACACCGATTCTATATTCATCATGGGAATAGCATCGGACCACCTTAATTTGATGATACTCATGAATTAGGAGTAGTTTCCTTTTTCTTTATCATTTTTTTTTAATTCTCGATGCTAAAAGAATGGCAAAATGTACATTTTTACTACAGTGATTTAATTATTTTTCTGGGGCCTCAATCGTTTTTCCAAATGCTCTGAATATTTCTGACGTATGAAAGTTGTAAGAGTAAAAAAAAATATAATCAGTGAAATAATCTGCATTAAAAAGATTGAAACGACAGCATGAAGAAAATTGAATTGTAAAGAAATGTTCCAAAGTCCTCAAGTGATGTGTGTATAATTGAGAATGCAAGTGACATTTAAGCATTGTTTTAATAAGTGATTTCAAGTGATTTTTACATATCTTTTCTAAAGTCATAAAAATGTAATTTTCGAATCACATTTGTAAATAAGAATATAAATTTTTCTGTATCGGAGTGTGTGAATTAACAGTGATAATGTCTTTAGACTCCTCCAGAATAAGAAATGTATAAGTTAGTAAAGCAATTAGCAGCCCACCTTACACTGTATCAAGTATACCTAGAGAATGCTCCGCACCCACGCCAAACAACTCTATCCAATCGTCAATCCTGAAAAGAAGTACTTCACAAACGGTCACCTTTGAAGTTACGGACACGAAGCTATACTGAAAGCAGTCAGTTTATACAGTAATAATATGCTTCTTTTACGTACAAAGATGCTCGTATAATAGATAGAGAAGAGGATTAATTCCAAGGTGGTATGTATTCGATCTTCGAGTCACGTCAATGGTCTGACCATAGACACAACTTGGGGTTTGATCGAAGAGAGGAATTATGGTTGAAAATATATTTGAACCGGCTTTATTACTGTATTATTTCTTTAGTATTCCCATTTGTTTGTAACTTGGGATTTAAATCCATAACATAATCAAGATTTATAAATTTATATATTTTTTTAAAAATAAATCCGCCATAAAGTGTGGAAGAAGAAGTAGGTGAAGAAAGATATTTAGTTATAGAAAGTGAAAAAATGCGGACAAAATGAGCAGAAAAAGAAAAGAACTAGAGGCAATAGGGTCAGAGATAGTACACAAATATTTTGGACCTGCAAAGCTACTAGGTTTCCATGAGGAGTCATCAGGGAGGTCACTAAGCACTAGTGAGAACAACTAGTTACAGACCAGTTTATCTCGTTGATTATTTTTCTCTAATCACTTCCATCTCAAGTTTAGTACTTGTAGCAGACAGGCAGCTCTCTCAAATGGTAGTATCAATGACAAAATTTCCCTCTAAACATAGTTTCCTCAGAAAATAAGTTTGTGGAATTAATTTATATGTGAAAAAGACTTCTAAGTGTTTTGGTGGCAAGGTGCTCCACTAGATCTAGTAAAATGCGTGTGGGGGTGCATCCTTCAAAGTCAAGATCAATGGAAGATAGTTTTAAGGTGTCAATTGCCACTTTTTCTTCTGTCCATTTCTGAAAATGAGGAAACTTTTAGGAATACATTCAATGAGGAAAGTGAAAAGAAAGTGTTGATGTAATGGTGCTGCTTTCAATTTTTTTGTGTGAATTAGGTGCTGTTTGGTCTCGGACTATCATCCTCCGAAATTTGGATTCCTCCTCCGGTATGCCATAAACAACATAGGTAGGCAATGCTCTAAGGTCATCGTTTAACGAAAATTGACTGCCAAATAAGACTAAATGAAAGGATACTTCAAAGGGGCCAGTGACTGTTGGCGTCAAATTTGTTAGGTTGTGGCAATGGAAGAGTTGGGTGAAGTTGTTAGCTTCTGGGTGACCGGTAATCTTTATGAATGCTTGATAGCCAGAACGAGGGTAATCTTCTTCCATTAGTTTATGCCAAATCAGCAGCTAGTCTCCGAGGTTATTGTCGAAGCAACTCCAATCTTGATAACCAAAAATCTGATTAAACTTCTCCCATAGTTTAAGTTTCTATGGTTGATAGGTGGAAAACCTCTGTCTAAAGGGTTGAGCGATCTAATATCGTTACTAGGTCTAGGCCCCGCTACAAGAGTGAAAAAGTAGTCCAACAATGCCTAGCTGATTTTTGTGAAATCTCTGCGAATCATGGATGTCGAACTGGAAGTTTGTGATGGGCTAGAGTGGAGGTTACGGTAGATTTCCATATCTCTTACATGAAACATTTGCCTGCAAAACAACCTCTTTTTATTTTCATCCGTGCTGAAATGCGTTATAATAGCTTTGTAAGAAGGATTATTCTAGAAAAGGCGTTGTTAAAAGGCGATAAAAAACAAGAATAGTTATGAATTTTAATTTCCTCGTTGACATTTGACGAAAAATCTGCGAAGTACCAAAATCAAATTTTAAATGTCATATTATCAAGAATAGGGTCACCGGGGGAGTCAAATAGGCCAAATTATTCTGTGTGGTCATCAAGAGTGGGCACAATTGAAGATTAATCCACGTCAGAAATTATCGATGCTTTAGTGACCACTTATCGAAATTATGCAAAACAATTACACTAACTTGTCCTTCAATATAACGAAACTTGGTGATAAATTTGCAGATGAAATTAAAATAACGAGCCTCGTGTAGCATCAGTGCGACACTCCACAATTTCTGGTCGTCTTAGACCACCTTACCACCAGCCCAACTATGGAGTGCCAAGATGGTGGGCTGAGGAATGCAAACACCCTTCCCATTCTAAGCATCTTTTGTGCAGGTTTCTTTCTATGCCAACTTAGGGCATGAAGTAACGTCATCGCCGGAATCGACAGACAACTAACCCCTACTACTACTACTACTACTATAAAATTAGCGAAAATTCGATGCTTCATCTGATGGCCAAAATACTTAATGCAGAGGCAAATAGCCAAATAAGTTGCAGTTGCAATCAAAGATCATCTTATCAATATCCTGCGGCCCTTGGTAAAAAAAAAATCGGGTAGTTTCCAGGCCTTTCTTATTAAGACTTCCATTTATAGGGCCAGTTCATCAGTGTAATTTACTGGCTAAATGGGCTATAGTCGTTTCCCCAAGGCTCCATTAGCATCGCTAAAAGCATTTGTTGTTCCATTTATTCCTAAAAGCGATGGGCTTTTCGCAGAATCGAAACGATGGATTTAATTTGGGAAGAAACGGCGATACAAATTGATCACTGGAAGGAGGATTTGCTTCAAAGCCGTGGATTTCTGAATTTTTCATCACTTCGATGTGTATTTTCATTGGTCGGAGCGATATCCGTCTCGCTGATATTCAAGAGAGCAAAAATAGGAGAGTCAACACTTTCGATGGTTGACGACGACAAACGAGAGGTTTTAGATTGAGAGTTGGGCGATTTTTAGTCGAGGCTTGACGACAGCTGAAGATAAGTAGATGAAGATTGTTTGAGTTTACCCTTGTCAGAGAGCAGTCTTTACTCAAGTTTCCCTTCATGCGTTAACGAGGCGCCAGATCAGATAATGAAATTCGCGTTAAGATCAGAATGACAATTGTTGCCGAGCCCAAGGGCACAGGAGGCTGGTCGCTATTAGATGGAAGGTGTAGCAAGTGCTGTAGTAATGTGTTTTACCATAGAAAATAAAGCAGGAAAGCCCCTCGAAGACCAAGGAGGGCAAGGTCCCCCGCTTCGTTACTGGGGAGTGTGGATATGAAACATCCTTCGGCAGGAGTATGTATGGCTTGAGTTTCTCGCGCCCACACGTCAGACACCGCGCAGTCACTGAACCACTAGCTCTACACGAACACCTATTTTTGTCTGTGTCCGACCTCGAAGGAAATCCAATCTCTTGTCTACTTGGCTGATGAGAGATTCCGGAGAAGTCGTGGAACGGGAAGTATAATCCTCTCCTGCTTATCAAGGGATTAGTGTTGAATTGCCCATCGGAAGTATTAAAGTTTGGAATTTCCTTTATAAGAGGTGATTCAATTAGACGCCTATGTATATAATTAAGAGAAGTATAAATTATTTTGGCATTATTAATGTCAATTTAATGGACATATTTGACATGTAGAAAAACAAAATAGAAAAAAGACGTCCACGTCGCAAATCGCATTTATGTTCCTTAGTTTGTTTCTCCACATGTCAAATGAAAACCATTCAATTGACATTAATAATGCCAAAATAAATTAGAATTCTCACAATATATATATATATATATATATATATATATATATATATATATATATATATATATATATATATATATATATATATATAGGCGTCTAATTGAATTATCTCTTATAAAGGAAATTCCAAACTTTAATATTTCCGATGGGCAATTCAACACTAATCACTTGGTAAGCAGGAGATTTATACTACTTCTACTAAAAAATGCCGCTGCTTCACCATACTTCCCCCCCCCCACTAATTAAATTCCAACTTGTAAATTTGTGTGCCCCTAAGTTAAACATCTTTCTGTATTCATTAGTTCACTAGCGATTGAAGATGACGGGACTCTTGGTCAAAACCTGGTTTCGCAAATAGATTGATCCTAACAGTGATATTATATATATATATATATATATATATATATATATATATATATATATATATATATATATATATATATATATATATATATATATATATATATATATATATATATATATATATATATATATATATATATATATATATATATATATATATATAGGGTTCGGCACGGATCGTAGTGCTAGTGTTTGGGGGGTCCTCAAAAAAATCCAAAGTGCCCAACAGGTAGCACACATAAATACCTTTATTTTCCACATACAGAACTTTGAAATATGTTGACCAGTTCAGATTTATGATGTCATTATTGGAAAAAGTGTTTTTGTACGGATCATGACCATTTGGTTCACGCTCCGTACGTCCTTAGTACCATTTTTCGCCATTCTTTTTTATATGTCACAACTGAAATTAAAGTATCTACTACTACTAAATGATACAAAAATTTTATGAAAGGACATATAATATAAAAAAATGGTCTGAATTGTTATTTTATAACATTTTTACATAGGTATAACAAATAATATAAAAATAATAAATTTATTAATTTTATAGAACATTTTTGAGCAAGTAATGCACAGCCCTCATTGCTTATCATTGTATAAATATATTTATAACCTCATTAGGCAATGTAAAATCCCCATCTTACTGCAATAATGCAGAAATATATTTTGATAAATATTTTGAAAAATTATAAGCACTTATACTATTACTTAATACACTTAGCATAACACTGTATAACGTAAAATATTGTTTGATAATAACAAAAATAACATCTTTTAGTACTGATAAAAATAGTCAAATTTGCACCAAATTCATTTTATTTTTATTCATTTTTTGGTCGCTTTTTCACATTTAAAACATAGAACAGTGTTACGCGATCAACATACAGTAGTTTCAAAACAAAATCTTCATAGGTATATTTTTCGCCAATTAACAAATTTTGTACGGACGGGTACTACGCATCATTTTATGTAAACTGTAAACACAGAAATCCCCACGCTGTTCACCGTTATGAAATCACACTGATTTTCCTTCACAATGATAGAATTCACCATGGAAACCATAACCAGCGGAATCACACAATATTCACAAACACTGTGGACTATAATGTAACTCTTAAAAATTACTCCAGACACGTAAAATATAAAAAAATCTTACCTAGCAAACAAAAATGGCGTCGGAGCTCCACGGAAAGAAGAGAAAGGTTACATCACATCAGACCCGTTTTCTATGCCAAAGGTAAACTGAATCAAATGAATCAAACCAATATTTTTGCAAGAAGGCCCTTTTTACGGGCTGTGTCCACTTCACCTGATATATATACGACTATATATATATGTATATATATATATATATATATATATATATATATATATATATATATATATATATATATATATATATATATATATATATATATATATATATATATATATATATATATATATATATATATATATATATATATATATATATATATATATATATATATATATATATCATCACTAACTATAATTTCAGAAGGGGATTTTTTTGAGTATTTGAATAATAATTTCATCTTAGTTTGGTTATGAATTATGTTTTTTTAGCAAAGTTATTTCTAATAATTCTTTTATAATATCATAAAATAAAATGGTGAAGTTCAGAAATTTATATAAGTATCGAAATTTTGTGATTTTTCTTAAAACCAAAAGAATAGTTCAGGAAATTTATTTTTTTATATCTTTTTCTATAACTCTATATTTTAGCAACATGATATTTTGAAAGGGGGGAAATTTAGTTTTTAGATTTTTTTTTTAAATTATTATAATTGGTGAAGTTCAGAAAATTTAGAAAAGTTTAACCATGGCTGCTTTTCTTTAGATTTTAAATTTTAATATTAGTAGCACAGCGTAAGTAGCAGAGCGGGAGTGGCGAAGCCATTGCCAGGTATATATATAATTTTTAACAGAAATCCCAAGGCAAAGAAAATTTCTGCTGAAATTATTTTGGGTTATTTAGTGGTGACGTTCGACCATAATACGGTCATCTTATTAGGCCTATAAAATATATACTAAAGCACAGTTTTAAAGGTACAAATATAGCATTGGATGGGAAAAATTCGTGTTTACATAATTTCTAAAATTAGACTTTAGATTTATAGTAAAAAGACAGGTTTTTAAAAAATTAAATTGGTTAGTAACCAAGTTCTTTCTTACAGAAAGAATTTGGCTCCACAGGCACTCCTTCGGCGTGTGGCCTACGGCCTAGTTGCTATTCTAAACCGCTTTTTTTAATCCCTTTTATAGACTCTTTATTTTAACACCCTGAACACCTTTTTTAACATAGATACCCAGAAACATTTTTTAAAAGTTATTTCACCTTTTATTATATTTTCTTTATCCCTTGAAGATTTATATATAGTTGAGAATTTTCCAAACCCCTTTTTCAACATAGACACCCTGAAACATTTTTTTAAAATTATTTCACCCGGTTTGATATATAGAAAAGCCTTCGCCAGATCTCTTTTTTTCATCTAAATTTGTTTTATATACGAAATGATAGTAAAAAAGCGCCAAAACCCTAATTTTAATACATTTTTGAACTTCACGATTTGTTTTTTTATTCCAAATTATTCGATAATTATATTTATTTTTTTCTGAACTCTTAGAAAGAACTTTGATAAAAGCTCGAAACATACAAAAAACAGCCCTGCGAATAAAAGTTTCAAATAAACCTAAACTCAAAAACATGAAAGATTCCTTGTCACTAAGCAAAAAAAACATTGTCAAAAATTTCAAAAATTCACAAAGTTAAATTATCATAAGTAGGATTATTAGTTTAATATTTATATTGAACTATTTAAAAAAAATATTATTAAACGATATACTAAGCACTATTAACTTTTAAAAGCAACATTTTAATCGGCGACAAATCACTATTTAAGTCTGGATTGAGCTGTTTTATATATAATGTTTCCAAGATTGCAAGTGTAATCACTATTTAAGTCTGGATTGAGCTGTTTTATATATAATGTTTCCAAGATTGGAAGTGTAATTACTATTTAAGTCTGGATTGAGCTGTTTTATATATAATGTTTCCAAGATTGGAAGTGTAATCACTATTTAAGTCTGGATTGAGCTGTTTTATATATAATGTTCCAAGATTGGAAGTGTGATCACTATTTAAGTCTGGATTGAGCTGTTAAATATAATGTTTCCAAGATTGGAAGTGTAATTATGTGAATTTAAAATTTCGATATTTTCTATCGAGATATTACTTTTATATTTTATTGTGTAATCTTTGATCGCTGAATTTTATTTAGTTTGAAGTATTTTGCCAGTTCGTTTACTTATACCCGTATGAGACGAGAATCTTGCCTTTAGAGTTCTCACGGAACTTCCAATGTATTGTTGCCATGGGAACAACCAGGACATTTAAATAAAATGTAAAAGTGATATTTCTATAGAGGACTTCGAAATTTTAAATTAACATAATTGCCCGATTACACTTCGAATCTTGGATACATTATATATAAAACAGTGTAATCCAGACTTAAATAGTAATTACACTTCCAATCTTGGAAACATTATATATAAAACAGCGTAATCCAGACTTAAATAGTGATTTGTCGTCTTTTGTCTTGATAAAGTTAGAAGATAAAGTATAAAGTAGTAGTAGAGTGGATAGAATTTGTTAGGCAAAGTGGTAAAAATTAAAAATGGTTACGGTTTATGTAGTCGCTTGGTGACCAGCCATCTCTGGAGTTTCTTCTTTTGTGTCGTTCAGATCTTCCTAATTTCGGTAATATTATTAAAGGCTCTCACCCCTCTATTTTCCTTCTGTTTACTATTTAGTTCTTTTTGCAGTTGAGTTTTGTATCATTTCTTCTTTCGTTATCTGTACAATAATATCTCTCTATCTATATAATGGTATTGGTTCTTCAAGTGGTTTTCCACTTCGGAAGTTTCCTCTACTTCTCCTTCTATACTCTAACGGTATGTCTATTTTTCTCTTCTCATCCTCGCTAATTATTTCTTCTAATATATCCCATATCTTTACTGCTTTTTTATGTAATACCATGTTAACTTTTTCCATATCTATTTCTCCATGTAAGTCTCTCTGTCGTCGTCTTTCGCTTCATCTCTTATTTGTAATTACTCCATTATTCTGGACTCTCTGCAGTCTTATGATGTTCGTTTTGTGCAGGCTATTTAGTGGAACAATTTAATTAGGTTTGCCTTAGCAGAGCTTATTTTCTGACTTACTTTCGTGCTCTAACCATTTCTTGTAATTCTCATTCCTAGGACCTTTCCTTCTTTGTGGTATTTATATACTTCGTCGTCGACTATTATTCTTAAAGTTTTTCTTCTCCCCATAGGTACAATTATAAATGTGTCAGTGTTCTTGCATGTTTTCCATTTTCTCTCATAATCGTTTATGTTTTTAATTTCAGCCGCAGACACTCTAGACATTGTTGGTGGATGTTTATATTGGCTGTTTGTTACTATCGTAATATCGTCCGCAAACTGTAGGTATACTGTTGAATCAAAGACTGGATGTGGCAGGTACCTCGTAGATTTGTCGTCGGTTCCCCTCCTACTTAACTAAATTAAAATGTTGTTTTTAAAAGTTTATAGTGCTTAGTATATCGTTTAATAATAATTTATTTTAAAAATAGCTCAATATAAATATTAAACTCATGATCCTACTTATGAAATTTAAGTAATTTTTTGCAGTTACTAATTTAAATTTTTAAAAATGTGTCTTTTTACTATAAATCTAAACTCTAATTTTAGAAATGATTTAAACTCCAATTTTTCCTATTTAAAGCTATATTGTATCACAAATGTCTACAGAGTTATTGTCGCTTAACCTTGACTGAAGGTCAAACTTTCAAATTTAAATATTTTGCCGGTCGTATCTCCGGAACTAAGCAACAGATCTTTATCGGATCTTCAATATTGAATAGAGCTCTATGCTATCTATTAGTTCTAAAAATAGTAAATTGCTAATCTTATTAGTTCTAATTTATTCATGTTTTATCATGAAATTTTCAGCCCTGAAATAGCCATTTCCTCCCTACCCCCACTACGGGACAATCGCAAGGGGGTTACTATAATTTCTAATATAGCAACCGATAGATAATAAAATTCACTACCTGCATACGTAATTTAATTTTCTGTAGCGGAAACATCTCCTCAATTTAGGTGAATTTTCGAATTTGGCGAATCGTGTAAAAACGCGGCCCCAATCATTCAACTCACTATTGCCACGTTCGTTTACGGGATGTTCTTTAGGGGAGAGAACGCCCTAACGGAATATTCTCTCCCAATATATGTATCATGTACGTATGCAGTTATTGTCGATGAACCGTGGCCGAAGAGGGCAAAATTTAGTGGCTCTATATTTTGTTTTTTTTTTATAAAGAATATGGCTAAAACCGATAGTTTAGCCGCGGTAGAGGTTCCAATTGTTTTGGGAGTTTTTTTTTGGGGGGGGGACGATAGGAGTTATTCCAAAACGGATAACCTTTAAGCTAGATGTCTGATTCCGACGCGGTTTCAAATACTTATTTTCTTATAGGTCTTTTATGATGATTTGACACAAATAAATTTATAATATCAAATATATTTTTAATAATAATCGTTTATTTAAGAGGGTTAAAATACCCCATGTTCGACGGCATGATTACTCGAGAAAAAATAGGCTAACAATAATTCCAACGATAAGGTCTTATGTAAGTCTATATTATCAATAAAAGGTTATATAGTTAGCAGGTACGAACAGTTCGTAATAAAAAAGTTAAAGGACCATATCGAAAAATTTTGTCTCCTAAGTTAAGCGACAATAACTGTGTAAACTTTGTGGACAAACCAATAATATATGCAGCGTTAAAAAGTACGCATTAATATGCGGCGGAGGATAGATAAGAAATTGGGGTTGCATAAGCTTCGTGAGTGGTAAATGGACTCCGATCTCCATGAAAGGGCAAAAATTGGCGCTTTTTTGTTTTGGGAACACAAAGCAAGAATGGCTGGTGACGTCACCAACCAGAAAGGTCGACTGACCACTGCGACTCCATAATAATATTCTGCAAAGCTTCTTCGCTTGGACTTGGTTCAGCAAATTTATAGACATAGGAATTTTCTATCCTTTAAAATAATAAATTTTTGCTGCTAATTTTCTTTTCATTTTCATTAATATCAAAACACGGATTTGGTTCAGACAATTTATAAAGACAAGAAATTTCTATTCTTTAATATAATTTATTTTTGCTGCTATTTTACTTTTCATTTTCACTTAATCAAGTTCAATCGGTCCATTACATTTATTTCTTAGGTTAATGTTAGGTTAGGTTATATAACCAAAAAAAGAATCAAAATCGGGAGTTTGGTCTTTATAAGAAAAACGCGTTTTTAAGCTCTTCGTTCACACTCGTGGATCACACTGGTGACGTCACCAACCATTTTTGGTTTATGTCCCCTAAACAAAAAAGCGCCCGAAAAGTCAAAACCCAATATCACTCGAAGATTATTTTCACCCAAAAGTTTTCATTGACAAATAATTCTACTACATATGTGAGCTGATAGAGAATTATACTAGATATAGATAGATATATATATATATATATATATATATATATATATATATATATATATATATATATATATATATATATATATATATATGTGTGTGTGTGTGTGTGTGTGTGTGTGAAAACAACTCACAAAGTATCGCGTGAGTAAACAATAAATGCAACAAAGCCCACAGGGAAAATTAATGCGAGGATTCCAGTACTTTCGAACTTTATTTCGAGTTCTTTATCAAGAACTCGAAATAAAGTTAGAAAGTACTTAGAATCCTCACATTAATTTTCCCTGTGGGCTTGGTTGCATATATATATATATATATATATATATATATATATATATATATACAGTGGCGGCAACAAAAAAAGTGACATTGAATATTGGCAACAGAAATCGATACACAAAATCGCTTTCACTATTTTACTTGCCAACAATTCAATGAAAATGTGCGGAGCTTATGCCGCAAGTGGACGACTCTCCTGGGCTAAGACAACAGAACTGCGCTCTATTGGAACTCAGTGTCTCGTTTGAGCTCGTACAACGAGGTTTTAGTATATGGCACTCCAGCGTGCTGATTATCTGCATTCGTGCCTACATTTGACGTGCTATAACTTCTGTGCAAGTGGATACAATGGGGTGGAAAAAGCTTTCTATGACAGAGAAAAGCCGTGCCTTGACCCTATTAGAGCAGGAAAAGTCTTTTATTGATGTAGCAGCAGATTTAGTAACCTCAAAAATACGATTCATCGCCTAAAACGTGCAGCTGAGTTATTGCCACCAGGTACCATACCAAAGAGGAAGGAGGGCATTGGTGCAGCTAGGAAGACATCTCCAATGACTGATAATATCCTAAGGCGTAAAGTGATGTCAGACCCTTCTGTAACCTCCGCTTCAATCAAGAAAAAACACCCAGACCTCCTCCAGAACGTTGCCCTCAGGACCATCAGTCATCGCTTACAGAAGGACTTAGGCCTACCGTCTCGCCGCGCTGCCAAGAAGCCACTTCTTACCAAGGCTATGAAGATGGAAAGGCTCAATTTTTGCAAGACCTATAAACATTGGACAGCTGCCCATTGGAAGAAGGTCATGTTCAGTGATGAGAGCACCTTTAGGCTGGTCAGAGGAGAGTCAAAGATCGTGCGTCGTCCCAGCACTGTGTCTCGGGATGACCCGAAATATACCGTGAAAACTGTGAAGCACCCTGATAGTGTGATGGTGTGGGGTGCCTTTAGTGGAAAAAAGGGCAGAGGAGGTCTGTACTTCTTTGCCAAGAATGTAGCCATGAGGGGGACTAACTATCTTGAAGTTTTGAGGCAGCACATGCTGCCATTTTGGGAAATTCATCAGTGTGAATTTTTCATGTATGATGGTGCCCCTGCTCACAGGTCCCAGTTAGTAAAAAGGTTCTTCAATGATAATAATATTAGTGTTTTGGAGTGGCCTGGTAATTTCCTGGACCTAAATCCTATTGAGAATGCTTGGAATCTGATGAAATCCAAAGTTCAAGAGACAGCACCCAGCAGCATCAAGGACCTGATAGAATCACTGAAGCAGATCTGGGTTACGATCGACCCCACCTACTTCGCAAACCTCACTGAATCAATGCCCAATCGACTCAGGATGGTCATCAAGTGCAAGGGCAACATGACCAAGTAATAACTTTCATGAAATATTCATAATAAAATATGTAAGTTACATTTTTCTGTTTTATTTTCCCCGAATTGTCACATGTCACTTTTTTTGTTGCCGCCACTGTATATATATATATATATATATATATATATATATATATATATATATATATATATATATATATATATATATATATATATATATATTTTGAAGGATGAACGAAAGGACGTATAAAGGAAAATTCATTTCATTTTCTTGATACAACGTTTCGGGTGAACTTTTCACCCATCTTCGGAAATACAATTTGTGGAAAACAATTTAAGTTAAGAGCCAAACAGATAATCAAAATGACGAATTTGTGGAAAGTATTTAATGTTAATTAAGGAGGGGGATAGCGATAAATTTACAGGTAATTAATAATTTCCGGATTATTATGTTACGAGTTAAAAATTAACGATTGGGGAAACACATAAAACACATCAGGATAAACCAGGATTTTAAAATCGTCCGTTGTGATTTCAATTTTACAATTAATAGAGTGAAGCCTAACAGGTGAGAATTCTTTCGTAGAGAGAACCTTTCCTGTCCTGTGGCTAACAGGACAAATTTATAGACATAGGAATTTTCTATCCTTTAAAATAATAAATTTTTGCTGCTAATTTTCTTTTCATTTTCATTAATATCAAAACACGGATTTGGTTCAGACAATTTATAAAGACAAGAAATTTCTATTCTTTAATATAATTTATTTTTGCTGCTATTTTACTTTTCATTTTCACTTAATCAAGTTCAATCGGTCCATTACATTTATTTCTTAGGTTAATGTTAGGTTAGGTTATATAACCAAAAAAAGAATCAAAATCGGGAGTTTGGTCTTTATAAGAAAAACGCGTTTTTAAGCTCTTCGTTCACACTCGTGGATCACACTGGTGACGTCACCAACCATTTTTGGTTTATGTCCCCTAAACAAAAAAGCGCCCGAAAAGTCAAAACCCAATATCACTCGAAGATTATTTTCACCCAAAAGTTTTCATTGACAAATAATTCTACTACATATGTGAGCTGATAGAGAATTATACTAGATATAGATAGATATATATATATATATATATATATATATATATATATATATATATATATATATATATATATATATATATATATATATATATATATATATATATATGTGTGTGTGTGTGTGTGTGTGTGTGTGTGTGTGTGTGTGTGTGTGAAAACAACTCACAAAGTATCGCGTGAGTAAACAATAAATGCAACAAAGCCCACAGGGAAAATTAATGCGAGGATTCCAGTACTTTCGAACTTTATTTCGAGTTCTTTATCAAGAACTCGAAATAAAGTTAGAAAGTACTTAGAATCCTCACATTAATTTTCCCTGTGGGCTTGGTTGCATATATATATATATATATATATATATATATATATATATATATATATATATATATATATATATATATATTTTGAAGGATGAACGAAAGGACGTATAAAGGAAAATTCATTTCATTTTCTTGATACAACGTTTCGGGTGAACTTTTCACCCATCTTCGGAAATACAATTTGTGGAAAACAATTTAAGTTAAGAGCCAAACAGATAATCAAAATGACGAATTTGTGGAAAGTATTTAATGTTAATTAAGGAGGGGGATAGCGATAAATTTACAGGTAATTAATAATTTCCGGATTATTATGTTACGAGTTAAAAATTAACGATTGGGGAAACACATAAAACACATCAGGATAAACCAGGATTTTAAAATCGTCCGTTGTGATTTCAATTTTACAATTAATAGAGTGAAGCCTAACAGGTGAGAATTCTTTCGTAGAGAGAACCTTTCCTGTCCTGTGGCTAACACCCAAATGTGAACAGAACCTCGCCCTCAGCGAGCGCACCGTACTACCTATGTATCTCCCCAGTTTACAATTGGGGCAAGTAAACTCGTAAATAACATGGCACTATTTTTTTCCCCTTTGAGAAGCTGCTTAGCGAATTAAAAGACTTTCCCATCACCGGAAAATTTAAGGATTTTCGCTTAACACTCATATTTTGCGCAGGAATTTCGCCATCTCTCGCGCAAACTCAAATTCTCTTCGCTTTTTCTGCGCCCAAATGACATCGATACACTCAAAGGCTTAGGAAAAATAAATGAGATAGTCATCACCAAACCTGATAAGGGTAGAGGTGTCGTTCTTCTTAACAAATCAGATTACATAGAAAAAATTAATGTTGTTTTGTCCAATAACTAAGTTCAAAAAGATCTCTGAACCCCCTCAATCTTGGTCTATCAAGTTAGAAGACAGAATAAACCGCCTTTAACTCAAGTTAAAAACCTTAATATTTTGGATTAATTTATTTACAACCGTCTGCACGTTTCAGGTTCCTACCTAGACACTCTATACGGACTTCCCAAATGTCACAAGGAGGGCATCCCGCTTCGCCCCATTTTAGCATCTTATAAACTCCCATCTTATAACTTAGCGAAATACTTGGCTCCTTTAATAACCCCTCTTTCCTCGGACCGGTTTAAAATTCAAAATAGCTTCATCTTTGTTAAAGAATTACGAATTTTTAAACTTCATTATCCCTCCTTTATGAGTAGTTTCGATGTTTCATCTCCCTTTACTAATGTTCTTCTTGACCAAACCATTGACATAATTGTCCAAAGTGCATTTCCCCTTAACAACTCCAATTTTCATGGATTTACCCCTCCACTATTAAAAGAAACACTGAAATTAGCCGTTGAGGACAATTACTTTACCTTTAACAACGAAACCTACTGCCAAATAGATGGGGTGGGCATGGGCAATCCTTTGGGCCCTGTCTTCGCAGATATCTTCATGTCCTGGCTCGAGGAACAATTATTCAGCCTGGAACTTGGAAGAATTGAATCCTTACTTTACCGCCGCTTTGTCGATGATAAATACATTCTGTTCAATAAAGAGGAGTCCTGCGATAAATTCTTACAATATGCCAATCATATACATCCTAATATTAAATTTACATGCGAAAAGGAGCTCAATTCCTCCATCTCATTTTTGGATATCCACATTTCCCCTGTCCCAACTGGATTTGTAACCAAAGTTTTTCGTAACACAACCTTTACTGGTCAAGGCCAAAACTTTTTCAGTTTTTGTGACCTTTTTTTCAAAATAAGTGCCATCAAAAAACTAATATTCCGGGCTTTTAATATTTGTTCATCCTACTCCGGATTTCACCAAGAAGTCGTATTTCTGACTAATTATTTCAAACAAAACGGCTTTCCTGTGTCTCTGACTGAAAAAATTACGGCCCAATTTTTAAACAATATTTACCATAGCAAATTAAAATTCCCTACTGTTTGGCAAGATATCCGCTACATAATCTTTCCGGATCTGGGTTTTTTAAACAAAAATTTTTAAAAGAAATTACATCTCTATTAAATAAATTCTTTTTCCATAAAAATTTTAAGTTAATTTTCATAAATAGACACCACATAGGATTATACTTCAATTGTAAGGACAGAATCCTACCTGAGGCGAAGTGCTCCGTTATTTGCGAGTTTACTTGCCCCAATTGTAAACTGGGGAGATACATAGGTAGTACGGTGCGCTCGCTGAGGGCGAGGTTCTGTTCCCATTTGGGTGTTAGCCACAGGACAGGAAAGGCTCTCTCTACGAAAGAATTCTCACCTGTTAGGCTTCACTCTATTAATTGTAAAACCGAAATCACAACGGACAATTTTAAAATCTTAAAAAACCACCCCTGATCCCATATCATTAAGGATTCTTGAATCCATATATATTAAATACCTTTCTCCTTCCTTAAATTCCGATTCCTCTTCTCACCCACTTCTTACAACTCTAAACAAATATATTACCAACCTCCTAACCTTCTCTTTCTTCTTACGTTCCTCGCCCTTTCTCCCCAGTTATCCTCTAACGGCTGATTGTTTAAGGTTTGGTTTATCCTGATGTGTTTCCTGTGTTTCCCCAATCGTTAATTTTTAACTCGTAACATAATAATTGGAAATTATCAATTACCTGTAAATTTCTCGCTATCCCCCTCCTTAATTAACATTAAATACTTTCCATAAATTCGTCATTTTGATTATCTGTTTGGCTCTTAACTTAAATTGTTTTCCACAAATTGTATTTCCAGTACCCGAAGATGGATGAAAAGTTCACCCGAAACGTTGTATCAAGAAAATGAAATGAATTTCCCTTTATACGTCCTTTCGTTCATCCTTCAAATTAAATTGAAGCTCCATAGGAGAAGCCCTAACCAATATATATATATATATATATATATATATATATATATATATATATATATATATATATATATATATATATATATATATATATTATAAATAATTTTGATAGAAGAACATAAGTCATAACCAAACTAAGATGAAATTATTATTCAAAGACTACAAAATCCCCTTCTTAAACTATAGAGTTAGTGATGATGGTGATGATGATGATATATATATATATATATATATATATATATATATATATATATCATCACCATCATCACTAACTCTATAGTTTAAGAAGGGGATTTTGTAGAGTATTTGAATAATAATTTCCTCTTAGTTTGGTTGTGACTTATGTTCTTTTATCAAAATTATTTCTAATAATTCCTTTATAATATCAAAAATATCAAAATAGTGAAGTTCAGAAATAAATATAAGTATGGAATTTTTAAATTAAAAAAAAAAAATCACTATTTAATAGAGCACATAACCAATCTCTCCCGATAAATATAGTGTAAAATACATAATCAAAAAGAAAACTGACCGCCGTGCCTTCACAGCATGGAGGCTATCTTAATCCAAGAAGAGAGACCGAGGCTTAATGGCCAACAAATGGCTACACATAAGACCTTAAAACTCTTAACGAATTAAATAGTTAATAGAATAAAATTCTCATTCCAGAAATTTGTCATAACCAGGCAATGGCTTCGCTACTAAGAATAAAATTTAAAATCTAAAAAAAAACAGCCATTGTTAAATTATGGTTAAATTTTTTTAAAAAAATTCTGAACTTCGCCAATTATAATAATTTTGAAAAGGAACTCTAAACTAAATTTTGACCCTTTCAAAATATCCGGTTGCTAAAATATAGAGTTATAGAAGAGAAGATATATAAAAATAAATTTTCTGAACTTCACCATTTGTAATTTTGGGGGTTTTAAAAAATTCACAAAATTTCAATACTTATATTT
This sequence comes from Ceratothoa steindachneri, assembly GCA_963969495.1. Classification (NCBI taxonomy): domain Eukaryota; kingdom Metazoa; phylum Arthropoda; class Malacostraca; order Isopoda; family Cymothoidae; genus Ceratothoa; species Ceratothoa steindachneri. Next base: position 48,388,461 of record OZ018324.1, on the reverse strand, counting down.
ATTTCTGAACTTCACCATTTTGTTTTTTGATATTATAAAAGAATTATTAGAAATAACTTTGATATAAAACATAAGTCATAACCAAACTAAGATGAAATTATTACTCAAATACTCATATACTCAAAAAAATCCCCTTCTTATATTATAGTTAACAAGTCGCTGTTCTCTTCCTTAACAGAAAGAGCTTGGTTACAGAGGCACCCCTGCGGGGGTGTGGCCTACGGCCTTATTTGCTAATCTTAACCGCCTTTTTTAATCCCTTTTATAGACTCTTTATTTTAACACCCTGAACACCCTTTTCTTCTTCTTCCTCTTTGGTCTGTGTCCTACGGCCTATCATGATTCTTTTTTCTTTTCACCATCTAAATTTGCTATAGTAATTTCCATGCCAAAATTTTAATAAATTTTCTGAACTTCACCATTTGTAATTCTTTTACTTTTAAAAAAGTCAGAAAAATTCGATATTTATATTTATTTCTGAACTTTACCATTTTATTTTTTTATATTATAGAGAAATTATTAGAAAAAACTTTGATATAAAAATTAAATCTACTTAGGTGACAACCGAACTAAAAGAAAAAATATTATTCAAACCTTCAAAAAATTCCGTTCTTAAAATATAGGGTTATGGATGATGATCATTTTCATTTTAAACTCAAGATTTTTCGACCTCCCTGCGAGGAGGTTGAATATTGGCAATTTTTTCGAAAAAGTGATCATTTTATACCTAAATTCCTCGGATCAGGCTCAATCACCAATTTTAACCGCAAGGATTTTATTGCAGAACGATTATTCTATTTGGGTAGATAGATGCTTAAATTATCTATCGAATGGTGTACAACACTTTATTCGTCCCCTAAGCGTGTAGGTTGAAAATTGGAGATTTGGTCGCCACATTTGTCACATTTCAGGGGGACCTCCAAGGTGAAGTTTAAGTGACCATAAATTTGTTGTTTATTTAGCGAGAGCAAATCAATACATACCATATCAAACTAACTATTAATACGCGTCTAATTATTTATAATACATAGGGGTAGCCTAAGGTTTTATAGGGAAAGAAATTGATCAAACTCACCAAAATCAGGTAGAAAAGTCTAATACCCAGGCACCTGCAAGATGAAGTTTAAGTGACAATAAACTTGATATTTATTTAATTAAGGAATATATATATATATATATATATATATATATATATATATATATATATATATATATATATATATATATATAACATATTAAACAACACATTACCACAGGTCGAATGTTATATAATAGATATGAAAAGAATTTAGCCGACTGTCCAAATTTGGGTCAAAATTTCCAACACCAATGTCTCTCCTTCCTATGCAGTGATTTAGAATGACTCTCGGGTTTATATTAATTAATAAGTCAGATTTGAGCGAGTTATTAAAGAAAGGCGAGAGGTTGTTTTTTTGAAGTGAACATTTTCCGTCGATATCTCAAGAACTAGGCGTCCTAGAGGTACGAGGCTTTCACCATTCGAAATAGTGTAAAGTGCTTGATTCGACAACCGAAGACTTCTAACATGAAAGTGGTATTGTAAGGATGGAAAGAGAAAAATATAAAATAATAACTATTTGGCCGATTTTTGACGAAATTTAAAATATTCATATAGTCGACTTACGGAATGGATAAACGTAAACTTTATTAAATAGCTCGAAGGATAGGTGTAAAGTGTTGACGGATAGAGAATAAATAAAACTATTCTCACACAAAATCGTTACTGTTTGGCCGATTCAAACTAAAATGGAACCACTTATGTACCTTCGCAGTCCATTTCTGATACTATAACACACGATGAGATACGATCCATAGCCTTTGTAACCTAGAAAAATAGACAGAACTACCCGGAATACCTCGAGTGGAATATCTTTGAGAATCCTTGCTTTGTAAAATTTTGATTTAGAAATATTATCTCAACAACATTTTCGGTGGCATAGCTCTCCAAAATGCAGATGTAAAATTACAAAAAATATGTTACATCGATTTTGATGAGAATTGAAGACATAATAGATCGCTAGTCAAATTAAAATCCTACGAGTAGATCAAAAGTTATCTTACGGAAAAGCCAACAGGCGCACATTATCAAGGGTTAATACCCCAAAATGTTTTTCGGGATATCTCGAGAACTCTGAGGTCTAAAGCAACGGAACTTTCACCAATGGAAAGAGCGTAGAATGCCGGATCTGACTAGGGGAAGGGGTAGAATGTTTAACCTAAAGCGGTAAAGTGTTGATGGTGGAAGAAAAATAGATGAGCGCAAATATTTGGTTTGGATGACCGTAGTTATATAACTGGAAAAAAAGCACTAGTGTTGACGGAGCGAGAAAAAATAGAAATATTCAGCCATAATAAATTAACTATTCAGTCGATTCAAAAGAAATTAAAGACACTTAGGTAGTTACACATTCTCTTTCGAATGATATAACTTACAAAGTAATTCGGCCTACAGTTTCTGAGAAAAATTTATATCTTCAAAAATTAATAAACTCGGTTGTTCATACCACAGAAAGATTGAAAATAATGGACAGAAATCACAAGATAAAATAGATCGAAGATTCCTAACTTTTTCCTAAGTTTTATTAACATTAAATTGATTTTAAAAGGGAAATAATTATTGGTCAGTTTTTATTGATAATTAAACCCATTCAATAACACCTAAAGATACATATTATCTCAAAATTTCAGCCTCTCTAGGATAATTCCTTCATAACAAAAAACGAGGGCATCTGGTTCAAAACTTGTTTTTAGGGCACCAACAACGAAACTATACGGCAGGTTCTAACGAAAATGGAACACTTATGTAGTGTTAGATTCTCTTTCGAATGGTATAAGGGTCAAGTTTTTACCATAGTTAGTTCAGTAGTTATTAAAAGAAAACTAACTATGGGTCGAATTGTCTCACTTCCCCCAATATCCAATAGGGAGAGTCGAGCCTTAGCCATTTAGGTCATCTTTATAATCTTCGATCACAAAGAAGTGTTTAAAACACGTTCAGGTCCATTATTTGTGCATTCGCCTGATTCGTAATGTTATTCCAGTGGGGAAGGAAATTTTTGTCTATAAACGGTATTCAGCAGTTATCGGTTAATAACTCTTTATCTCGAAGTCCAATCTGTACCTAGTTTGGTATATTCATTAGAGAATTTATCACTCTAATAATATTCAGCCTTTATCATAAGCTAGGATTAGAAGCAAGCTTAGCTCGGAATATTCAACTTCATAGATTAGATAACAACGAATAGTAAAATTATATTCGAGAATGGATAGTGAGGCATAATTAAAAGAAAATAACACACAATAAAGAATATTGGCAGGCTTTGAAGATTTTAAACTTTGGGGCAGAAACCAACCCCAAAAAATAACATAAAACTTCGAATTTTGTAAATATCTCGCCGTAAATTTTGGAATATATATTTTTAAAAGACAACAAAACTCTAACATTCATCATTTTATAGATTTGTTACAATCATAATAAACAATTGTATTGTTATATAACGAGGTCTGCTGACCCAAAGTCGCGTGCTCTCATTTATTCTGATTTATGACCTTACGACCTTCAAAACTTTCAATAATTCCCGGACTAACATTGGGAGGGCCTTGGGAATTACATCAATCGAAAGAGAATGTAAAACAACATAAAGGTTTCAAATTTCGTTAGACTCAAGCGAGTAGTTATGATGCTATTGCCAAATAATTGCCCGGCTAAACTTGTGATGACTTTGGCAATTTTAACATTCGAAAGAGAATGTAAAATAACATAAGACTTTCAAATTCCGTAGAATCGGCTAAATAATTACAATATCATTACCAAAACATTAAGGAGAATTTAATTTATTCCTTCTGATCAATAAATTGATATATATATATATATATATATATATATATATATATATATATATATATATATATATATATATATATATATATATATATATATATATATATATATATATATATATATATATATTCAACAAACCGAAAGAAACAGAAAACGGGAAAATTTTGCATCGTAAATATTATTTCCTAATTCGCAAAAATTCCCTACAGGGGTGGGATTCGAACCGTGCACACTGAGACAGCGAGCATCCGCTTTGATCTCAATTAAATCATCTCTTAGGCCACTTAGCTAGGCGGAAGGCCAAGAAATCTTCCGAATAAACAAATTTTAAGCTACGATTCACAAGGTCGATCTGGACTATAAAACAGAGAGAAAATTAATCGGGAATTCAAAAGACAAAGAAGAATTGAGGTAAACACGCTCATGAAAATTTTATACATTGTATAATCGCCGCGTGTTTACCTCAATGTTGGCTGAAAAGCGGTCATGGAAGACAATGAAATCAGTCCCTAAGCAAATACAGCTGAGGTGTGATAAACGGCGTTGGCTGCACCCTCGCTCTCGTAAGCACGTGGGTACAGAAGGGCACGTGGTCGCCCTTCCACCTTATTCTGCTACATCCCTCCCATCCAAAAAGATGGCACTTTCGGAGTTGGGGGAGAAAAGTGACATCCCCTAAGACGAATGACTTGGGGAAGCGGAAGTCTTTCACGCGAGTGGTCAACGGGTAAGCGGAATAAAGGGAATTCCTGACTTGACGTCGAGCAGGTGTAGCAGCTAATCCTACCCGACTGCGTGTCCATAAGAACGGAAAAGGAATTTAATTATTGCCGACCATAAGAACATTAAAGGGGACCGTAATTAAAAAAAATAGAAAGAATATTTATACACTAAGCTATACAAAGCAAAAGAAAAAGAAGAAGAATGAAATGGATATTAAATGATACATTTTACATAAATGACATAAGGATTACGGTGGTACATATACACATATAGGGGTGCTGGACCAGGCTTCTAAATACCAATTTTATATATACAAGGGCGATGTGCATCCTAGACGTACACATCGAGGAAAATAAATATATAAGCAGAAATAATTGTCCTTTAGCTCATCTCTAGTTGGCTGTTATAATAATTACAAATGGTAAATGGCTATGGAGCAATTAAAATTAAAATTTAGCTGGGATCGTCACCCAACGGATTACGGCTAAGGGTATCTGCAATACAATTTTTCGACCCTTTTATATACATTATCCTATACTGGAATTCCTGCAATAATAAGCTCCATCTCATTACTCGGACATTATGATGTTTAATATTGCGGAGGTATGCCAGCGGGCGGTGATCGGTTTCTATAACGAATTCTCGGCCTACCAAGTACATCCTAAACTTCTGCACAGTCCAAATAATAGCTAAAGCTTCCTTTTCTATCACTGCGTAATTCCTCTAACGTGGGAGCAATTTGCAACTCGCGTAGGCCACAGGGTGACTCTCACCGTCGTCTCCGTACTGAAGAAGGACACCACCAATGCTCTCGTTACTCGTATCCATTCTGATCCCGAAGGGCCTACTGGGGTCAGGCAACCTGTGGATTGGGAGCAGATGCCAATTTACGCTTTAGTTGATGGAAATGAACAGTAGCCCTCGAATTCCATATGATACAGTCTGGGGACTTCTTTTTGAGTAGTTCACACAGCGGGGTGGCCAAAGACGCGAAATTGGGGACAAACCTCGTATAAAATAAGGCAGACCCTATGAAAGAACGGAGCTGTTTTTTCGTACCCTGGAGGGGCATCTCAACTATCGCCCGGACCTTGTCTTCTCGGGGCTTAATAGATCGTTTCCAATGTGGAAACCCAGATATTGGATCGAATCATAGGCAAGGTAGCCCTTACCGGGGCCTATTGTAAAGCCGTGCTCGCGCAAACGGCTTAAGAGCGCCTGGAGAGAGGCAAAGTGTTGGTTCCAATCACAAGTGGCAACGTAAATATTGTTAAAATAAAAGGTGACATTATCTAATCCGTCCAAAACTCTGCTCACTATCCGATTATAATTGCTGCAGGCCGTCATTAACCCGAAAGGAAGTCTGCGGAACTGCATAAGTCCTTTGTCGGTGGGGAAGGCGGTGTATTTCCTTACACTTTTTTTTTCATGGAAACCTAGCAATACGCTTTACATAGGTCGAGCTCACTAATAAATTTTGCCTTTTGGAACAAGTGAAGGTGTTGGTCAATTAAAGGAATCGGTTCCGCATCAAAAACATTCACGGATATTTAACTTGCGAAAATCTACATACATGCGGTATGAGTTATCTGGTTTCCGTACCATAACTATTGGGGAACAATAATTTGACGTGGAGGGTTTCAATGATTTCGAAGGTGAGCAGATTGTTAACTTCGGCGATAAAGGCATTTCTCAGATGAATTGGAAGGGGGTAAGGTTGGAACAAACAGGTTCTTGGGTAGCCAGCGTTATATAATACTCGAAGTTAATAGCACACCCAGGGGTCTCAAAATGACGTCCTCAAACTTGCTTAGGATAAGCTGCCACTGACTAATCTTGTCGGGAATTATCCGCTTATTGATATCCAAGATGACGGGGGGTGAATTGATGAAGCCGGGCAATGCGGGCAGTGAGTAATCCCTAACTTGTTCGATGCACACGGCCTGTAAAAGGTTCGGAGCATTCGTCGTGTAGTCGGCCTTCAAAGCTGTTTCTTCGTTGGTGGTAACAATGTTGTTGACACACGCGCGGCGGTGATATCTTTTTACCAGGTTGACCTAGAACAGCTTATCTCCTATGGTGGGTCTTAATTAAATAATCCACAGGTCCTCGCGTTTCGAGAATTAGGAAGGGGCCTTTCCATTGCTCAGAAGTTTGTTGCTATCCGTAGGAAGTAGCAATAAAACCTCATCACTGGGCTTAAACTTCCTCTCCTTGGATTGGATATCGAAGTAAGTCCGGTACTTTTCCCATTTAAAGTTAGCATTTTGGTATGCAATCTCGGCACACTTTTCTAATCTTCGTCAAAGATCCAAAACATACGCGTAGGAATATTGAATTTCCCAGTCTAACTTGGCGTTAGAGAATAACTCCTTAAAGATGCTAATGGGATCTCGCACGTTACGTCCGTAGATTAATTGAAAAGGAGCAAATCCAAGCGTACGATGTGGAATCTCCCTGAATGCAAATAGTGCTACGGGCAAGAAGCGATGCACTCACGGGGCTGTTCAGCACACAGCTTCTTTAATATTGACTTTAAGGGCGCATTAAATCTCTCGCAAACTCCGTTTGCGCAGAGGTGAAAGGGGGATGGGGTGGAAAAGAGCGGTTTTACCATAAACAGTTTCCCGATATATCCCATCAATTCAAAAGTAAATTGCCTACCTTGTTCGGACAATACTTTCTTTGGTATGCCTACCTTAGAAAAGATGGAAATTAAGGCTTCGGCACACTTAACGCTGTCGATTCTCTTTAAAGGTACGGCTTCGGGGAAACACGTAGCACAGTCCACAAGGGTAAGGACATAACTATGCCCTTCGCTAGAAGGGGAAAAAATGGGGCTGACAAGGCCTATGGCTATTCCGAAGAAGGGTTCTTATGATTGGTCTCTTCTGAAAGGGGGTCGGTTTAACACGCCCTTTTGCCGTGGTTTTCTGGCAGATGTCACAGGATCGGCAATATCCAGGAATGTCAACTGCAGCACCAGGCCAGTAGAAATACCAAAAAATCCTCTGACCAGTTTTATTATTGCTGAAGTGGCCAGAAAACACACTATTGTGGGCAATTTTTAGGACCAAGGGGACATGAGAACGGGGAACACAGAGGGCGTGAGTCTCGGGTTTGACCCCATCCGAGCAAGCGCAATATAGCAAGCCTTCTTTCACGATATAAGAGGCTGTCTTGTTACCAAGGATCCAATCATGCTCGAGGCTCCGAGATTTTTTCCACAAAGGGCAGATATTTTGGCACTCCTTCTGTCCTTGAGCAAGTTCTTCGCTCATAACGCCCCTGAAATCTGAATCTAAAGGAGTTTCAAGGGCATCGGGCGTCTTAGATTCCTTCTTTGCCTGGGCTCTCGTGATAACGGGCTAAACCACAGGGTTAGATGAGACTTAGGAGCACTGTCCTACCAAAACGGAACAAAATTTGATATGGGCTGACACGACTTCAGTCCATCCTGAAAAGTACTGACAGTCTAGGTAACAGTTTAGAATGGGGAAGCGGTTTGCGCGTCGCAGGTAGTCATGGTCTACCGCAAACTTTTCGTGGTCAGGGGCCACGGAGGGAAGAAGTTCATTTGACACCACTATACAGATACAACCGGTATCGAGGATGAGGGTGGAGACTCGGCACCCATTAACGCTTCCGTTTTCAAATTTTAAACTTCCTGGAGAACTCTTGTCAAAGAGGAAATTAGCATGTTGCCCTGGGGCACTGAGATACGAGATTGGGACTGGGGTTTCTGATCGCGATGGAGGGGAAGCGGGAGCAGCATTCACTCGGTGGACTTGGTGATGAGATTACCACGGAGTTACGAATTTTGGGGGCAATTTGGGCACGTGTGGCCTTCGACACCACATGCAAAACATACAACTGGCCTACGGGGAAAGGTTGACGCCGGGGGATTAGAGATGAGGGGCTTGACATCATGGGGTTCCGAAGGAGGAAACTGCGAGTTACTAATTTTATTCTTCGGTGTTCAAGGGGAGGCTTTTTATTTCCCTTCGGGTATTGGTTGTGACTCACCGCAATGATATCTGCTTCTTCTATGCAATCTTTGAAGGAGTTACACTGACGATCCTTCACAAAAGAGCGGATCTCCGGTGTTAGCGACGCCAGCAACTGATCTCTTAGAACAAAATCTACCAGGTACTCATAATCGTGGGGGACTTTCGATGCATCTAACCAAAAATTAAAATAATGAGAAAGAGTATATCCAAAATGATGCAAGGACATATTTGGTTGGATGCGGGCGTGGCGAAATTTGGCGCAGTAGAAGTCAGGCGTCATATTATACGTCGCAAGAAGTTCAGATTTGAGGGTGGAGTAATTCACCGTAGCTTCCGAAGGAAGGGATACACATAGGTCTCGGAGCTGGGAGCTAAAGAGAGGAACAAGCTTAGCGACACCGTCCGTCTCGATATCCCAATGATTAACTTCAAATAATTTCTCGAAGTGAGTGAGAAAAGATCCGAAAACCTCTCCTTCTTTGAACGTTGGGAGTTTAATGGAGGCTGATTGAGGGGCTCCTACACGGGAATTTACTGAAAAGGCTTCGAGTCGATCACGATTTAATTCCAATTTATATCGGCGAATTCTCTCGCGCTCTTCGCTCTCTCTATCTCTAATCTCTTTTTGCTCAGCTAATTCTCTAATTTCTTTTTGCTCACGTTCAGTTCTCGCTTGTTCTTCTTGTTGTCTTTATAAGGTCTATCTTCTTCTTGTATATAAGTGACAAGGTCTTTGCCACTTAAACCAAGGGATTCTCCTTGGAGTTTAAATCTCTCGAACTACAACATTTTGTTCGTAACACGAACGTAAGTTGTCCGGAAGAAAAGGTTTAATGAACCTTCGGCACGGGACGAAGAAGGCTTGGGTCACAAATTACTGATACACGGAGGAATATTCTTGCTTAAACGCGGAAGCTTTTCTATCCAACTTCTTACACTAATATAATACACGATTAAACAAACAAAAAAATAATGGAGTCTGTCGTAAATATTTTTTCCTCCGGAAACGAAAGTGGAAATTGTAGATAGATATTCATTTTAATTTAGTTTCCTTGTTATATTAAAGTAAGTTGGGAGTAGTAGTAATATTGACTTGGGTTAATTAACCTTTAATTGGTGGTCGTCGTTGCGTTTTGCGAAAGTGTATTGTTTCCAGTTGCCACCTAGCACAGCTCCTGGTGTACCGAGAAGGAGTTAGCTTCTCTGCTACTACGACTCAGTGTCAAGACGTAAATACAGACCCTGTTAAATATCTACTAAAGATTCCGCAAGTTATTAAGTTTTGGTTCATACGGCGCGCAAAGACGTATGATAATAATTTTGCTATTTTGATTAAGTTTCATAAATATTAATGGATAAATAAGCCATTATCTCGCTCCAAGATCAAGATTAATCACCATTTCACAGGCTAAGTATATATTTAGCTGTCATTTATTAATAATAGCTACCTATTAGGATCCTTTAGGCATATTATACTTAGACACTATGAAAGGGATATTTAATAACCACCTTATATTATAGCAAGTAAGTTGAGATTTATTCTTTTACTAAGTTTATATTACAGCCATTATTTTTCATTTAAAATCTAATTTAATTATTCTTCTTGCAATTTCTTGTTCAAATTGTTCTCAGTGACCAATTTCAAAATTTTTAAAAATTAAACAGGAAAGTCGCGATATGGTCCTTCGAACCGGATCTTAGTTTACTTAGCTCCTGTAACTTAATGGTAAATAGCTTAAGCTAAACCACATGGGCGAGATTAATACCAATATTCATGGTAAAAGAAAAATTATTTCGATAAATTGCTAGCGACTGTGATAGTATACCACGAGTTGTGGCGGTGGCGGTTATAAGAAAGAATAGTAAGACTTTAATTAAAATTTTACTTTCTTAATAGTCAATAAATTTAAATTAGTTTGCCCTCAATAATTCCCACTTTCGTTAATTGAATTTAAATTAGCATTGCCATGTCAACAATTCATAAGATTGCGGATCATAAATCTTTTTGTACAACCTTGAAAACAAGGCTGTGCGATAAAATGCAGGGGGCTAGTTGTGACTTCACAAAACTCCGAGTCTGGAGTCAACAATTACAAAAACAAGTAGATATAGTGACCCGATATTACAAAGAGTTAATAGATGCTACGAGTGATGCAGAAAGAATAAGCGAACTAATAGAGCAACGAGCGGAATACGAGGTAGAAATACAAATTATAATAAATGACGTGCAGGATTGTATTTATAGGACACAAACGCCATCAATCCTTGCTAACTCGACTCCTATAAAACTCCCTAGTATAAACCTCCCGACCTTCTGTGGAGAGGTGGAGGAATGGGAGGGATTCTGGGATCAGTTTAAAAGTTCGGTCGATCATTCTGACATTAATCCGGTTGACAAATTCAATTATTTAGAAGGTCAATTGTCGGGAAATGCACGGAAATTAATGGAAGGTTTGCCGAATGAAGAGAGCAGTTGGGACTGTGCAAAGGAAATACTTATAAACAATTATCATAATAAAAAACGTAAAATAGAAGAACTTTGTAATAAAATAGTAGACCTAAAAGCTGCCTCTTTTAACTTGACGTCTTTGAGTGAGTTCAGAGCCAACTTGGAAATAATAATAATAGCCAGGTTAAAAAATACTAAATGTGATGTTGACGGTTGCGGACCAATGATAGTAGCGGTGGTAAAAAGAAAATTACCATTTAAAGCTATACAATATATCCAAAACCGAATGGATGAAGATTATCTAGAAATACACAGTTAAGAGACGGGTTGGGAAAGCTAGTAAATCATTTAGGTTCCCATAAAATGACCACAACGGATGCTAACTTACCGTCTGCTACACGAGTACCTACTAAATGGAGTAGGCCAGAAGCAAAGGTACGCGAAGTACATGAGGAAAAACTTCTCATAAGTACAGATACTAAAGAAAGTTTCCCCTCCAAAACCAAACCCGTGAATAATTATAAGTGTGTTTTCTGTCAAGGGCAACACACATCTAATAAATGTACTCTGTATAAAACTTATGATAATCGTATAGATAGAATAAGAGAATTAAAATTGTGTACGAGATGTAGCAGTAAACACCCTACAGAAAACTGCCGAATAAAACTCAATAAGTGTTTAAAGTGTAAAAAGGCGTTTCATCATTTAAATTTTTATGACGAGTTGCCAATCATTGAACAGAGAGTCTGCTGTGCTGTGCAGTCCTCAAGTCGTAAAATTTTGACAGCGTTGCCAGTGGGGAAATGCTTCATGAAAGCTAAGGGGCGAAAATATGCAGTTAAAGTACTGTATGACCAGGGTTCACAGCATACCTTTATCAGTGCACATTTCGTAGCAAAATTGAATTTACAAATAAAAGAATGGGAAGAGTTAAGAATATCTGGGTTCACCGGCGAAATGGACAGTCAAAAGTATGGTATAGTAAGATTCACTATTAAAAATGGGAATAAATTTGTAAGGTTGCAAGCGCTAGTGTTGAATAGATTACCCCGAAACATCAAGATTGATGGGTTGAATAATTGTTTAACACACCTAGTTAAGGGTGGAGTAAGGATGTCTGATCCATATTTGAGAGATTTGATAACGGATGTGGATTTATTGGTAGGAGCGGATCAGTATAATAAATTGGTAGAGGGTATGGTTAAACTGAAAGGTATGACTTTCCTAAAAACAAAGGGAGGCTTAGTATTGTATGGAAACATCCCTAATAAATACGTGCCCGTTACTGAGGAAGCACAGGTAGCTTTAGTGACCAATATAGGTGTACTACCGTCCAATAATTGTCCTGATCTGTCAAATTTGTGGAAGTTGGATAGAATAGGGATTCAACCTGAAACAATTAGTTATGAAGAACAGGCAGTGATAGATCAATACAAAAATAGTGTACAATTCAAAGACGGAAAGTATTGGATTAAACTGCCCTGGAAACCCGACCACCAAAACCTACCAAACAATTACAAATTAGCTGAAAACAGGCTAAAAGCAAGTTTGAAAAAACTGAGGTCCAACGCTAACATTATCAAAAAATATGATAATGTTATTAAAGAGCAGGTAGAGAAAGGATTTATAGAAAGGGTGACTAGTGCTGTAGTAACTAAAGACACGCATTACTTACCCCACCTACCCGTAATAAGGGAGAGTAAAACTACTCCATTAAGAGTAGTATTCGACTGTAGTGCGAAACTAAAAAATGGTACTAGTCTAAACGATTGTCTATACACTGGACCCACTATAACTGATAAATTAATGGACGTTCTGATTAGATTTCGGACAAATAAATATGCTTATACAGCAGATATAAGTAAGGCTTTCCTTAGAATAGGATTGCAGAAAGAGGATCGTAATTTTACAAGATTCCTTTGGCCGAGTGACCCTTTAGAAAGAGATGGCACAATGGATACTTATAGATTTAAATCAGTATTGTTTGGAGCTACTAGTTCACCATTCCTACTAAAAATTACATTAAGTCATCATTTGAATAATCAAGCGAAAAATAGTAATATAGCTGAGCGCATAAAGTCGGTGCTGTATTGCGACAATCTGTTAGGAACGGAGGAAGATGAAAGGTCATTAATTAAATTGTATACTGTTACTAACGAGTTGTTGGAAGAAGCTAATATGCCGTTACAAGGATGAACAACTAACTCCACAAAGATAAACAATATAATAGGCAATGATGGAGATGGAAATGAAAAAATATTGGGAATAAATTGTAACTATAATAAGGATACTATTTCAGTAAATAGCGTTAAATGGCATGCGGCCACGAGTAGGAGAACGCTCTTAAGTAATATAAGTAAAGTATTCGATCCCTTGAGGTTGGTTTCCCCGTTAATTACTCCCATGAAACTGCTAGTCCAGGAAACTTGGAGTAGAAAGTTGGGGTGGGATGAAGATCTTCCCATGGAAATTATAAATAAATGGGAGGAACTGAGCTTAGAAGCGAAGGAGTTGGATACTCTCGAAAATCCAAGGGCGGTATTGCACAGTTGAGAACCGTATGACCTTCACATATTTTGTGATGCTTCGCAAAAAGCGTACGGAGCCGTAGCGTATGCTACAAATTATAGATCCGATCCCATGTTAATAATCTCTAAATCCCGCATCTTACCTATGAAAGAAAAGACCATAACACAATTAGAATTAACGGCCATGTATGTGGCGGTGAAATTAGGTAAATACTTAAAAGAAGTATTGAAAGATGTTAAGATACAAAGTAGTTATATTTGGTCGGATAGCGAAGTGTCTTTGCAGTGGGTAAGAAATAAAAATTGTAAGATAGTTTATGTACAAAATAGGGTAGTACATATGGGTCGTACAGATCCCCAATGTTTATATAAATATCTACCTACGAAGAGTAACCCAGCGGACATGCTGACGCGAGAGATGAAGTTTACCAAATTTAAAGACTCAAGATTATGGCTCAGAGGTTGATTGATTGTATAGGTTTATTGTGCAATAGCGTACATTTATACATCATCATAATACAAATAATAATAAAATAAAAAAAGAAAAAAAAAGAAGACAAATACAGTAATAATATGATACAATAATATAAATACATGTATAAATGCACACATTACACAAAGCGGGCAGCCCGTCAGTGTTGGCGTGCAGTAAGACGTGGTGGAGCGTCCCACGCGTTTCTTGTCTGCTGCAAGTGGGTGGCGTCGGTCTTCATCACCTGTCACCCGGCTGGGCGCGAGCGGCGATCAGCGCGGAAGGGGTGCTGTTCTCAGCACCTCCAGCAGCTCGTTTGTTGGGGTGTGGCGGACCACCTGGGCGGCTCCTTAATTCCCTACCTGCAATAACTACGTCCCCTCAAATAGAGGATCCTACGTTTATGGAAACTGTTCCACTGAGTAGAAAATACTATAAGTTATCTAAAATTTTAAAACAATGGTTTGAACAGTGGAAAAAGAATTATTTGACCTCTCTCATAGATCGTGCAAATAATAAAGGTGGGGATGATGGTATAAGTAGTAGTATTGAGAAAGGGGAGGTAGTGTTGATACATCTCTGATAAAAACAGAGAAAACTGGTCGTTGGGTTTAATACAGAAATTATATAAGGGCTAAGATGGTGTGGTAAGAACAGCAAAATTAAAAACTAGATTAGGTAGCGTAATACGCACCATTAATAAATTGTATCCACTAGAAATTAGGTGTAATGATAAAATAACAAAAAATGAATCGTCTAATACCAAACCTTCAAAATTAAAAAATCATGATACCGAACCCGAAATCTTTAATAGGAAGGGACCAGTAAGTACACTGCCTCAAGAATCCAGGAAGGACAAAAGGAAGAAGCGATATGCCGCCATGAAGTCGCACCAACAGGGGCAAACACTAAAAGACCTTGGTCACATTAAACTGTTTCTTGCCCTGGAGAATGAATGGGCTTTAGAATAATTCTTCCGTGAGTCTGCGAATCGTAAAAGGCGATGAAATGACAGGAAAGAGGGGCTAATCAAATATGGGGTTAATAATGTTAATTGTGTTAATATTTAATGGAATCAAAGATTGGATTAATGAAAATTAGAGACGCATGATTAATTTATTGCAATAATTTTTATTCTTCTCTTCGGCCGCAGGATGTCGTAAATATTATTTACTCCCGAAAACGAAAGTGGAAATTGTACATAGATATTCATTTTAATTTAGTTTCCTTGTTATATTAAAGTAAGTTGGGAGTAGTAGTAATATTGACTTGGGTTAATTAACCTTTAATTGGTGGTCGTCGTTGCGTTTTGCGAAAGTGTATTGTTTCCAGTTGCCACCTGATGTACCGAGAAGCAGTTAGCTTCTCTGCTACTACGACTCAGTGTCAAGACGTAAATACAGACCCTGATAAATATCTACTAAAGATTCCGCAAGTTATTAAGTTTCGGTTCATACGGCGTGCAAAGACGTATGATAATAATTTAGCTATTTTGATTGAGTTTCATAAATATTAATGGATAAATATGCCATTATCTCGCTCCAAGATCAAGATTAATCACCATTTCACAGGCTAAGTATATATTTAGCTGTCATTTATTAATAATAGCTACCTATTAGGATCCTTTAGGCATATTATACTTAGACACTGTGAAAGGGATATTTAATAACCACCTTATATTATAGCAAGTAAGTTGAGATTTATTCTTTTACTAAGTTTATATTACAGCTATTATTTTTCATTTAAAATATCATTTAATTATTCTTCTCGCAATTTATTGTTCAAATTGTTCTCAGTGACCAATTTCAAAATTCTTAAAAATTAAACAGGAAAGTCGCGATAGAGTCTTCGTGAGATGAAAAAGGCTCAGTCTATTAATCCGTCGGGGATTAAAGTGACCGTGGGAGAAGATCTGTCTCCTAACAAAATTTTTCTATTAAAGTTTCTCGGTCCCAACACACATATAAACACTAAGCGATAAATAAATAAGGCAGGGTTGTTTCCTGTTTTTGTTTTTTCTGCACCTCAAACGGTACTCAGCTCTGAGAATTACAATAAAGTTATATGGTTTTCTTTAAAAAATCTC
Source organism: Ceratothoa steindachneri (assembly GCA_963969495.1). Taxonomy (NCBI): domain Eukaryota; kingdom Metazoa; phylum Arthropoda; class Malacostraca; order Isopoda; family Cymothoidae; genus Ceratothoa; species Ceratothoa steindachneri. The sequence goes on along the minus strand of OZ018324.1, from coordinate 48,372,331 downwards.
TCTAAAGACCTTTTAAAGACCCTGACACCCCCTGATCACCAGATTTTATAATAGAGAAATGTATGTATGTATGTATATATATATATATATATATATATATATATATATATATATATATATATATATATATATATATATATATATATATATCTCAAAGTAGCACGAGAGAATGATGAAAAAGAATCCATTAAACAACATTGAAAGAGAAAACGGAATAATTTTTCCTGTCAGTAATATTTTTATTACCTTTTTTCGAAAAAATCCGTGCAGGAAAGCGATTCGATTTCACAAGCTCGAACGAGCTTGCGAAAGTGTTCCTTAACAGCTATTCTATTCAGAGAATTTTGGGGGGTTTCCTGCGTAGCATAGTGTACTAACGGCATACTTTTAACTGTGATCAAAGTGGTGCTCGCTGCCTCAGTGTCCATGGTTAGAATCGCTTCCCTGCACGGATTTTTTCGAAAAAAGGTAATAAAAATATTACTGACAGGAAAAATTATTCCGTTTTCTCTTTCAATATGGTTTAATGGATTCATATATATATATATATATATATATATATGTATGTGTGTGTGTGGGTGGGTGTGTATATGTCGTGGAATGGCCAGACTCTATATGTATCTATCTATCTATATATATATATATATATATATATATATATATATATATATATATATATATATATATATATATATATATATATATATATATATATATATATATATATATATATATATAGTAGGAATATGAAGACATATGGGATGGTTACGAACATTTAATTTTCTGGACGTTTCGGTCATTAACGATGACCATCATCAGCGAATTCTAAATACAAAGAATTATATTTATAAGAATAACTAAACACAGTAATAAAAAAAAACATGAAAGGGGTCGAAAATGATAACCGAAAGCAAGAAGTTAAAATGAAATATATAATTCGTAATTTCAGTTGATACTCCCAGCTTCACCGTGATAAGGTTAGTACTCGTGCAGAGAAATTTTTATTTCAATTTTAGTTTGTCCCATTAATATCTAAATGATCTGGTTTATGATTGACTTTTCCTTAATTTAATGTTTTAGTCGTCCTCTTTGGCCTCTCCATTATTGATTATTTAATATTTAAACTTTCGTGCCTTAGTCTACTCGTATTCATTTAATGTTCAATCACTTAAATTTTAACAACGCTGCTAAGACGCCTGAGTGAACAACTTAAGCAGGCTATCAACCAGCAGGCTGAAGTCTGGGACAGCCTGATTGAAAAGGTTGACATCGAGGTCTGACCCGATGTGTTCTGGCGACTTGTGAACAAGTTGAAAAGTCTTACAAGTAGAGAAAAGACCCGCTTTAAAGAAGGCGATGACTACTTAGAAGACCCGGGGGTTTTGGAAGAAAGATTCTGCATGTTCTGGAAAAATATCTTCAAGATAACCCTAGAAGAAAATGCGGAATTCGAAGGCCAACTGATTGAAGATCTGAATCAGAATGTGCATCGCACGCTCCGACATGCCTATGGCGACGAAGGGAGGAATTTGGCAGACCATGGCAGACCAACTACACCGGAAAAGGTCATGGCAGTCATAAAAACCTTCAAACAGAAGGCACCAGGCTGGACGGGTATCACCAGAAATAACTTGGTACATGCCCCCCGGCAGATCATTCAGGGAATCACGAACATCTACAATGCTTCCCTGAATACGGGCTACTTCCCAGATGGTTTAAAGATTGCTAAAATCATCTTTTTACCTAAAGGGGGGGAAGCCTGATCAACTGGTGGACTACAGACCAATATCCCTCCTGGAGATTATAGGCAAAGTTTACGAAAAGCTTCTGGCTAACAGGTTACAAGATCAACTGACCGAGCTAGAAGCCCACAGCCCTCAGCAACACGGGTTCCGCAAGAGAAGGGGGACGGACACAGCCCTTGCCCTTCTCACCGAAAAGCTCGCCCGGTGTAAAGCTGAAAGGAAATACGTAGACGTGGTAATGCGAGGTGTGCAAAAGGCCTTCGATAAGGTTTGGTTAAGAGGCTTACAATACAATATCTTAGGCCTCCAGCTGAACCCAATCCTGGAAAGGGTCATCTGCGACTACATCATGCTCAGAAAAGCCCGAATTTTGATCGAGGGCTACAGGGGACCCAACTTTGAACTTAAGGCGGGTGTTCCACAAGGTGGCTGTCTGAGTCCATTGCTGTACCTTGTGTACACACTGGACTTACCTGATCCGGTAGGGGAGGAAGTGATGTACCTGCAGTTTGCAGATGACATCACGCAAATCGTCCCCAGTTACTACAAACATGTCGGATATCAGGCAAGGCAGAAAGCCATCGAAATCGACAACATCAATCGATATGAACCAAAGTGGAAAATCAAGACCAACCGCCGAAAGTTCCAGATTCTTCCAAATGACCACCGAAGACGTGTGGATGTCACAGTAAATGGCGATGTTTACCCATATGGTAACAAAGGCAAAGTCCTAGGTCTGCAATTTACCTCCAAAGGGTACAAAGTTAACATTAGTGATAGAATCTCCCTAGCCAAAATACAGCTTGGCAAGCTGTATAGGTTTAAAAACCTCAGCTCCAAAAACCTAAAAAAGCTGTACACTGCTCTGGTACGCTCAACCTTAGTGTACCCGGCAGTCGTAATGCAGGCTGCGAGTTCCACCTCTCTTAGACAAATGCAGAGAGTGCAGAACAAAGCAGCCCTGCTTATAGCTGGAGCGAGAAAGACGGATTATATTCAGCAGACAGTACTGCACGCAAGAACAGGACTAACCCCTCTGAATATAGAACTCCAAAGGCTAGGGAGAAAGACCTGGGACAAAATA